>CAUYUJ010008228.1:40000-41560 GCA_963575745.1 Prorocentrum cordatum | reverse complement strand
GCAGGGTCGACGTTCTGAAAAAAGCATGTTGTCGGGGGTTTGGGGAAGAAGGGTATCAAGTAAACTGCTTCGCCGTCGGGGACGCCTGTCCCAAGGCGGCCAGAAAGTTTACACCCCTACGGTGGCTCGTCAGGGTATAAACTCCCCAGCCGCCCTGGGACAGGCGCCCCCGGTGACTGAGCAGTTTGTTCCATACCATCATTCGCCCGCTAACGTGGGGCTGCCCCCGATCCTTGCGTCCCCCGCGGGGCGGGTTGCCTTGTTTCGCCGGGAAAGCGCGCCGCCAGCCCTCGAAGCCGAGGTCGCGCCCGGCGGTCGGTCGACGGCGGTCGATCGATCGATCGATTGGGTCGGTCGACGACGGCCGATCGATTGACCGATCCAGTTGATGTGATCTGTCTTGGGATCGATCTCAAGGCTCCGATCCGAGCGAGGCTTCGGACGGGCCGATCGATCCGAGGATGAGCGACCGACCTCGAGAGCCGATCGATCTCGAGGACCGATCGATCTCGAGGATCGATCCGATCGACCGGCGTTGGTTCGATCGATCCGCGATCGATCGGATTGACGATCGGTTGGTCGTTGACGACGGTTGATCGATCTCGAGGAGGGCCTAAACTCGACGTCGCCGGCGCCGCCGTCGCCGTGACACACACCCGGCCGCCCAGAGACCGCTCGCCCAAACCCGCTCACACGAGAGCCCGCTCGCACGGAAACGCGCTCGCCCAGAAGCCCGCTCGCCCGGAGGCCCTTTCGCTCGGAAGCCCGCTCGCCCGGAAACGGAAGCCCGCTCACCCAGGCGCCAGAGCGCCGGGCAGGGGGAAGGCAAGCGCGTAGACGAGGAGGAGGAGGAGGAGCAGGAGGAGGAGGAGGTTGACGAGCAGGAGGGCGACGACGACGAGGATGAGGACGACGACGAGGAGGAGGAGGAGGAGGAGGAGGAGGAGGAGGACGAGGAGGAGGACGAGGAGGAGGAGGAGGAGGAGGAGTTGGAAACGGAGGCTGTGCAGTAGTTGTGTGTGTGTGTTGAAGACGGAGGCTATGGAACACCGGGTGTCGTGTGGGACACGGAGGCTGTGGAGAAATGTGTGTGTGGTGCGGGCGCGCGGGGCAGGCATGTCAGGCGGGTCGGGCAGGGGTCGGCGGCGGCGGGCGGGACGGGCGCGCTAGTTTTTGTTCCTGCTTGCTTGACATCAAAGAAAAAGAACACTTCCCAAGGAAGCCGCCTTGGAGACGGAGGCTGTGGAGTACTGTGGGTACTGGTGTGTGTGTGTGTGTGTGTGTTTGTGTTGGCGGCGGCGCCTGCGGAGTGCTGGGTGCCGAGGTGGAGACGGGGGCTGTGGAGTGGTGGGGGATGTGTGTTGGAGACGGAGGCCCTGGAGTAGTGGAGGCGCGTTGGGTGCGGAGGCTGTAGCGTAATTACTATGTGTGGTGTCGGAGGGTCGGTCGGGACTGGCGGCGGGCGGCGGCGGCAGGCACTGGCTTGTCATTCAAATCCTCAAGAAGCCATGTTGGAACCGGGGGCTGTGGAGTACTGGGGCGTGTGTTGGGTACGGGGGC
>CAUYUJ010008228.1:0-35000 GCA_963575745.1 Prorocentrum cordatum | reverse complement strand
ATGGGAAAATATGGGAAGTGGGGGGAAGACAATAAGCCCTGAAAATATGGGAAAGTATGGGGAGTCCTGTTGTCTGTGTGTATTTATGTGTGTGTGTGTGTCCCAAGGGCCCCTTCAGAGTGCTGAGGCCCGACGGCCGCGGTAATGCAGAGCGGGCGAGGCCAGTCGGGACCCTGAGAAGCGCATCTGACAGCCCTGTGAGGAACACACATCATATTTTAATACCTTAGGTCTGTGTGTTGGCTCCGTTTGTGCAGATGTTGTTTCGCCTAGGATTTCGGCCACGTTCGCAGGACAGCCCTGCTTGTCCTGGGCCGTTCTGGGTTGAGCTCTCTGCCGGGTTCAGTGCTTCGTCAGCGGAGTTCAGGAAAGCCTCCTCGAGGGGCAGCGGATTATTGTGATGTGGATTTGTTCGCATGGAACAAAAGGAATGAACGGCAAAAGCTTCCACCAAGACAGAGAGTTGCAGCCGATGTTGTGCAAGAAGACAGAGCTGACGGCCAGTTCATTCAACCGCGAGGGAGTTGTCGGCCCAGCTTTTTCTTCAAGCGAAAGTTGCCGTCTCAAGGGTCGGAGAGGCTATATTTGGTCACCCGTCGGGACAAGGCCTTGCAATCAGACCAGCCGCCCCAAACAGACTCAGCCGTTGAATTCCCGCGCGAAGCAGAACGAATACAGGGAGGAGGACTGGGAGGGGGAGGGGGAGGAGAGGGATGGGGAGGAGAACGAGGAAGAGGAGGAGAAGGAGGAGGAGGAGGAGGGAGGAGGAGGAGGAGGAGGAGGAGGAAAAGGAGGCGGACGAGAGACCTTGGAGAAGGAGGAGGTGGCGGGGAGGGGGCAGAGTAGGAGGAGGAGGCGGAGGAGGAGACGAGGAGGAGGAGGAGAAGGAAAGATGGTACGAGGACGAGGACGAAGACGAGGAGGAGGATCAGGAGGAGGAGGAGGATCAGGAGGAGGAGAAGGAGGAGGAGGAGGAGGAGGAGGAGCAGAGGAGCAGGTGGAGGAGGAGGACGACGACGACGAGGACTTACTTCACAGGCATGCCATGGCGCCAAGCCATGCCGAAGAAGAGGGATGGTCACGGCGAGGAGCACGAGGAGTGGGAGGAGGGGGGAGGAGTAGAAAGACGAGGCGGACGAGGACGAGGAGGACGAGGACGAGGAGAGACGAGGGAGACGGAGGAGAGAGGGAAGGAGGAGGGGAGGCGAGGAGGAGAGGGAGCGGAGGAGGAGGGGGAGGAGGAGGAGGAGGTCGTCCAATGGACATCGAGCCGATAGCGATAGCGATAGCGATAGGAGGAGGAGGAGGAGGAGGAGGAGGAGGAGGAGGAGGAGGAGGAGGAGGAGGAGGAGGGGAGGAGGAGGAGGAGGAGGAGGAGGAGGGGGAGGAGGAAGTTCAGGAGGCCCAGTACGAGCACGAGGAGTAGGAGGCGGAGGGGTGGGGGTGCCTCGCCATTGCCCGATTGGCAAGTTTACCCCCGCCCCTGATCCGCACCTCGGGAGCCCATGGGAGGTCCCCAGAGGGGCCCGGAGGCCCGAATTTCGTGTTTTTTTGCGTCGATGCTCTTCATACATGTTTGTTTACGTACATTTTCATTCATACATAAGCGTTGCTGTCATAGAGGCTTGCGCTGCGCTTGCTCTACGCTCCAAAAACCATGTCGATTCATACGTGCGTGCGCACACCATACCACTTACAACAGACTTCAATTCACATTGGGATAGAGTTCTCTGAAGCTGATGTCCAATTCCCACTTCGTGTTGAATCCGGGCACGCTTGTGGTGACCTTGTAATTTCCTTTTCCGCATGTGTAACCCGCCGCAAGCAAGACGTCCCATGTACGTAACCCACCTGGAAAGGAATTCAACTGCAGTCTGACGCGCAAGGAATCTGTTGGATTCATCCGAAGGCTGCGGAATCCTCTTGAGGCTGAGACCTTCCCCATCCTTATTGACTTGAATCGGGGTCTTAGTGGCATCGTATTGACAGCCTGTGAATGCTGGGCCCTGCCTGATTCTCATTCGGATGTATCTGAAGTATCGTTTTACTCCTTTTGAGGCTGCGACCTTTTCTCGTTCCTGGTATAACGTACTTGAGTACACGTTGGGGTCCGATTGGAGACCTCTGAAAGTGGGAATCTGCCCCACTCCAACTGCGGCCAATGTTTGAACCTCATTGGAAGGGTCATGCCAGTTTCTAAGTAATAGTAGCACGCCGCAGCAATATCTCGCAGGAAATCCACAACCATGGAGATTCAAGTGCAGTCTGGCGCACAAGAAATCTTTTGGAATCATCCCAAGGCTGCGACCCATCCCACTCCAACGCAGATGGAACGTGAACTCTGGTGGGGTTATGCTGGGATCGTCCGGAGGCTGGGGCCTGGCCCGTTCTCATCGAACTGACTTGGGGTTTTCGTGGAGCCGTTCTGGAATCCTGCGCAGGTTGGGACCTGTCCCCTTCCCATCTATGACATACAGTGCCGTTTTTAATGCATGCTCCGCGTGCGGATCATGTATGACAAATGCAGGGATTCAGTATCAAAAACAACGATGTTTGCATGCACAGATTTATTCATAGATTGATCATGTATTAAAACTCCATACTTTTATATAATCCTGTGTATTGATGAAACTGCCCTGCAAAATGGGCGCCCGGGCCCTCGGGCCCGGGGGGCAGCAGACGTCTCCGGCGCTCCCCCCCTCCCCCATCCCTTGGTGCCGAGGTTGGCCCTGCCGGGCTCCCGGAGGCCGGGCCCGCGCGCACGGTGGGGCCCCCAGAGGGCCCCGAGGGCGGTCTCCCGGGGGCCCCTCGCTCAAGCAGTGGCGAAGCGTCCTGGCTCGCCTGCAGCCCTACCAAGCAATGTTCTAAGAACCCCTTGGTGGTGTCCACGAAATGTTCTTAGAGCATTTCTGGCGGAGTCTGTTTTGCTTTAACACATCGGGTGTGTATTCAAACAAGATTGTTATTGCTTGTAAAGCATTTCTGGGTAAAAAAACATTTCGTGGTAGGACTATAGGAATGCCGGGACGGTCGGTCCCTGCTCATCTCGCCCACCCCTCGTTCCCATCATGGGCCCCAAAGTGGACGCGAGGGGCCCCATGATGGAGGGGCGGTGTCTTAGGGGCCTCCCATCGATGGCCTGGAGGGGTCCCAGACTGCCCACGAAGCACTTCAAGCGGCCCAAGAGGGCCCCAAGATCGCTCAAGAGGGCCCCAAGCTGGCCCTCGGGCTTGCACTTGCATGTGCATTTTGATCCTGCTGCTTTTGGTCTGTGTGTCGCTGCGTTCGGGACGACGCCACAGGCCCCCGAGACGGCCCAGGAGGCCACCAAGAGGGCCCTAGGATGGCTCAAGAGAGCCCCAGGACGGCCAGCAACGCGGCCCAACAAGGCCCCAAGACGGCCCTGAGAGGGGCAGCACGGACCTGCCTCCCAAGCCATCCGCCCCAAGATGCCCCCCGAGACCGCTAACTGGGCCCCAAACGCCCCCCAAGAGGCCCCCAAAGCCCCCCTAGAGGCCCGCAAGAGGCCCCCAGGAGGCCCACAATCGGCCCCAAAGAGGCCCCTCAATGGACCCCAAGGATTTTCAAAACTGCTTCTAAGACGCCCCCCAGATGCATCTCGGAGTTCGACCCGGATGCACGATTGACGCGCTTGAGTTAATCCAGGGGATCACGTCTGCAATCCATGTGTTCAGTTTCACTTTGGATGCCCGTGCATTCGCATGCTTCTGAGACCGTACGCCACCCCTTCCTTTTTACAACTACACGTTCTCGGCAAGGATGAGGATCAGCAGTTCCAGGAGGAGCAGGGAGGTGGATGAGAAGGATGAGTCGAAGGAGGTCGCCCAGCTAGCTCTCGGCCAGGTCGTCGTCCGAGGCTAGGCCGACACGCTTGAGCTAATCTTGAGGGGTCACGGCTGCCCCAGCGCTGGGTCTCAGGACCAGGCTCAAAACACTCCCACGACAGCTCAAGAGAGCCCCCAGACGGCCCCAGAGAAACTCCCTAGAGCTTGGGACCACCAGCGGGCTTCCAATAGGCCCCCACGACGCCCCCATACTGCCGACACCCACCAGAGGCCCCCAGAGACCCTCACATGTCTTCCAGGGGGGACCCGAGGGCTTCCAAAGAGCCCCCGAGGAACCTCGCGCAACACTTCCATCCTCCTCGGTCCTCGATCCCTCCCTCCTGCCCCCTCCCTCCCCCATCCCTGCCCTCTCCCTTCCTCCGTCCTCAGGGCAAAGACAGGGAAGGAACTCTGATCAGTTGTGATAAACTGGCAAACCAGCCAGGCGACGCTCAGGAAGCGGGGGAGGAGCAGGATACGCAGGTGGGGGGGGAGGGTGTGAGGGCATGGGGAGTTGGAGGACAGGAGGAGTTTGATTATAGTGATGATGATGATGAGGAGGAGGAGGAGGAGGAGCAGGAGGACGAGGGGGAGGAGGAGAGAAGGAGGAAGAGTGAGAGAAGGGATGGGACGGCAAGGGGGGACGCACGATGGATGAGGTGGGAAGGCCAGGCAGCTCTGGTGGCTCAAGGTTGCGTTGCTCCTGCTGTTAGTGCCGCATCGCAGGATGAGCGACACGTTCAGATACACACTCTCTGAGTTTAAGCAGTTAAGCGATGAACAACAACGCTCAGACACATGGGAATTTGGCGGCTGCAATTGGCGGTTGACAGTTTACCCCAAGGGAGGTGGCACGGCGAAAGGCAAGTCGGTATCGGTGTTTCTCCATTGCATGCGCCCTGCCACATGCAAAGGATTCGATGTTTCGACGACATTTGCCGTTAGTGCAGTTTGCCCCCAAGACGGTGCAAAGACGCACACACAGACGCGTAGCCGTTCATGGAGTGACTCGACGGGTTGGGGATGGCTTGAATTCATTCCGCTGGAAAGCGTGGATGGGTTGCTTGTGGATGGCGCTATGGTTTTTGAGTGCAAGTACAACTCGGCGGTGCGAATTGTCGCAACGCATCCACCTTACCAGATTCATCGCGACCTGAGTGAGGTACTGCACGCAGCCCACCGACTACGAACTAGTGTCGAACGATGGCGGTCGCATTGTGGCCGCGCTGACTCGATGATTGATCGGGCCAATTGGCTGAGAGGGGCACCTTGGGACGACCTGTGCTATCACGCACCGTCAGATGACGCGCACGATCGAGCTCGCGAAGCAAGGGCGGCATTTGACAGTGCCCAGGACACCGTGCGCAAAGCTGCCTCCTCCGAGGTGGTCCCCGAGGTGCCGCGGGACCACGCCGCAGCTCGCGCCGCAGCTCGCGCGGCGGCGCAGACCCTCGAGGCCGCCCCCGGGGCCTCGAGGAGACAGGCGTGGCTGGAGGCCGAGGCGGTGTGGGCGAAGGCGTTCAAGCTGGAGCGGGGCGGCCAGAAGCGGGGCCAGGTGTCGCCGGCCTCGGAGGACGCCTGCTGCTGCTGCTGCTCCTCGACCACCCTCCTCGATCCTCCTCGATCCTTCTCCTCCTCCTCCTCCTCCTCCTCCTCCTCCTCCTCCTACTCCTCCTCCTTCTCTTCCTCCTCGATACTCCTTCTCTTCCTCCTCTGGTCGGGCAAGGATGGGATGCGACTTCTTTGCGCCAGGCGCGACCGAGCGCGAGAGCGATGCGCTTCGGCCCTGGGCGCGTACATCTCGTCCACCGACGGCGAAGGCCTGGCCAATCGCCTCTCCGTGGCCCAGCAGTTCGTTGCAGCTCACAAAGGCTGGATCGTGGATGACGCCAGCCTCACGGAGCCCATCGCCAACTCCAAGGCTCTACTTCGCAGCACGTCGGCAGCAGCGCCGTCATTGGAGCTGGTGCGGGATCGCGTGGGCACTACGTTGGGAAGCTTGGCGGATTCCGATTCTGCGCTGCGGCAGAGATTGACGCCCGCGACGACTGCAAGCGAGAAGGCTGTTAAGGAAGCTGTGAAAGCTATGAAATTAGTATTCTCGGGAGGCGGCGGGGAGCACCAAGTTGACCTCGCTGGGGTAGCCGCTCTCAACTCGCTATTGGCGTTGCAGAAGGAAGAGTCTGACTGGAAGGGCGCGCCGCCAGAAACTGAGTTGGTGAGCATGATCGTTGCAGTCAGCGATGATCTCCTGCAGTGCGCTAAGGACGCGGTTGGTCACTTAACGCAGGAGCTCGAGAACTACAGGGAGGCCTGCCGTTATCTGGCCGCCTGCGGCAAGTCCCGCCGCCGTGCGAGCGCGGTACTCTGTGTGGCGAAGCTTCGAGCATCGCCCATGTGACGCCTGCCGTCTCTATTCCTTATGGGGCTACCTGGGCCGCCTTGGGGCCCTCTGGGGCTCTGTTGGGGCGCTTTGGGGTCATCGTGGGCCCCTCGAGGCCGTACGGGGAGTCTCTCGTCGGGCTGTCTTGGGGGGCCCCCTTCGGGCTCTTTTGGGGGCCCTCTCGGGCTGTCCTGGTCCTCCCCGGGGGACTTCTTACGGCGCTCAATGGGCTTCCCTCTGGCTCCTCCGAGACATCCTATCGATTTTCCAATGTTTATGAATGATTGTGGCATTTTCAGGTGGCCTCTTGGCTTTCTCTGGAGTGTGCTGGAAGCCTGTTGGGCCCTTCGGCGCTTCTTGGGATCTTCTTTTGGGCTATTGGGTACACCATCGAGGCAATATGGGGGCCATCTTGGCGGCCTTGGTGATCTTCCTGGGCTGCCTGGGAAGCGATGGAGAGCCTTAGGGAAACTCGGAGAGAAAATTCGGCAGTCGAGGGACCCTTTGGAAGGCGGGCACGCAGGCATCACCTGGTAGGGGGGGGCCTTGCGCTCGTTTTTTGATTCACTGTTTTGCCGATCGGCGCGCGGGCCCTCGCACCCCCTACTACTCCTCCTCCTCCTCCCTCCTCCCCTCCCCTCCCCGTCCTCCTCCTCCTCCTCCTCCTCCTCCTCCTCCTCCTCCTCCTCCTCCTCCTCCCTCTCCTCCTCCTCCTCCTTCTCCTCCTCCTCCTTCTCCTCCTCCTTCTCCTCCTCCTCCTCCGACCCCTTCCCCGGGGGTAGTTATTCGGCCCGGCTTCGTATTTTTGGGCGGCCCCGTAGGGCCCGCTGACGGGCCCAGGAGGCCGAAGCGGAGGAGAAGCTTGTCATCGTTTGCTTATTTGTTGTTCTGCCGATCGGCTCGGGCCCGCGGGCCCCCCCCCCCATGGAGTAGATCTTGGCTGGTTTGGGCGCCTGTCTCGAGCAGGTGGGGTCTCCCCCACAGGACGCACTGCCGCAAACGGCCGCATTGAGCAGAGGTCTGGAGCCAGACCCCCTCCCTCCCCCCCCTTCTGCCCAATGTCGAAACGCCGAATAAGAAAGCGTTAACCTTCGGAAGACCAGCAGAGACCCTGCCAGACGCCACTGTATATGTTGCGTTGCAACTTCGGGGGCGGCCTGCCTGTCTTGGAAATGGTTGCATTTTCTTGTGCCCGACGCGGATTCGACGTGGCTTCGGCGTGGATCCGACGCGGCTTCCACGCGACAGCGGCGCGACGGGACAGACGCAGTCCCTCCGAAAATGCCGCACCATGCCCGCGGCAGTCTGCCGCGCCCCAACGTGCCAGAAGGGTGCGGTGGCGGGCCTTGAGTTCTTGCAGCCCGCATTGGCGATCTCGGCAGGGACGGGCGACGTGCCGGCCGTCGACGAGCTCGCGCGCCTCCGGGGACAGCGGCGCAGTTTGCAGCAGAAGGTGCATCTGCTGAAGGCGCACCAACTGAATCTGCAGGACGATGCGGAGCCGAATGAGGAGCGCGGCGAGTTCTTGGCAGAGCTGATGGATCTCTGCGCCAGGCACCGGAGCGTCAGCAGTTCGGTGTTCCCAGCCGAGATCTTGGCCTCGCTTGGCAGTGCCGCGCCCCGGAAGCAGCAGGCGGCAAGCGCGGCCAGCGACCTCCGCCGAATGCAGCGTGAGCGCCAGGTCGTGGACACGCAGGTCCTCGAAGCCTTCGCCCGGGCCTGGCAGGTGAAGCAGGATCACTTCCCCGAGCTGCCCGTGGACGTCGGCGGGTGCCTGCACCCCGGACTTGCCGGCGTCTTCAGCGAGGACCGGGGCCTGCACATGTACGAGGACAGGGAGAAGCTGGCAGAATCCAACCACGCGGTCTTCCGCGCAACTTTCGCTGGCAAGCGGTGCGTCCTCAAGGCCTTTCCCCTCGAATCGGACGACCGGCGCCGGCAGTTCCTGAAGGAGGCCCGCCTGGCCCGCAGTCTGAAGCACCACACCGTCGTTCCGGTCGAGTGCGTGTTCATCGCCGACGGCACCGGGTACGTGCAGATGCCGCTGTACGACGCTGACCTGGCAGCGTGGGCCAAGGTGCAGGGGAGTCTTGACAAAGTAAGACTCTGAGGCTGGGATTCGAACGGATCCATCGCTTTGGGGGGGCGATCTTCCTGGACCTCGGGAGGCGGTGGGTATGGGTAGATTCGGGACCTGTGGGGCAAGCTGTGGTCCTGAGAGGTCGGTTCCCCTGACGGCGGATATGCATCAATTCCAGCCTCGCCGAGCCGTACAACGGTAGTTCTTAACCGTGGGAAAATAAATGTTAACCGTGAGAGAAAACAGCACGCAAACACAACACGTAAAAACAGCACGTGAACGTGATAAGAAATTAACACGTAAAAACAACACGTAAAAACATCACATAACAACAACACGTAAAAACAACACGTAAACACGACACACACACAAGCAACATACACACACATACACACAACACACACAACTACATACACAACAGACACAACTATACACAACGCACGCATACATGTACACAACATGACGCACAACACACACATACATACACAACGCGCACGCACAACACAAATACACAACACACGCGCACAACACACACACAAAACACACACATATACATACAACACACAGCACACACGAAACACAGACACAACACACACACAACACACAACACACAACACACACAACACACAACACACACAGCACACACACAACACACACAACACATAACACAAAAGACACACACACAACACACACACACACAACACACACAACACATAACACACACACAACACAAACAGCACACACGCACACACAACACACACGCCCACAACACACACGCCCACAACACACACGCCTACAACACACACGGCACAAACACAACACGTAACAACACACACACACGTAAAAACACACATGTAAAAACACAGACAACACACACCACACACACACACGCCCACAACGCACACGCCCTTCTCCAACTCCTCCTCCTCCTCCTTCTCCTCTTGTTGTTTTTACGTGTTGTTTTTTTCGTGTTGTTTTTACGTGTTGTGTTTGCGTGTTGTTTCCACGTTTTGTTTTTACGTGTTGTGTTTTACGTGTTGTTTTACGTGTTGTTTTACGTGTTGGTTTTACGTGTTGTGTTTACGCGTTGTTTTTGCGTGTTGTTTTTCGGGTTTCTTTTTTCACGTTTTGTGTCGACGCTATCGTTCGTCATTTGTTTTGCGTTTGCGGTTGTTGCGTGTTGTTTTTGGCGTGTTGTTCTTACGTGCTGTTTTTTTTTTTTAAAAATGTGTTGCTTTCACGTGTTGACTTTACGTGTTATGTTTTTACGTGTTGTTGTTACGTATTGGTTTAAGTGTTGTGCTTGCGTGTCGATGTTGCGCGTTGGTGTTGCGTGTTGTTTGTACGTGTTGTGTTTCCTTGTTGTTTTTACGTGTTGTGTTCATGCGTTGGTGTTACGTGTTGTTTTTTTTGCGTGTTGTTTTAAGTGTTGTGTTTTACGTTATCTGTGTTTCAACGTTTTGTTTCGACGATTTTGTTTGGTAGTGGTTTTTTGTTCTGCGTTTGCGTGCGTTGCGCGTTGTGTGTGCGTGTTGTTGTGTTACGTGTTGTGTTTACGTGATGGTGTTGCGTGTTGTTTCACGTGTTGTTTTAACGTGCTGTTTCTACGTGTTGTGTGTGCGTGTTGTTTTTATGTGTCGTTGCTTTTGCTTTACGTTTACGTGTTGTGTTTACGTGTTGTTGTGAGTGTTGTGTTCACGTTGTGATTTACGTGTTGTTGTTTACGTGTTGTTGTTGCGTGGCGCGTTGTGTGTACATGTTGTGGTCATGTTCTCTTTTTTATGGTTCGTGTTCGACGCTTTCTTCTGTCATTGTTGTTTTTGGCTTGCTCTGTTGCGTGTTGCTTTTGCGTGCTGTGTTTGCATGGTGTGTTAAGGTGTTGTGTTTAGGTGTTGTTTGTACGTGTTGTTTTTTACGCGTGTGTTGTACGTGTTAGTTTGTTCGTGTTGTTTTGCGTGTTGCTTTTGCGTGTTGTGGTTGCGTGTTGGTTTGTTGTTCTCTCGTGTACGTGTTGTGTTTACGTGTTGCTTTTACGTGTTTGTTGCGTGTTGTTTGTACGTGTTGTGTCACGTGTCGTTTTTACGTTTTCAGTTGTTTACGTTGTGTGTTCGACGTTTTCTCCTGCCATTGTTTTTGTTTGCGTTTGCGTCTGTTGCGTGTTGTTTTTGCGTGTTGTGTTTGCGTGGTGTTGTTTGCACGTGTTGTGTTTTAGTGTTGTGTTTCGGCGTTGGTTTTACGTGTTGCTTTCACGTGTTCCGTGTTGTTATTTGCGTGTTGTTTTAAGTGTGTTGTGTTTACGTGTTGTGGTTACGTGTTGTTGTTGCGTGTTGTTTTTTGTTCACGTTTACGTGTTGTGTTTACGTGTTGTGTTCACGTGTTTTTCTTTCTCACGGTTAGTTTTAAACCCTCAGCCGTAAGTATTTAAAGTATCGGGCGCCTTGTGTAATCCTCCCTTCTGCTTGCGTTATCGCGTCATCGAGCCTCTGTGTTGTCGATGTCTTGCGTCCCGCAGTGAAGGAGAAGAAACGACCCACCGCGAAGCTCTTGCTGGTTGCCCGCGGCATCCTGCACGCCTTGGACCACCTGCACTCCTGCGGACCTCGGGGGACGCCGGCCGCCCACGTGCGCACCGCCTTCCCTCGCCCTGGGGCGAGGGGGAGGAGGGGGAGGAGGGGGAGGAGGAGGAGGAGGAGGAGGAGGAGGAGGAGGAGGAGGAGGAGGGAGGAGGAGAGGAGGAGTGAGGAGAGGAGGAGGAGGAGGAGGAGCGCAGCAAGAGGAGGGGGAGGAGGAGGAGGAGGAGGAGGAGGAGGAGGAGGAGGAGGGGAGGAGAGAGGAGGAGGAGGAGGAGGAGGAGGAGAGGAGGAAGGAAGGCGAAGGCCACCAGTCCTGGGCTGGCGTCGGCGCCTGCGCGTGCCTGGCCACGACAGCGTCCGTATCTTACCGATCCCAGGCCCAGGACAGGCCCGGCCAGGATCGCCGAGAGGAGGAGGAGGAGGAGGATGGAGGGGGAGGAGAGGGGAGGAGGAGGAGGAGGAGGAGGAGGAGGAGTGAGGAGGAGGGAGGGGAGGAGGAGGAGAGGAGGAGGAGGAGGAGGGGGAGGAGGAGGAGGGAGGAGGGGGGAGGAGGAGGGGAGGAGGAGAAGGGGGAGGAGGAGGAGGAGGAGGAGGAGGAGGAGGAGGAGGAGGAGGAGGAGGAGGAGGAGGAGGAGGAGGAGGAGGAGGAGGAGTGGATGCAGCTGGCGTCCTCTCAGGAGTGGTGCACGGCGACCTGAAGCCCGCGAACATCCTGATGGACGCGGACCTGCGGCCTCGCGTCGCCGATCCCTCGGCTCACGCCTCACTGCCGACCACTCGAGAGGCCCCGGTTTGCCTCTCTTCCAGGGGTGCGCTGTCGTCGAAGCCCCGTGGTAACTGTGCGACCGCTCGGGCGGCCCGCAGCCGTGCTCAAAAGGGGCCCTGTTGGGCCGTGTCGGGGGCC
The DNA here is from genome assembly GCA_963575745.1 of Prorocentrum cordatum. Taxonomy (NCBI): domain Eukaryota; class Dinophyceae; order Prorocentrales; family Prorocentraceae; genus Prorocentrum; species Prorocentrum cordatum. The sequence continues at coordinate 23,215 of CAUYUJ010008228.1, read as the reverse complement.
TCTCGGACGCCTCCTGAGGGCCTTGGGGGGCCTCTTGGGGGATGCTTGGGCCCTTCTGAGCCGTCATGGTGCGTCTTGGGGTCTTCGGGGGCTCGCTTCTGCAGTCTTGGGCCTCTCTGGGGGCCGTCTCAGACTCTTAGACCGCATTGGGGTCCTCTTTGGGCTGTCTTGGCCCGTCCTGAGGGTCATTAAGCTCTTTTTGGGCGGCTTCGAATCATTCGGAGCGGTGCTGTGGAGCTCATTTGTCACCTCTGGCCGTCGTGGTTCCATGCGGCCGCTTGGACGCACACTGGAGGCCCGTCTGGAGCCCAGCTTGGCCATCCTGCGGGATGGGCTGCCATCTGGAACCACTTGGGTTAAGTCGGGCCTGTCCCTCTATGGGGGGAATATTCAATTATGCTAACGGAGTTCCCCACATAAAGAGATTAACGGTTTCGTGGGACCAATTTTCTTGATGCCCTCCTCGCTTTGGCGGGGCCCCGCTGGAAGGGGGGAGGGCTACGAAACCTGGCGAAGAGTAATGCTTTCCGCGACCCTCCTCGTTCAAGCGCGGCCTCTCTGGAGGAGTGGAGGGGGGACACGAAACCGTGTAAACAGTGGGGCCTCGCTCAGGCGGGGCCTCCCTGCAGGGGTGGGAGGGGCACGAAACCATGTAAATAGTATGGTTTTCGGATACCCTCCTCGCTCAGGCGGGGCCTCCCTGGAGAGGTGGGAGGGGCACGAAACTATGTAAATAGTATGGTTTTCGGATACCCTCCTCGCTCAGGCGGGGCCTCCCTGGGAGGGGCACGAAACCATGTAAATAGTATGGTTTTCGGATACCCTCCTCGCTCAGGCGGGGCCTCCCTGGAGGTGTGGGAGGGGCACGAAACCATCTAAATAGTATGGTTTTGCCTCCCTGGAGAGGTGGGATGGGGCACGAAACCATGTAAATAGTATGGTTTTCGGATACCCTCCTCGCTCAGGCGGGGCCTCCCTGGAGGGGTGGGAGGGGCACGAAACCATGTAAATAGTATGGTTTTCGGATACCCTCCTCGCTCAGGCGGGGCCTCCCTGGAGAGGTGGGAGGGGCACGAAACCATGTAAATAGTATGGTTTTCCGATACCCTCCTCGCTCAGGCGGGGCCTCCCTGGAGGGGTGGGAGGGGCACGAAACCATGTAAATAGTATGGTTTTCGGATACCCTCCTCGCTCAGGCGGGGCCTCCCTGGAGGGGTGGGAGGGGCACGAAACCATGTAAATAGTATGGTTTTCCGATACCCTCCTCGCTCAGGCGGGGCCTCCCTGGAGGGGTGGGAGGGGCACGAAACCATGTAAATAGTATGGTATTCCGATACCCTCCTCGCTCAGGCGGGGCCTCCCTGGAGGGGTGGGAGGGGCACGAAACATGTAAATAGTATGGTATTCCGATACCCTCCTCGCTCAGGCGGGGCCTCCCTGGAGGGGTGGGAGGGGCACGAAACCATGTAAATAGTATGGTATTCCGATACCCTCCTCGCTCAGGCGGGGCCTCCCTGGAGGGGTGGGAGGGGCACGAAACCATGTAAATAGTATGGTATTCCGATACCCTCCTCGCTCAGGCGGGGCCTCCCTGGAGGGGTGGGAGGGGCACGAAACCATGTAAATAGTATGGTATTCCGATACCCTCCTCGCTCAGGCGGGGCCTCCCTGGAGGGGTGGGAGGGGCACGAAACCATGTAAATAGTATGGTTTTCCGATACCCTCCTCGCTCAGGCGGGGCCTCCCTGGAGGGGTGGGAGGGGCACGAAACCATGTAAGTAGTATGGTTTTCGGTATGGAGTGGTATGGAATGGTATGGTAGGTATGGTATGGTACGGTATGGTATGATATGGTATGGTATGGTACTGGAGGTATGGTATGGTATGGTACGGTGTGGCATTGGTGTGATATGGTATGGTATGCTATGGTACGCCATGGTATGGTATGGTACGGTATGGTACGTATGGTATGGTATGGTATGGTATGGTATGGTATGTGTGGTAGGAACTATGGTATGGTATGGTGTGTGGTAGGAATAATATTGTGCTGTATGGAAGATGGAGCGGGAGGTGGGTGGGAAGGAGAGGGTGTTCTGGGAAAACAAGAACCCCACTCAGGATGTGGGGAAAAATAGTCAAAAAATAGTCTAAGGGATACTTTTGGGGTACTTTTGAGAATCTTTTGCGTATTGTTGAGTACCTTTTATTGTTCGTTCAAAGTCCCCCTGCAGGGGGACAGGCCCGACATGACACTTGGGCCGACCTCGTCGTCTTCTGGACGACTGGAGCGCCGTGTGTGCGTCTCTCTCCCCGCCCGCCCCCCCGCTCGCCCGCCGGATCCGAGGCCCAGCCACCGCCGTCGAGAATTCGGAACGATCCCGTCCCCATTGGTGGTCAGGCCGCGACTGGATCCGGAGGCGGTGCAGCCGGCGCTTCCACAGGTACGAGTGGCTTGAGCTTCTTCCGGGAGGGGCAGAAAAACACACAGGCACAAGGAATCGCCGGCTCCCCAGCAGAGAGGAGAAGATATGGGAAGTGGGGGGGGAGACAAGCACCCAGGAGAGATGGGAAACTATGGAGGATCCGTTTTTTTGTGTCTATTTCTTTGTGTGTCCCAGTTCCCTTCATTCTTTCGCAAGGCTCCTGTGGTGCCGCGAGCTGGCTTTGCGTAGCACGGGCAGGCTGGGCGTTGGACGTGCTGGCCGCCGTGGCGTGCCGCGCGGCGGAGGGTCGACGGGGGCGTCGCGTTCAAATAAAAACACGGGCCCGGTGAGTAAGCAAACGAGAGTTCAAACACAGATGCACTTGGGGGCGGCAAAGAATTGGGTCATGACTAGGGGGGGTGGATACCATGGCGGGGGCCATGATATCTCCCCAGATTTCATGGCGCCCCTTCTAATTTCAATACGTCCCCGGCCCCCCCCCCTGGGCCGCGCACACGCCGCCGGCCATGATTTGCACCCCCTTCTCTTGGACGCCCCCTCTTGGCCGCTCCCGATGTACGTGCACCAGTCATCTGTTGGCCGGGGACGGGCATGTCATATGGCTTCGCTTCTGCGAAGGAGTGACGAGGTGATCTACGTGATTGATGTTCCTGTTGGCTGTTTTCGTAACCATGTCTCCTTGCTAGCAAGTGTTCGCCATGTTTTAGAAAGTCCGTCTTCAACTGGACGCCGTCGTGGGGTCGGGGGACAACGTCGCGTCGCCACGGCAGGGCGCATCGCCACAAGGGCAGTGAGCTCAACCGGGGAAAGACGCAAAAACGTGATCGGTGAGTGATGGGCGCGGTGATAAAAAACCAAGCTTCACGCGCACGCGCGCAACCAGGAGTGAATGCGCGGTCTGCGCGGCGCCGTTGCAGGCGTGCTCCACGCGAGGGTGCTGACAGAGACGTGGCTTTCCAAATGAGTTCAAAATTGCTTCAAAGGGGTTGGGGTCTTTGATGTCATTGGTTACCCAGCCCTCGCCCAACAAAAAACAGCTAGACTCGTTAAGGTGCATCAAAGGGGGTTATCGGGGAAGGGAGGGAAGTACGAAACCTGCAGCATGCACTTGGTTTCGGCTCCGCCACTGGGCTCTTTCCTAGATGCACGGTCGTTCGCGTTGCTTCCAGACGCGGGGAAAGCCAACTGCATGCAGTTGATTCGTGCCCACCCTGTACAACCAGCAAGCGGGATGCACTTGACATGGCCTGTCTGGGCGAGAGCTAGAATTACATGTGGTCGCATGTCTTTCTGGCGCGCAGCCCTTGTACGGCCAGGCACGGTGATCCTAATAGCAAGCGGCCCCGCACGTTCCGCATGTGAAGCCAGCCATGTGTGCTTCTGGCTTCCTGGTGTCCCCCGCCCCCTTCGTCATCCACCGGTCCTCCAAATGGGTCAGGCTGGGCTACGGGGGGGCGGGCGTCTGAGGATGCGCACAAGAGGTCTCGCTCGCAGGGTGGCCCCGAGGGCGCCGGCGGACTTCGGCTGGAGCCGCGTCACCTCGGAGGGCTCCGCGGCGGGCGCTGCAGGCGCAGCCGGCGCAAGCGCCGGGACGGGCGTCACAGGCGCCGGGGGCTATAACAGGGCGTCGTTCGCATTGCCGGCCGGCTGATATGATCCCATGTCAGGGCCTCCAACGATCCCTGGACCAGCCAGAAAGCATTCGCGAGAAGAGCTACTTAGGGCCACCGGCGAAGGGCAGGGGCAAGAGGGAGCTGGCCCAGCAATAGTTACCGAGCACTACCTGCACGGAGAGAAGGCGAGCAGCGACCAGGCAGTCGTCTGCATAAGTGATCACTGAGAGGAGGAGGATTTGGAGGAGGAGGAGGAGGGGGAGGAGGAGGAGGAGGAGGAGGAGGAGGGGTGGGCAGCACGCGTGCTCCACGCGTCGTGGTCGCGCGGCTGGGGACAGGGCTTCTTTTTGCCCCTCGAAGTCCTTCTTGAATCAGCCCTTGTGCTGAAGGGGCCCGCGTGGATAGTGCGCCGGTCTGGTGAAAGCCCGCCACGGAGATCGGTGGGCGGCCAGGTTCCCGGGCTCTCTCAGTTTCCGAGTTCCCTTCCTTGGTTTTTTGGGTTACCAGTTGCTGCCAGGTTCCTGGGGCCTCGATGGTACACATAGTTTAGGGAGACAGCGAAAATCAGGGCACGAGTTGGGAGCACAACGTAAAGAGATGAGTGTGGACAACAGAGGGCAGCGGGTCGAGGACAGAGAGTATAGAGCATACTGCGGAGTGCAGAAGCATAGAGCATATGGTTCAGGGTGGAAAGCAAGGAATTGGAGCTCGAGAACAGGTAGAGAGCATACTGGGAGAAGGAGAGACTCGAGAACAGGTAGAGAGCATACTGGGAGAAGGAGAGAATGGAGCAGGAGAGGAGGAGGAAGGAACACGAATAGGAGGAGGAGGAGGAGGAGGAGGAGGAGGAGGAGGAAGAGGAGGAGGGAGGAGGGAGGAGGAGGAGGAGGAGGAGGAGGAGGAGGAGGGGGAGGAGGGGAACGAGGAGGAGGAGGACGAAGAGGACGCCTCTTGAGGCCGAGGCCCTCTTGTAGCCTCTCTTGGGGGCCTCTTGGGGGCCTCTATTGGATTTCTTGTCCTTCGGAGGTCGTCTTGTGTCCCTTTCTGGACAGTCGTGGGTCCCTCTTTGGGCGCTGTAGGGCCGTCTTGGAGGTCTATGGGGCCAGCTTGGGGCCGTTTTGGGGGCCTCTTGGGCCGTCTTGGGTCCTTGTTGGGCCGTCTTGCGGGCCTCTTGCTTCTTGGGGGCATCTTGGGCTGTCTTGGGGCGACCTTGCGGACCTGTGCGGCCGTCTTGGATCGTGGAGAGGCCCGAAAAGGCGAGAACGCTAAAATCAAGAACAAAACTAGGGAACGTGAATGATTGGTTGAGGACCTTTTGGGCCGTCTGGAGGGCGTCTTCTGCCGTCTTTGAGCATCTTGCCCGTCTCGGAGGCGTCTTGGGACAGTCTTGGAGGCAATCTTGGGCCATCTTAGCCGTCTTGGAGGCCATATTGGTGTCTTGGAGGCCACTTCGGGGCCGTCTTGTGTGGGAAGACAGATGGGATAGGTACGGCCAACACATTATGCCAAGACCCCATTGTGAACTCAAATAGACCGAGAACTTGTTACACATTTGTCACGCCGTGCACCTCATCAACGATATTGCAATACACCCTCCCCCCGATCCCCTTCTTCACAAGTCCCTGCAAGGACGTTCCTGCATTGCTGGAAGTTCCCTGTTGAAAGAGAATTGTCTGGGAGTCTTCAGTCGTTCAAGAACACCGTTCTTGGTACACCAACGCCGCGAATCAACGTGATTGCTGCGCCCAGACAATCCTAACGCTTGCCAGAACACAAGATCTGGGACTTCACCCCGCGAATCAAGGTGACTGCGTCCTGAAAACCCGAAATCGTGTTAGAAGACAACTCCTGGCACCTCAGCCCTGCGAGATCTGGAAACGGCTGCATACGTTTAAGACGAATCTGCACGGCGCTGAGGCGAGATCCACATTGTGAAAACCACCCGCCCTCCATCCTTGAATCTGAAGCAATAGGCACGTGTTGAAGACCACCCGCACTCAATGTTCGAAGCTGCTGCCAGTTGCTAACCACAAATGGGTTTGGCGTTAAGTAATGCGAAGACTAAATGTTCGATCAGCACGTGCTCCCCACCTTTCAAACTGATGCCACATGTGAAGACGAATGTCCGCACTGCTAAGGCGAGGGCCAACTTTTGAAAACCACACGGGCTCCACGTTTGAAATTCTGTCACGGTTTCAGGACGAATGCGCGCGGCGCTAAGGCGAGCGCCAAAGTTTGAAAACCACCCGCCCTGCATCTTTGAAATTGCTGCGAACGTATAAGGCGAATGTGCGCGGCGCTGAGGCGAGAGCCACATTTTGAAAAGGATTCGCCCTCCATCGATGAAACGCTTGCAGATATCAAGCTTCGGCTTAGAACTGGTGAGGGGGTCTCAGGCGAAGCGCTGGGCCCGCCCTACCAACACCTCCCCGAGTGCGAAAAGGGGGGGCGGTTATGTATAAGGAAAAGGCTGGAGAAAGAGGAGGAGGAGGAGGAGGAGGAGGAGGAGCCGGAGGAGGAGGGCGACGAGGATCAGGCATCTTGGGAGCCTCTTGGGGCTCTCCCAGGGCCCCCTGGGGGCTTCCTGGGGTGCCACTGTGCGGCCTCCTTGGGCATCTTGGGTGACTTCTTGGGTGCACCTTTGGTCATCTCAGGGCGTCCCTAGCCCTTCTCACGTCGTCGGCAGCCTTCCGGGGGCCTCCATTTGACCTCTTGGGGCCGCCTTGGGGCGCTTGAGGGCAGTCTTGAAGGCCACCTTTGGCGGCTTGGGGATTGACTGGGCCGTCTTGGGGCCCTCTTAGAGCCGTCTTGGGGGCCTCTTGGGGCCGTCATGGGGCCATCTAGGCGGTCTCTTCGGCGCTCAGGGGGCCGTGCAGGGGGTCTTTAGGGCCGTCGGAGGGCCGAACAGGAGCAAATGCCAACATCCCTCAACCACCTGAGGGACATCACTGATGTTGGCATCCACGGGCCGTACTGGAGATCCTCTTGGAGGCCTCTTGGGGGCCATCTTGGCACCATCTTGGGAGCCGCTTAGGCCGTCTTGGGCAAGATGTGGGTCATCTTGGGTTCTCTTGGGGCGATGTCAGCTATCTTGGAAGCCCCTTGGGCAGTCTGAGAGGCCTCTTGGGGAACCTCTTGAAGGGCTCTTGCGTCGTCTTGGAGACCTCGTGGGGGCCTCCTGGGCCGTCTTGGCCCATCTGGATGCCATCGTGGGAAGTCTTCGGTGCATCTTGGGCCGTCTTCGGTGCACTTTGGGACCATTTTGAGCTCTCTTAAAACTTGGCCGCCTTGGGACCGTCTTAGAGTCATCTTGGGTAATCGTGAACGTCTTGTGGATGTCCCGCTCTCTTCGGGTGGCCAGCGCGATCGGCCAATACCCCATTCGGAACTCAACAAACTGGACCAACACATTTGACGAAATTGGCCCGCTGTGCACCCTTGTGGCACCCCACGGGGGGCGGTGTATAGAAGACTCCTGCGGCGAATCACCGCCGCCCCTGCCTTTCGGAAGACCCTATGTGGCCGAACTTTGTGGCCAGAGCTCAAGCACGCTTTCGGATCGTGTGTTCCCCCAGGTGTTGGAGTTGTTGGAACCCTTAGAGGAACACTTGGGGGAGGAAGTGGAAGAGGACGGGAGGGAGGAACAAGGAGGAGGAGGAGGCCTCTTGGGAGCTTTTGGGGCACTCTTGAGGCCTCCTGGGGGCCTCCTGGAAGCCTCGTTGGGCCTCTTTGGGGCGCGGGTTGTGGACGTTCCGCTCGGCTTGGGCGTTCCTATCCCGTGTGACGCCGTCGGAAGCAGTCGTCGGGGCCTCCCTTGGCCGTCTAGGGGCCCTCTTGGGGCGCTTCAGGGAAGACTTGGAAATCTTGGGCGTCTTGAAGATACCCTGAGCCCGTCTTGGGGCCCTCTTAGGCCTTCAGGGGGCCTCTTGGGCCGTCATGGGGCCATATTGGAGGCCTCTTGGGCGCTCTGGGGGCCATTTAGGGGGCCTCTTGGGCCGTCGGAGGACCGAAAAGGAGCAACTGCAAGCATCCTTCAACAACCTAAGGGATACCAATGATGTTAGTTTTTGTCGGGCCTTCCTGGAGGATCTCTTGGAGGCATATTTGGCCGTCTTGAGGCTATGTTGGGCCGTCTCGGGTGCATCCTGGGACGTCTTGGGTCTTAGGTGTATGTTGGGACAGATTGGGCGTTGTTGGGGTCATCTGAGCCCTCTTGGAGGCCATCGTGGGCCGTCTTGGAATCAATATTGGGTCATATTGGAGCCATCTGGAACGGAAGAATCCCTGCCGACCGGATTTTTCGGGTGGTTGGTGCGGTCGGCAAATGCCGATTGTGAACTTTCCAACGAGACCCAACCCACTCAGAAGCTTGACACGTCGTGCACCTCTGTGGCAAGCCAACAGAGGTCGGTGGATCGAAGACGCCTGCGACGAGTCTCAGCCGCCCTCGTGCCTTCTGTAAACGCATATGCGGCCAAACGTTGGGCCGAAGTCTGGCCAAGATTTTGGAATGGACTATGTGTTCCCCCAGTCGTGTTTGAACCCCTTGGTAAAACACGTGGGAGGGGGAGAGGGAGGAGGAGGAGGATGAGGAGGAGGTGCCCCCGCAGGGATGCCCCAGTGTCTGGCGGTGCACCGGGGCCCCAGGGGAACTGCTTTCCGCCCCTTTCCCTGGATGAGCAGGTCTCCTGACGAGCAACCTGGCCTTCCCAGCCGGGGGTCCCTCGCCTGGGAGTCTTGTCCGGGGGACCGGCTCTGCCGTGCTTATCTTCTTGCCCTCCTTGCTTGCGCAGGTCTCCTGTGGGCCCCCCTGAGCCTCCCTGGCTGGGGCCTCCCCCTCTGGGAGTCGTGACCGGAGACGGGGTTCTCCACCCACCTCCAAGGTGTGAGCGGGCCCGCGCGGTAGCGGCTCGCTGTGTTGCTAGGGGCGCGTCAGGCACTGCCTGGCGTTCCCACTGAGTCAACGGGGCAACAAGGATGAGGAGGAGGAAAACGAGGAAAAGGAGGAGGAGGAGAGGATGCTAGGGACGAGAAAAAAGAGTAAGAAAAAGGCCTCTTGATGCCCTCTGGGGGCTTCCTGGGAGCTTACTTGGGGCTTCTATAGTGAGGGGCCTCTTGGGGGCCTCCTGGGGCCTCTTGGAGGCCTCCTGGGGCCTCTTGGGGGCTTCCTTTGGCCTCGAAGTGGCACGTTGGCCTTCGGAGGCCGTCCCGTGGCCCCCTCTGGGCAGCCGTGGGTCCTTCTATGGGCATTTTAGGGCCGTAGGGCTATGGGGCCGTCTCGGGGCCGGCTTAGGAACCTTTTGGTCCGTCTTGCGGGCCTCCTGGGCAATATTGCGGACATCTCGGGGCCCGATGGGGCAGCCTTTCAGTGTCGGAAGCCCGAACCGGCGAGACCGCTAAAATCATTCAAACTCTGGTCTTTGGGCCATCTCGGCCGTCTTGGTATCGTCTTGGGCTGTCTTTGCGCCGTCCATGGGGGGAAGACCGAAGGAATCGAACTTCCCAGGTGGCTGGCGTGATCGGCCGATACCCTATTGGGAACCTCTAACAGATCCACATAACTCAGAAGCTTAGCGCTCCGTGCACCCTCGTGGCAAGTCACAGACGCCTACGGCGAATCACCGCCGCGCCATGCTTTTTGGAGGCGCCTATGCGGACGAGCGTTGTGGCCAGAGCTCGGCCACGACATCGGACTGTGCGTTCCCCCAGGCGTTGTGGGAACCCCTAGAGGAACACTTTGGGGAGGAAGTGGAAAAGGACGAGAGGGAGGAACAACGAGGAGGAGGATGAGGAGGAGGCCTCTTGGGAGCTTTTGGGGCACTCTTGTGGCCTCCTGGGCGCATTCTGGGGCCTCCTGGGGGCCTCCCGGAGGCCTCCTTGGGCCTCTTTCGGGAGGGCGTTGTGCAATTTCCGCTCGTGTTGGGCGTTCTTGGCCCGTCTGATGCCGTCGGAAGCCGTCTTGGGACCGTCTTTGAGGCTACCTTGGGCATCTTGGAAGTGGGGCTTCGGGCCTCTTGGGGCCTCGGGGGCCTCTTGGGTAGTCAAGGGGCCATCTTGGTGGCCTTTTAGGCCGTCGGAAAGCCGAGAGAAAGCAAATGCCACAATCGTTCGAACACCCACGGAAACAAATGATTTGGGCCTCTTCGGGCCTTCCTGGGTATCCTCTCGGAGGCCTCATGGGCCGTCTTGGCACCCTCTTGGTGGCCTCTTGGGCCGTCTTGGGCCATCTTTGGGCCATCGTGGGCTCTCTTGGGACGATTTTAGCCGTGTTGGAGTCAGCGTGGAGGCCATCTTGGCTGTCTTGGAGGCGAATGTTTAAGTTGTTCCCTGGCCTTCCTGCTGGCCGGCGCGATCTGCCGAGACCTTTCGGGGAACATTATAACTTAACAAGATCGGTTCAGAAGTTTGGCACGCCGTGCACTCCTGTGGCAAGCCAACAGGGGGCGGTGGATCGAAGACGCCTACGCCTACGGCGAGTCGCAGCCGCCCGCTTGCCTGTTGGAGACGCCCATGCGGCCAAACGTTGGGCCAAAGTCTGGCCAAGATTTTGGACCATGTGTCCCCTCGGCCGTTTTGGAGCCCCGCCTCCCTGCGACTCGAGTGCGACATGGCTCGATTCACGTCCGGGCTGACGAGGTGGGAGGGCCAGAGGTGGCCGCTGGGCAGGGAGGAGCAGCTTCGACTCAAGGAGCGTCTCCCTGGACCACCCCGGGACGACCGGGCAGACCTCCTCCTCCTCCTCCTCCTCCTCCTCCTCATTCTCCTCCTCCTCCTCCTCCTCCTCCTCCTCCTCCTCCTCCTCCTCCTCCTCCTCCTCCTCCTCCTCCTCCTCCCCCTTCACACGCGCTGACGCGCGCGAGCTGAGCTGCCCACTGCCCTCGACGTGGACCTGCGGGCCGGGCCCCGTGAGCGGGGCCCTGCGGTGGGGGCGCTGGGGAGAGTGCGGAGAGTGCCGGGAGGCCTCAGACCCTGAGGGGTCCCTTATCCGATGAGGGCGGCAGGGATGCCCATGGCCGAGCCACGGCTGGAGCCCCTCCGGCCTCCAGACCCCGAGTGCCGTATCCGAGGTTTCCTCTCCTCTGGGGGCTCCTGGGGCCGCGGCCTGCACTGTGGGCGACGGCCAGACCGACGCCCGAGCCAGATGCTGTGAGCGGGCTTGCATGTAGGGTTAAGTCGGGCATGTCCCTCTACACGCAGAGTGCTCAAGAGTAGTAAAACATGTTCTGGCGGCGGTGTGTCGTGCTCTGTTGACTAGTGTTGGTTGTTGTTTTGACTATTGCTTGTTGTTTTCCGAATTCCGCCTGCACGATGGCATTTTCCGACCTATAAATGTAGGAGTAGGACCCCACTCGAGTCCCCATCCCGATTCCCGATAGATTTCTCGACGACTCGCGTGTCTCCACAGGCCCATCCAGAAACGATCTTCGTCGGGGTTGTCGCGAGAAGGGCTGTGAATAAGAGCGCAACGCCGAGTGAGAGAGAGTCGCCAGTCAACGCGAAGGCACGCAGGATCACTCCAAGCATCCCCCAAGCGTGATGAACCCAGAGCCCTCCGGAGACTTCCTTGAAGCCTTTTTCGCAGCCTTCGTGGCCCCTCCGGGGTTGTCTTAGGGCCTTCTTGGGCTACTATTAACTTTGGCCGGAGCCAGACAAATCGCATCCCATGGCCCTTTCGACTGTCTCGGGGTCTTCTTGGGGTTGGGCCATTTTGGGGCCTCAAGAGCGGACTGTCCCCGGGTCCCCTTGGAGTAAGGCCATCTTGGGGCCTCAAAAGCGGGTCGGCAGCAACAAGTCGAGAAGACTCAGACAAATTAGTTTGGCGAAAGTTCCAACCCGATGCAGTTGCGAGTGAAACAGGATATGACTTTCTCCTCGAAGCGATCGCGCCGCGAGAGAGGGCTGGCTGGCTGGCTGGCTCAGCGCGGATGAAGGACGCGAAACGTGTGAGGGTGTATTTGAACGGACGGGACGGCTGCATGCGAACCCTCGCACTGGGGCCCTCAGCGGAAATGAGTGCGGTGGTGGCACGCGGACTTTGCCATGTGGGCCTCCTGTGAAGCTCCCTATATGTTCACGAAGCGTGTGAGGGTGCGCCGGAATGGGTGCGGTGGTGGCATGTAGACTTTTCCATTTAGGTGTTTTGTGGTGCTCCTTGTTTCAAGAGGTTGTTCCTGGGAGGCTCTGTGTTGTGGCGGTCTCTGGGGTGTCTCTTGGAAACATGTTCGGGGCCACCTCGCTTCAAATTCACCATACGGCGTCATCTTGAAGGCCATCGGGGTCTATCTGGGGGCGTATTGCGTACTTTCTCACGTGGCAGTTAGAACGCCCAAGACTGCCCCAGAGACACCGTACTATTGCAGATGATCCTAAGAGTCCAAAGATGGCCACAAGAAGGGCCCACGAATCCTCAGGATAACCCGGTAAGACGGGCTGACAGGACCTCAAGAGCCCACTCACCCCACCCCGAGGCCCAACCCCCCCACCCCAAGCACCTAGCAAGCAGCGTCACTGAATGCGCGCCAGTACAAGGCCCCAAGATAGCCCCACGATGACCCCAAAATCTCTTCACTTGCTCTTCTGGGTGAGCCAGCCCCTTTGCGTGGCTAGGCTAAGTAGGGGAAAGGTGTCGCGACATGGGGTAGAGGGAAGGGCAATCTTTTCTCCAACGAGGAAGAGGCGATTCTAAGTATGTAGAGGACCCGCTAAACCACATATGCCCAAGGGGTTTGTGGGACTCCCAGGTGCCAGCGTGAGCACGTCGGCGGCTGCCCCAGGGACCCTTGGCTATTGCGCCCCAGAGCTGGCGACAGGCGGTTGCGCGACCAAGGCATCGGATTTGTATTCGCTCGGCGTGATACTCGAGGAGTTGTTCGCGCAGGCAACGAGCGCCAAAGGCGACCAGCATGCAGCGGTTCTCGAGGCATCCCGCAGGCTTCGATCTCAGGAGCCTAACGCGCGTCCGAGTGCGTCCGAGCTGATCCAGCTTCCATGCTTCAGTTCAGGTCTGATTCGCACGATCTCTTCTCTGCCAGAGTACTGGGAGAGCGATGATCCAGATGCTGCATCGTCTCGCCGGCTCGATGCCATGCACAAGGCAGACTTGTTCAGGAACCTCTTGCGGTCGACCGCGCACGCGGACAACCATCACGGCGACCGCTGCGCGTCAAAGGCGCTGCAGCACGCTGCTGTCCTCGGCGTGGAGCGCATCGAGAACCCGCGCCTCTGGAGGCGTTTCCAGCAGAAGCGCGCCGAGATGCGCGAGCTTGGCGCGGCGCCGCTGCCCGTGCAGCCGGCCCTCCCCGAGGGCATGGAGACGCTGGACCCCGAGACGAACGAGGTCTTCGGGCTCATGCACGGGACGACCGCCGATCTCGCGGGCACGATCTGCGAGCACGGCTTCGACGAGAGGGTGTCGAACCTCAGTTGGGCGTTGCCAGGGGTGCCCCTGGCCCAGGGTGGCCCCAGATCCTTCCAGGGCGCCCCCCGGGGGCCTCCAGAGCACCCCCCCTCGAGGCCCCGGGGGGCCCAGGGTTGCAGAGTGGCGGGGGTAGCTGGGGACACCTTCGGCCAGGGGCGCCCTTGGCGACCCCTGGCTCGTGGGGCGCTACGGGGCGGGCATCTACGCCACGAGTCAGAGCTGCAAGGCGATGCAGTACTGCACGAAGCCCCTCATGCTGGGCGCCCCAGAGCCCGGGCGCGAGTACGTGGTGTTGTTTTGCCGAGTGCTCCTCGGCTGCGCGTACTACACCCCGAAGGTCTTGGCGCCGGCCAGCACCCGCTTCGTGGCTGCCAGCCACCGGCGCCCGCCCGCCCGCGAGGGCGGCCTCAGGTGGGACTCGGTGATCGCCAACCCTGGGCCGAAGACGCGGGGCGGTGCTCTGAGGGCAGAAATCGGCACAAGCACGCGCCGAGTTGGTGATCGTTTTCTTATCGTTTTCTCATTCATTGTTTCGCCGATCGGCGCGGGCCCTCGCACACCCTCCCCCCCTGTACCCGTCTCCCATGGAGCAGATCTTGGCTGTGTTTGGCGCCTGTTCCGAGCATGTGGGGTCTTCCCCGGAGGACGCACTGTTGCAAACAGTCGCGCTACGCAGAGATCCAGAGCCTGACCCCCCACCCTCCCTCCTCCCCCTCCGCCCAATGTCGCAACGCCGAAAAGGAAAACATTCATTTAGACGAAAGAGCGGGAATTGGGAAAGGGGGGTTGGAAACTCCGCGGCATGCAGCTGGTTTTGGCCCCACCGCCGGGCGTCTTCCTCCATGCACGGGCGCCTCCGGCGCCGGGAGGCGCCAGGAAAATCAGCTACACGAGCTGGATCGCCCCTCCCTCCCCCTTACGAACCCGCCATTTCGTCCGACCTGATAGTAATTGTCCGAATTCCGCGCGGGTTTCTTGGGTCGGCGCCGTGCTCCCCGCGGCGGCGCCTCCGGCGCCGCCCCTGGCGCACTTCCCGCGCCAGGGTAGGGGCGTCAGCGCCGACCCAAAAAAAGCCCAGGCTGGGCCTCCGACAGTGGCCTGTCCCTCTACAGGGGGAATGCTCAAACATAGTCAAAACAATAATATGGGGACGATTTATTTGACAATCATTGTGTATGCTTTGCGATTTCTTCAGCTATTCTTTATTTTTCGTCCAAAGTCCGCCTGTAGGGGGACACGCCCGACGTAAGGTTAGCTTCGCGCCGCTTTTGCCCTCCCAGGTGCGGCGACGGTCCACGAGCAGTCCCACCGCGAGTTCGTAGTATTCGACCGGGACCAGATCTACCCCGAGTACCTCGTGCGCTTCAAGACGATTTGAGCGCGCGCCCGCCGACTTGTTTATATTCTGCGAGTGCCGTGGGGCCCCCACGGACGCCTCGGCTCCTCCCTCCTCCTCCCCTTCCTGCCCCTCCCGTTCCATTTCCTCTTCCTGCTGCTGCTGCTGCTGCTGCTGCTACTGCTGCTGCTGCTGCTGCTCCGCCTCCCCCAAGTCTCCTTCCCTCCTCCTCACATTCCTCGTCCTCGTCGTCCTCCTCTTCACCAATTTCCTTCCTTCTTCTCATCATTCTCCTCCTCCGTCCCTTTCCCATACAGACAACCTTTCGCTGCCCCACCAGACGCGTCGGCAGAGCGGGCCGGGCGCCTGAGACTTCCTCGCCGCCTACGGTGCGGAAGCTTGAAGCGTCCAACAGGTAGACGAATGGAGGGCAGGTCGTTTCCAAATGTAGCTATCGCAGTAGAACCGCGCACACTTGTCATCACTCGGTTGCCAATCTTCCAACATCTGCAGGGATGGCGGGGGGCAGTTTACAAGATGTGGCCCTCGTCGTGGCGCACACTTGTCTCAAACCCTCTCCCAAAGTTACACGGGTGGAGACCGAACCGTCGTCAAACTACAATCCTCGCGCCAGCGCCGCGCATATTCGCGTTTAACGTTTCCGGCAGCTACAAAGCTGGAGGGCCGGTGGTCTTCAAACGTGGCTCTCGCCTTAGCCGCGCGCGCACTGTCCATGGCATGTTTCCAGCGGTGCACGGATGGGGGGCGGTGTGTTTTCAAAGTGTGATTTTCGCATTCGTGTCGCGCACATAAGTTCTGACGTTTTCCAGCAGCTGCAGAGGCAGAGGGCGATACTCTTTCAACACGGGTTCTCGTTCGACAGTTGTCAAGCATGATGGCCAGGAGGGTAAATGTGCTCGACAGTGGCACGGATCGAGGGCGGCCCCTTTCCGAAATGGGGCTTTCGCTGCAGCAGTCCTGAACGCTGCTTGTTCTGCCCGCGAATCAAGACGGATGGCAACATGGAACGTGTGGAGGGCGGCTCCCTGCCAAGCCGGACTGCCCCTTCGCAGCTCCTTGAACTTGATGATGCAGTCAGGCCTGTCCATCTACAGGAGGAATATTCAGAAATTGTCAAAAATGGTCCAGGGACGTTTTCTAAAGTGTTTCCCAGCCCTCCTGTGGTGTTGGGTCCTCGTTTTGAAGAGAGAGCGCCCCGCGTCCCACTCCTCCCCGTCCTCCTCCTCCTCCTCCTCCTCCTCCTCCTCCTCATCCTCATCCTCCTCCTCCTCCTCCTCCTCCTCCTCCTCCTCCTCCTCCGCCTTCATCCCTCCTCCCCCCCCTTGTTGTTGCTTTCCGCGTGTGTCTGTTTCAGCACACCCCTCACACGTTTCGTGGCCCGATCGGGAGCTCCAGGTCCCACTGCCGCAGCTCGAATGGCGGCGCCGTCTTTTCTTGGCACACCCCTCGCACGGTTCGTGGCCCCATAGGGGGCTCCAACTAAGGTCCCAGTGGCGCGGTTCGCATGGCGGCACCGCCCCATTCTGGCACACCCGTCACACCTTTCGTGGCCTCATAAGGGAGCTCCAAGTAAGGTTTCAGCGTCGAAGCTCGCATGGCGGCGCCGCCCCATTTTGGCACACCCGTCACACGTTTCGTGTCCCCATAAGGATCTCCTCCTGAGGTCCCAGTGGCGCAGCTCGCATGGCGGCGCCGCCCCATTTTAGCACCCCCCCATGTGTTTCGTGGCCTTATATGGAGCTCTTCCTGAGGCCCCAGTGGCGCAGCTCGCATGGCGGCGCCGCCCCATGTTGGCACACCCCTCACACGCTTCGTGGCCTTGTAGGGAACTCGAATTAAGGTCTTAGTGGCGCAGCTCGCATGGCGGCGCCGCTCCATTTTGGCACACCCGTCGCACGTTTCGTGAAGGTCCCAGCGGCGCAGCTCGCATGGCGGCGCCGCCCCAGTTTGGCACACCCTTCACACGGTTCGAAGCCCCATATATGGAGCTCCAACTAAGGCCCCAGCGGCGCAGCTCGCGTGGCGGCGCCGCCCCATTCTGGCACACCCGTCGCACCTTTCGTGGCCCCGTTGGGAGACCCAGACGTGATCCTGGACTGCGGCCGCCGCGGGGTCGGGAACGGCAAGGAGGACGACGAACGCGCTGCTCTCGCGCGCCATGCGCCACGAACGAGGACCTCCTGCTCGCGCGGGCGCCGCGCGTCGAGTTCTTCCTGGCAGGGCCGCCGGAGGGCTTGCGGAAGCAGCTGGAGCAGTTTGCTGCGCGCACGAAGCGGCGCAGAAGGGAGGCGACGGCCCTCGCCGGGGTGTTGGGCTTCACCAAGATATCCACGAGGCCTGACCTGAGGGGCGACCCGCCCGAGCCTCGCCGTCTCTCGATGGACTCGCGCCGCGGGCGACCCGCGCGCGTCGCTGGGGCCCCCTCGGGGCGACCGGCGCGTGTCGCGGGAATTCCATGCTGCGCTCTGCCTGGCGCCTCGCTCGCCCCTTTCGTCGCTCTGCCCGGCTGCCGGAGACTTGCCCGGTATCCGCCGGCCTGCTAGCTCTCTCCGCTCAGGGCGGCGGGCGATCCCCGCCCGTCGCCGGGGCCCTTGCGGGGTGACCAGCGCGCGTCGCGGGGGCCCCGCGCGGCACCGCCCCCGCGGCCTTGGACACGGGCGCGCTCAGGCAAAGTTGGGGGGGGAGGGCGGGAGGCGGGCGCGATCCTCGCGAGGGGCGCGCCGACGTGGGCGTCGACATTTATGCGCGTAGACTCGCGCGCGCGCTCATTCCAAGACGGCCCGAGAGGCCCCGGAAAGGGCCCCAGGATGGTTCAAGAGGGCCCCACGAGGGCCCAAGAAGCCACCAAGGCGGCCGAAGAAGGCCCAACGAGAGCCGCAAGAGGGAGAACACGGACGGACCTCTGAAGCCATCGATGCCCCCCCAAATCCGCCAACGGGGCCTGAAAAGGGCCTCCAAAAGGACCCATTACGAGGCCCCAAAGAGACAAGAGGCCCCAAGAGCAAAGCATGTCGGAGTTCGACCTCGGCGCGCACTTGTCACGCTTGAGCTCATCTGGGGGGCCACGATTCAGGCGCTGGCGTGCACAACCAATGACGGTTTCAGTTCCACCCTGGATGCCCACCAAGGATCACTTCGAATACTTCTGAGACCGTGCTCCACGTCGACACATTCCCGACCAGGAGTGCGATCAGAAGTCCAAGGAAGAGAAAGTATACGCTGAGGCAGATGATGAGGATGATTCGAAGGAGGACGCCCACCCAGGTCCTGGTAACGTCGCCGTCCAAGGCTATGCCAACACGTTTGAGCTAATCTGAGGAGTCATAGCTACCCCAGTGGTGGCTCCCAGGAACAGTTCAAGACGGCCCCGAGACGGCCCAAGAGAGCCCCCAAACGGCCCAAGAGGACCCCCAAGAAGGCCCAACACTCACCAAAGGAACCCCCAGAGGTTGGGACCACCAGCCGGCCTCCAATAGGTCCCCACGACGCCCCCCTAGACGCCCGAAGCCTTTTTCAGAGGCCTCCAGCGATTTCAGAAGGCTTCCAAGAGGGCCCCAGAGGCTTAGACTTAGGAGCTTGGTTCAAAATCTCGATCCTCCTTGTTCGTCGATCCGTGTCTCCTGCTCCTTTCCTCCCCCATCCGTGCTTTTCCCTTCATTCATTGAGAAATACAGAGCCCTTAACCCGAATGACACGATGAAAACGAAGCTTCACTGAGGTCCCCATCTTCGCATTCGGGATAATCAGCCTGGGCTGCTTGGTTCGATACACCCGCAGAGAAGACCGCCTGTCCCTAATGTTCCTGGCCCTCCTGACTTAGGTCCTCTCCCAAAGGGTTTGGTGTCTTTTTATGTTTAAGAGTCGAGTCGTTCCTTCCTCCAGCCAGTTCTCCGGGCCACGAATCGACCCTGGCGGCCGTTCGGGGCGATGTGGGCCGGGAGGAGAGGGAAGGACAAGG
This sequence comes from Prorocentrum cordatum, assembly GCA_963575745.1. Classification (NCBI taxonomy): domain Eukaryota; class Dinophyceae; order Prorocentrales; family Prorocentraceae; genus Prorocentrum; species Prorocentrum cordatum. The sequence goes on along the minus strand of CAUYUJ010008228.1, from coordinate 4,426 downwards.
CGAGGCCCATGACTGCTGCACTTGCATTTTATCGCAGCGCCACGGGCTGCGCTGGAACCTAAGCGCGCGCGTGGTTCTACTAGCCGGCCGCTTATATAGAAGAAGGGGCGCGCGCCTGTGCTCAACGACGATGGTGAGAATGAGCGGGCGGCGGTGGTGCGGCGGATGACGGTCAGGAGGGTGAGGATCGTGAGTGTGAGGCTCACGAGCTGGAGGTACCTGGAGGTCACCTTTCCTTCTCCTCCTCCTCCTCCTCCTCCTCTTCCTCCTCCTCCTCCTCCTCCTCCTACTCCTACATTATTGCTCTCCCTTCCTCCTCCTCTCTCCTCCCGCCTCCCTTCGGCAACGCGCAGAGAGGGGTATGGGGGAGGGGGGAGGGCCTCTTCAGAAGCACCGTTGCTTCTTGGAAGGCGCGGGCCTTGTCTGTATATGTAAGGCGGGCGCCTTCTAAGAAGCAGCCTTCTTCTAAGAAGCCTTCCCCCCTCCCCCTACCCCCTTGCACGCGCCGCTAATCCCTCCTCCCTCCTCCGTCCTCCTACGTTTTCATCCCTGCTCCTCCTTCTCTTCCTCGTGCTCGCCCTCGTGCTAGTCCTCGTGTTCGTCCTCGTCTTCGCCCGGTGCGCCCGGCGCGCCCGGCGCATCGCCGGAAATGGTCCCTGGGGGTGCGCTGGGGGCCCGCGAGGCTGCATGCTTTGCGAGGATGTCTCGAGCGAGTTCGCTGGATGGGGACGCGCCTGATGCGCCCAGCGCGCCCGGCGCATTGCTGGAAATGGCGCCTGGGGGTGCGCTGGGGGCCCGTGGGGCGGTTTTGCGAGGATGTCTCGAGGTGACTCGAGCGAGGGCGCCGGCGGATGGAGACGCGCCCGGTGCGCCCGGCGCATCGCCGGAAATCTGTGGGGTGATTTATATATGAGGATGCCTCGAGAGAGGGCGCCGGATCGGGACACGCCTGGTGCGCCCGGCGCTTCTGGCGCATCGCCAGAAATTTTTCACGGGGGCGCGCTGGAGGCCCGTATAGTATAGGGCGATTTCGCGACGATGTCTCGAGCGAGGGCGCCGGATCGGGACACGCCTGCACGCCTGGCGCGCCCAGCGCATCGCCAGAATGGCCCCCGGGGGTGCGTTGGGGCGATTTTGCGAGGGTGTCTCGAGCGAGGGCGCCGGATCGGCACACGCCCGGCACGCCCCGTGCATCGCCAGACATGGCGCACCCGGCGCATCACCCGAAATTGACCCCTGGGGGTGCGTTGGGAGGCGATTTTCTCGCGGGCCAGGGGTCAAGATGACGTGAGTTCCACAGAAACTCCTTCAAATTAGCTCAAACGTATTGGCATAGCCTTGGACAGCGACATTGCCAGGATTTGGGTGGGCGTCCTCCTTCGAATCATCATCATCATCATCATCATCATCATCATCATCATCATCATCATCATCATCATCATCATCATCATCATCATCATCATCATCATCATCGTCATCGTCATCGTCATCGTCATCGTCATCATCAGCATCAGCATCATCATCATCACATCATCATTATCATCGTCATCCTCATCCTCATCGTCATCATCATCATCATCATCATCATCATCATCCGCCTCAGCGTCTACATTCTCCTCCTTGGACTGCTGATCATATTCCTGGTCGGGAATGTGAAATTGTAAATGAGAAGCGGTGGCGTACGGTCTCAGAAGTATTCGAACTGATTCTGGGTGGGCATCAACGGTGGCATTGAAATTATTATTGGGTGTGCAAGCCAGCGCCTGGGCAATCGTGGGCCCCCAGATTAGCTCGAGCGTGCCGAGTGCGCACCGAGATCGAACTTCGAGATGCCTCTGGGGGCGTCAGAGGAGCAGTGTTGCAGACTCTTGGGGTCTCTTGTCTCTTTGGGGCCTCCTGGGGGCTTTCGGGTCGTCTTGGGTCCTCTTGGGAGCCTTTTGAGGCCCTGTTGGTGGTCTTGGGGGGCACCTAGGGGCGGTTGGCTTGAGAGGTCAGTCCGTGTTCCCCTTCCTAGGGCTCCCGTGGTTGTTAGGCATCCTTGGTGGCTTCTTGGGCTATCCTGGGGCCCTCTTGGGCCATCCTGGGGCCCTTTCTGGAGCCTCTTGGGCGGTCTCGGGGGCCTGTGGGGTTGTCTTCGCTCTGTCCTTTAGAAATGCATTGTTCCCAAAGGGAATGGAACGAGAATGGCATCTCGGCCCTCTCGAGGGCCAACTTAGGTCACTCTTGAGCGATGTTTGGGGCCTCTTGGTCCGTTTGTAACGGTATGAGATTTCGGCAGAAGCAGGCCTGTTGTACGTACGCGGGTTCTTGTCGACACTACCTGCAAAGCGCAGCGCGTGTTGCGACGAAGTATCTTGCTGCGCGCCCTCTGCAGCCTAACGAGTAAGGACTTGCTCGCGCATCCGACAAAACCGCTGAGGATACGGGTTGCGCGGAGCCAGCGCTCCCAGCGCTTGATGAAAAGGGCTGGGAGGCATGAGGTGACACGAATGTTGGTTTGGACATCAGATGCAGCCAGGTTGTCCGCGGTCGGGCCGAGCAGTGCTGCAGCCGGGGGCGGCGCAGTCGACAAGCAGGGGACGTCGGCTACAGCGCCGTTCCGGCAACATCGCGTAGATGCTTTGATGCTTCGGCGCCGCCTCAACGTGCGGACCTGTCCGTGTTCGAGATGGAGGGCATGACAAAAAAAGACATGCATGACTGACATGGCCCGTTGGGGAAAGCAGCGCAGGTGGAACAGATCCGCCCGACGATGCGTCCCGATCGAATCTCTTCTCCCCTGCGCGACGCCCCGCTGGCCCCGCCTGGGCGGGCCTCCCAGCGCTGCGAGCCCGCCCCTTGCTCCCTGGCGGAGTCCGCCCCAAGGCCGGGGGATGCGCCCACCAGCGGATGCCAGGCCACGCGGAGCGACGGCCGGCCCCGCGCTCCTCCCGCGCGCGCCGCCCCTCGTGGCCGGGAAGGATAGTCACGGGGGGGACGGGCGCACATCGCCTCCTCCTCCTCCTCCTCCTCCTCCTCCTCCTCCTCCTCCTCCTCCTCCCTCCCTCCCTCCCTCCCTCCTCCGCCTCCCTCCCTCCTCCCTCCCTCCCTCCCTCCCTCCCTCCTCCCTCCCTCCCTCCTCCCTCCCTCCCTCCCTCCCTCCCTCCCTCCTTCCCTCCCTCCTCCGCCTCCTCCTCCTCCCCCTCCTCCTCCACGGGCGACCTGGGATCGGCGGCACATCGGCGTTGGGACACCCGCGGAGCACCGACGGGACGCCGACGGGACACCACGGGAAGTCATCGGGACACCAATCTATCTCGCTTTCGATCCCCCGATCGATCTCACTCGCTCGATGTCGCGATCTCGGTCAGCCTCATTATCGATCTCACGACCGCTCTCACTACCGATCTCACTATCGACCTAACGATCGGTCTCACTATCGGTCTCACCATCAGTCCCACCACAGGACACCGACGGAACACCCGCGGGACACCGACGGGAGACATGGGACACCATCAGGACACTATCGGGCCACACTCGATCTCACGATCGATCTCACCATCGGTGCTACTATCAATGTCACTCGCTCGATCTCACCATCGATCTCACGATCGGCCTCACTATCGATCTCATTATCGATCTTACCACGGGGCACCGACGGGACACCGACAGGATACCAACGTGACACCGACGGGACAGCGACGGGACACCGACGGGACACCAACGGGACACCGACGGGACAGCGACGGGACAGCGACGGGACAGCCACGGAACATCAACGGGACACCGACCGGACACCACGGCGGGACAACCTGGCCACCGCCCGCCCACCGCGGTGGAGAGGCGCACAGCGACGGGACGCCACGACGGGACAACCCGGCCACCGCCCGCCCACCGGGGATGGGGAGGGGCGGTCAACGGTTTATGGCCCGCCCTAGCCACAGCGGAGTCATTCCTCTCGCCCGCCCACGTAGCTTCGCCTCGCCCGCACGACACGAACCCGAAGCCGAAACCGGTGGGTGGCTCTCCGTCCCACTTCAATTTCATCCCACGACCTCGGATTCTAGACCAGAGAGCTTGGGAGGGGGCGTACCAACGCCTGCAACCCATCGCACACCGCCGCGGTCCTCACTGCATCCAGGTGCGGAGCATACGCGCGATTGAAGTCTGGTCACCTCGTCCCTCCTCCCCCTCCCCCTCCCCTCCCCCTCCCCCCCTTTCCCTCGCCTCCTGCGTCACAGCCCTGCATTGCATGGCACGGTTTTGATTTTCCAGTCCCCTCAAGGCACGACGCTCACTCGACGCGGCGCCTGCCGGGCGCACATGTGCGCGCGTCTGCGCGCCCGACGGGGACAAAATGTATATCATACAGCGACAACCCACGATCCCACCTCCTCCTTCTCCTCCACCTCCTTCTCCTCCTCCTCCTCCTCCTCATCCTCCTCCT
>CAUYUJ010008227.1:40000-41571 GCA_963575745.1 Prorocentrum cordatum | reverse complement strand
TGAGCGTTCGGGTAAAGTGATTGCTGTTGTTGTTGTTGTTGTTGTTGAATTCTCATTTCTGAAGAATAATTATTGTTGATCCCCCCCCCACCGGTGCAGTTTGTTTTTCTTAATCAAAGAGTTTCCCTCGACGCTCGCACCCTGTTTTTTGACTGGGAAAGTCTTCCTGCTCAAACTGGGCCCCTGACCCCCGGGTTACAACAACAACGGCTCCCGCTTGAGATTTCCTTACAATTTAGCCAGGACCCCCGCTCCCGCCCGAGACTTCCTCGCATTTTATCCAGGAATCGCGCTATCGCTTGGGACTTCCTTGCAATTTATTCAGGAATCGCTCTGCTGGCGCTCTGGAGTCGCGCTCTCGCTGTAGACTTGCTTGCAACTTACTGAAGCATGGCCTTGCGTTGGATTTTTTTGCAATTTGCCGAAGCGCCGCGCTCCCGACACCCAGGCACCCAGGAGTCGCGCCCGTTGTGGCCCCATGTGCATGCCCTTCGTGGCCCCGCTGTCGCCATTTGTGTCCCTCGCACTAACAATAATTATTGTGGATGTCCGGAAACGGTTCGGCGTGCTCTCGCCTCGACGCCGGCTACATTTTCTAGGCAAGTTGGTGGAGGCCCGGACACGGCGACAAGGGCTCCCGTTCGATATTTCTCCATAAGTATTCCGAGAGCCCCTGGACAGGGAGGCCCCCGAACTCAGGAACGGCGCTCTCGCTCGAGACTTCTTCGCACTTCAGTCAGTGGCCGACACGGAAGATATCCCCCCCGAAAGGGGGTGCAATCGAAGACGAAGTGGGCGGGTATCGAGGGTTGGGGTATACGGAATGCAAGACACGCGTGGCAGTAAGAGCGAACATTCTTAAAATGATTGTTGTTGTTGTCGATGTTGTCTGCGTTTCGGACTGTTTGCTTTCTTTGAGGTCGAGTGGCGAACAACAAATATGCGGTGCTTGCACCAGGGTATAATTTCCTGCGGCTGGAGGAGCGTGATTGCATTGAGGATGAACTTTCGGAGGTCCGTGCGGATGGCGCTGAAACGGAGCCCAGTCTGGACATGGGAAGGGGCCCTGGTTTTCGGGCCGCCCCTTGGCTCCAGGTCGTGGAATCTCTTCGTGGACGAGGATCGCCGTGGCCAGGAAGGCCCCTTCCTTACTCCTTCGGATGCTGAGGTCCTGCGTGCTGCTCCGCCCGGCCTTTGACCCGATCTTGTCGAGGGCTCGTCCTGCTTCCTCGGCGAGGGTTGGCCCCCCGTCACGAGTTGCCTCCAACAGGATCTCCTCCAGGCTCAGTGGGCTGTCCTCGAAGCGGGCGCGCGTGAGTCTGGCCAGGACGTGGGAGTGCAGGTAGTCGTTGCAGTGATGGGGGAGCTGCGGAGCAGACGGTACGAGGCGCATGCTGCCGCAGTCGCCAGCGCCGCGGCTTCGATGGCGACAGGCTCCGGGGTGTCCGGGGGGCGCGGCGGGGCCGGGCCATGCCATGAACGGCTATGCTGGCTGCGAGGCGCCCGGCACAGGCCACGGTCTCTCTGCTGGCGGTCGCCGTCCACGCAGCTCTCTGGCAGCGGTGCGCGAT
>CAUYUJ010008227.1:0-37500 GCA_963575745.1 Prorocentrum cordatum | reverse complement strand
GTGTCGGACATATGGTATGGTGCGCGCGTTACCTAGAATCTAGCCTGCCCCTTTCTCTCTCTCTCTCTCTCTTTCCCTCTCCCGCCTCCGTCTCGAATTTCGTCCCACTCCCCATTTTCAGGAGAGGCCAAGCGTACCCCAGACCAGACGTACCTCGTAGACGTGGATCTCAGGGCCCTCCTCGGGACGCCCAAACTCTGGGCGTTGACCTCTTACCATGGTTGAAACCGTGGCCGCTGCGACACCTCACTAGGGGTACGGCAGGTTCGTGCCGTGTTGACGCGGTGGCGACCCCGCCGCTGGCCTTGTTGAATCCCGTCAGCGGCCCAGAATTGGCCAATATGGAACGATCTGGCGATCGGAAAGCCGCCGCTAGTTCAAGATTGACAGATCCACGCGGTGTAAGGAACCACTGACGGGGTCGTCACGACACGAATTTGCCGTGCGTCGTCCTGGGGGCATGTTTGGACCTTTCCGACTTTTCTGTGCTTTCCTCAGCGGCGAGCGCACTGGGGGCGGAGTGAGGGGGGCAGGCTTTCTCGGAAGGCGGCGGAGCTTCTCACAAGTCCTTGCGCCTTCTGAGAAGCCGTCTGTAGATTTTGGAGAGGGCTTGCAATGTTTCTCAGAAGGCGCTAGGGCTTCTGAGAGGCCCCTTCGCCTTCTGAGAAGACCTGCCCCTCTCACTTCCTTCCTGGGCTCGACCTCTCGGACGCTCAGTGGTATTTGCGCCATCATTCGGCTCTCTGGCGGTCGTCCGGGACGATCTGGGCACCCCCGGAACGCCTTCTGTGAGGCGCAGCTGCTGGAGACCATCCCGCTCGTGGCCGAAAAAAACTTCTGGGGGCCGACGAGAACGTGAGTGGTGTCGACCTTCCCGCGGCACGAACGAAATGGGTACGGAAAGAATGGGTACAATGCCCAACAGGAGTTCCTGTTCATTTAGAACAGGACTCGCTTTCCGTGCCGCCGCGGCCTGTGTCCACTCGAGACAGAAGGCCGCCTCCCCAACAGCGGCCGCTGTTGGTTTGCGACAGCATTTGTTGTTGGGCATTGTGCCCATCTTTTCCGCACCCCTTTCGGGCGTCCAGATTCCCCCTCGAGCTTCCCCCCTGGGGTTCGCCGCCGATCTCTTCCCACCTCCCGCCTTCCCACTTCCGCGCCGGCCTGCGGCCACGCCCGCGCAGACAGCCTTGCGTCGGGCCTCGGGGTGCTGGTGCGCCTCCCCTTCGAGCTGAGCGCCTGCCTCGCGGCACTCCGGGGGGGGGGCCGGGGCTGGGGCCGCGCTCGGGCGAGCCTGAGCACGACGTGTTTCGACGGCGCGCCGAGAGGGGAGGACGCGTCTCGGCGGCGCGCCGAGAGGGGAGGCGAGCGCCGAAGAGGAGCCGACGGCACACACAGGCTCCTCGGAGGCCTGCGCGGACCTCCCGGGAGCGGCGCCGGGGCCGCCGCGCGCCGGGGAGGGCGGCGCCGCACGGATGCAGGAGCTCCGCGCGCACCTGCGAAGGTTCGGTCTCGTGCCGCGTCCTGGGTGTCCCCCGCCCGCCCGGGAGGGGGCACGCCTTCTCTCCCAGGTCGGCGGGGCGTCGAAGAGGGCTCGGGAGCCCTGCCGGGAGGCCGAAGGCCTGCCGAGGAGGCCTGCCCCTCTCTGCCGATGGGCTTGTTTTCCACCACCACCACCACCATAAGATGAAGGGGGGAGGAGGAGGAGGAGGAGGAGGAGGAGGAGGAGGAGGAGGAGGAGGAGGAGGAGGAGGAGGAGGAGAGGAGGAGGAGGAGGAGGAGGAGGAGGAGGAGGAGGAGGAGGAGGAGGAGGAGGAGGAGGAGGAGAGAGGAGGAGGAGGAGGAGAGAGGAGGAGGAGGAGGGAGGAGGAGGAGGAGGAGGAGAGAGGAGGAGGAGGAGGAGGAGGAGGAGGAGGAGGAGGAGGAGGAGAGGAGGAGGAGGAGGAGGAGGAGGAGGAGGAGGAGGAGGAGGAGGAGGAGGAGGAGGAGGAGGAGGAGGAGGAGGAGGAGGAGGAGGAGGAGGGGAGGAGGAGGGGGGAGGCGAGGAGGGGGGGAGGAGGAGGCGGAGGAGGAGGCGGAGGCGGCGGCGGCGGCGGAGGCGGAGGCGGAAGCGGAAGCGGAGGCGGAGGCGGAGGCGGAGGCGGAGGCGGAGGCGGAGGCGGAGGCGGAGGAGGAGGAGGAGGAGGAGGAGGAGGAGGAGGAGGAGGAGGAGTAGGAGGAGAAGGAGGACCCCCTCCCCCTCCAACGTATGGTGGTGGTGGTGGTGGTGGTGGTGGTGGCGAGAGCTCCCACATCCACCGCCACTGGCCTGGAGCGGCGAGTTCTATATGAACCCCTATATGAACTGCCACATCCGCCGACCCCTATATGAACTGCTGCGCCTCCAGGGCTGCGTTTCACGAGGCTTGTCCGAATCATGACATGTCGCTCGACATCGTTCCTGTGGCTTCGTTGCTGTTATCGTACCTCTTGGTGATCTTTTGTCCACCGCCACTGGCCTGGAGCGGTGGGCATGTAGAGATTTACGTCGGGCATGTCCCTCTACAGGAGGAATACTCCCAAACAGTAAAGCAATAGCCTGTGGACGTTGTGTTTGTTTTTTGTTGTTTGTTTTCTGTTGTTCTGCATTATTATTGACTACTTGTGAGTCTGATTTCAATGATGCTTCATTTATCCTCCAACATCCGCCTGTAGGAGGACATGCCCCGCTCTCGCCGCCCTCTGACGTGCCGCCTCGGCAGTGCGAAATGCGAGCCTCGTATTTCGCGCGAGCGTTCGAGCCACTGAGGCCTGTTCTGTATTCCAATGGAGACCCATGCCAATAACACCCTGCTCGCCTCCAGGGTGACCTGGGTTTCTTGGGTTTCGAGGGTTTTGCTGTGGAAATCGTGACGTTCCCACACCAGAACTCAATGGACGTCCTGGGGTCTCAGGGTTGGGTCTCTTGTGGAAGGTTTCTGTTGGTCGGGCCCCTACTGAGTAGAGTTTCAGAGTGAGTGCGAGCCAGGCGGAGAGCTCCGCAGCCCTGCGTGCCAGATCCGTGTACCTCAGCCTGGCTGGGGAGCAGGAGTCCAGCAGCCTTCATCCGGACCCCAGGGGTGCAGCAGAAGGATGACCGATTGTCCACGTCGGTAGTCTGGCTGGGGCTTGAAGGAGTTCAACTGTCGCCTAGTCCCGAATTGAATGTTGTCTTCGAACTACTACCGCGACTCATAGTTACGACAGAAGAACATCGCGGCACTGCGTCAAGGACATTCTGAAGCACTGCCCCCCGCTCGAGGCGGAAGCCGGCAACCCAACTTACGTTGGATTGCAGTTGCCCATGTCCACACAGGAGGGAGGTCTTAATAGGCGGCATACAGATGTTCAGCGTGAGTTTTTGCCTCCAGTAGCCAGGCGGGATCGGTCTCACGGCATGGGCAGCGTCTCTGGTCATGTACGGTCCCCGTGCTTTATTACATTCATTCAGCTTTTCCAAACGGTGTCCACTGTATTCTGATAGGTTGTTCAATGGGTGCTTGTTGCATTGTATGCGGAAGTATGCCTGACCGTAACCCGATCGATTCTCTAGGAGGGTGCGATGTATCACGTTGTCGAGTCGAGCAGACAATGGTATGTTAGAGCATCGTGGCGTCACGTCGGGTATATCAGACTCGGGCCGCCAGCCTGGCGAGGCCGGGGACGAATGGGGAGGCAGAGCTGCTCGCCCTGCTGACTCTGAAGGCCAGCCCCGCTCGAGGGAGGCTCGAGGATCGAGGATCGAGGCTCCAGGGTCGAGGTTCCCGGATCGAGGTTCTAGGGTCGAGGTTCTAGCGTCAAGATTCAAGGATCGAGATTCTAGGGTCGAGGTTCTAGGGTCGAGGTTCTAGGATCGAGGTTCGAAGGTCGAGTTTTGCTATCCGTGGGCGAACCGTCCGCGAAATTGTGCGGCTCGACGGGGCCACGGATGCAGACGGAGCGCCGAGCCGTGCCTCCTCTTCCTCCCTCCTCCCTCCTCCCTCCTCCCTCCTCCCTCCTCCCTCCTCCCTCCTCTTCCTCCTCCTCCTCCACCTCCTCCTCCTCCTCCTCGTTCTCTCCTTCCATTTTCTGGAGAGCTTCGCAGGGCTTGGGGTGGCCCTCGGAAGGGCACGAAGTAGCCCTGGAGCGCGCGCGTGTGTGTGTGTGTGTTGTGTGTGTGTGTGTGTGTGTGTTGTGTGTTGTTGTGTGTGCGCTCGCAGGAAGAGCGAGCAGTGGCAGCCAGCTCTGACGCTGCTCAGCGAGATGCGGCAGGCAGCGCTGGAGTCAAACGTAATCAGCTGCAGCGCTGGCATCAGCGCGTGCGGGAAGAGTGAGCAGTGGCAGCGGGCTGTTGCTGCTCGGTGCGGGAGGCAGAGCTCGCGCCCCATGCTATCAGTTACAGAGCTGGGATCAGCGCGTGCCAGAAGGGCGAGCAGGGGCAGTGGGCTCCGGCACTGCTCAGGGAGATGCTGGCGGCGAAGCTGGCGCCTGACGTCATCAGCTGCAACTCTGGGATGAATGCGTGCGAGGACTGCGAGCAGTAGCGGGCTCTGGCGCTACTCAACAAGAAGTGGGAGGCGAAGCTGAATCCCAGCGTCATCAGCACAACGCTGGGATCAGCGCGTGTGAAAAGGACGATCAATGGCAGCTGGCTCTGGCCCTGCTCAGCGAGATTCGAGAGACTACGCTGGAGCCCGACGTCATCAGCGACAACGCTGGGCTCAGCGCCTCTGACTGACGCCGATGCCAACGCCGATGCCGACGCCGACGATACCGCCGACGCCGACGCCGACGCCGACGCCGACTCGACGCTGACGACGCACTCGCCGACGCCGACGACTCCGACGAAACGGCAGCTGCCACCGCCGCTCGGGGTGCAGTTCTGTTCTGAGCGGCCCCGCATGTGCCCGTGCACCTGCTCGGCACTACCCCCCATCCGGTTGGGCCGTCCAGGGCCCGCCGGTCTTTCGCCCTGTCTTTTGCCCGCGCGCTTGGCCGCGGTCGCCACTGGCTGCTGCCTGCGCCTTCGCGCCTTCCTCCTCCCCAGCGCCTCGCCTGGCGGCCCTCCCCTCTGGGGTCGTCTGTTCCCTGCCCTGTGCTGCTGCACCTGTTCGGTGCCTACTCTTCGCCTCTCACTGCGCCCGTTGGTGCTACCCCCCGCGCGCACTCGGCCCTCACGGGTGGCGCTCCTGCATTCTTCGTGCTCGGCCCCCCTGCCCCTCCGCCTCGGGGCCACCGGTCCTCCGGTGCCCACGCGCGCGAGCGCGCTGCGCTGCTCGCGCCTTTTCCTGCCGGCGGTGGCCGCTGCGTTTGCCCTCCGGCGTGCTGGTGCTGCCGCTCGCTGTGGGCTCCCGCGCGCCGCCTCCTCGCTAATCCTTGGAACTGCCGCCCCGGCTTCTGTCCGGGTGGAGGCCCCTGCCCCGCCGTCGCGTCCCCTGTCTGCCTGGCCCTCCCGGTTCCGGGGGCTGGCTGGCCTTGCCCGCCCCTCGGGCCGGCCCCTCCTCTGCTTGGTTTTCAGGCCGGCTTGCGGTCCTCGTGCCGGCTTCGCTGGTGGGCCTGCTCGCCCGCTGCTCCGCCCCCCCGCGGTCCTTCACCACAGGGTACCTGGGCCGCCCGCCATCTGGCGCCTCGCAGGTCCATGGACCTCGGCGCTTCTTCTCGCTCTGCCTGCTGGGCCTTTCCCAGCTACCCCCCAGCCCCTCCCCTGAGGTGGTCTTCTCCAGCTGCTCTGTCGCTTGGAAGGTCGGCTCGATCTTGGCGCGCGGCCGCCTTCCTGTGCTGTCCGTCCCCAGCACTGACTGGGCCTGATCCTTCCCCGCCTCGTGCGGCTGCCCTGGCTGCTGCCCGCCCCCAGCTGCCCCGCGGCTGCCGCCCTGCCGCCCCAGCGCCGCCCGTGCCGCGGCCTGGCCCCGCTCTGAGCGGGCCTGGCTTCCGTCTCCCTCCCGCCCGCGCCCGGTCTTCCCCCTTTTCCTCACGCGCATCGCGGCTTAATTAGTAATTGTGTGCCCTACATTTGCCCTATCCGCCAGCGCAGTCACTCTGCCTAGCCGCCGACGCAAAAAGTGTGTGTGTGTATATATATATATGTGTGTGTGTGTGTGTGTGTGTGTGTGCGTGTGTGTGTGCGTGTGTGTGTGCGTGCGCGTGCGCGTGCGTGTGCGTGTGCGTGTGCGTGTGCGTGTGCGTGTGCGTGTGTCGTTGTGCGTGTGTGTGTGTGTGTGTGTGTGTGTGTGTGTGTGTGTGTGTGTGTGTGTGTGTGTGAAGCTGTTGCGTGTGCGTGTGCGTGTGCGTGTGCGTGTGCGCGTGGGCAGTGCGTGTGCGTGCGGTGCTAGGCGGTGCGGTGCGTGCGTGCGCTGCGTGCGTGCGTGCGCGGTGTGTGTGTGTGTGTGTGTGTGTGTGTGTGGGTGTCGTCGTGCGTGCGTGCGTGCGTGCGTGCGTAGCGTGCGTGCGTGCGTGCGGCGTGCGTGCGTGCGTGCGTGCGTGCGTCTCTTGTCGCCGCGCGCGAGTGTGCTGTGTGGTTGTGTGTGTGTGTGTGTGTGTGGGTGTGCGTGCTGTGCGTGCGTGCGGGCGTGGCGCGTGTATCCGTGCGTGAGTGCGTGTGTGGGCGTGCGGCGTGTGGGCTCGTGAGTTTGCGTGCGTGGTGCGTGGTGGCGTGCGGGCGTGGCGTGCGTGCGTGGTGCGTGCGTGCGTGCGTGTGTGTGTGTCTGGTGTGTGTGTGTGTGTGTGTGCTTGTGTGTGTGTTGGTGTGTGCGCGTTCGTTCGCGCGCGCGTGTGCGTGTGTGTGTGTGTGTGTGTGTGTGTGTGTGTGTGTGTGTCGGTCTTGTTGTCCCCTCGACGCCTGTTTCATCTCACCGTCTGCCTTGGGCGGGCTGTCTGCCTGATGCTCTCCCTGTCTTTCGGAGTGCCGTTGCACATTTGCGCTGCGCCCATCTTGCTTCTTGTGCTGCGCACCTCCGTTTGCTGGCGCTCTCCCCCTCCCCTCTCCCCCCTCGCGGCCCACCCAAGTGACCTGGTTGATCCTTATGGGCAGATCCTTGATCCCCGCGCCGCGTGATTTGGCCTGGCCGCGCGCGTTTTCCGGCTCGACTGCCTGTGCCGCGCCGCCGCGCGCGTGGCCGCAACGCCAATAACTAGATATATTATATATATATATATTATATATATATATTATATATATATTATATATATAATAATATATCTGCTCGGTCCCCCCCCCCCAGCGACCCCCCAAAACGCCCAAAACAGAAGCCGCGCGGGTTTGAGATGATGGCACCGAAACAGCTGCAGACACCCCTGGAGTCTGCAGCGCGTCACAGCGGGCTGTGACCCGAGAAGTATTCCTCCTCATCTTACTCTCCCTCATCCTCCCCCTCCTCTTCCATTTCCCCCCTCGCCTCCTGCTTCTCCTGTTCCTCGTCCTCCTCCTCCCTCCTCCCTCGTCCTCCACCTTCTGTTTTTCCTCCTGGTCCTCTCCCCTGTTGGAGAACGTTCGGAGCAGAAGGTTGACGGGGGGCAAACCGTAGCAACGAAATGTTCCAAGACTTGAATGATTCCCTTCGTGTCCCCTGTTGTCCCCTCGTGTCCCCCTCCGTGTCCACTGTTGTTCCCTCGTGTCACTCTCGTGTTCCCCTTGTGTATGTTCCCCTCGTTGTCCCCCTCGCGTCCCCCTTCGTTTTTTTTTGATCCCCCTCGTAGGTCCCTTGTGCCCCTGATGTTCCCCTAGTGTGTCACCAGGTTTTTCTGGTTTTCTGGGCTATGGGGAACAAAACGAAAAACCATGGTGTATTACAGGTTTTTCTGGTTTTCAGGTGCCGACAAACAGGAGGTGGGGGAGCGGTGGGGCGAGGCCGCGGCGATCATTTCAGCTCCAGAAACCAGGAAAACCAGAAAAACATGTGATACACAGTGTTTCGTTGGTTCCCAGACCAGAAAAACCAGAAAAACATGTGATACACAGTGTTTTCTTGCTCGGAGGCCACGAAACATTGTGTATCACATGTTTTTTTCGGGTTTTCCTCGTCTGGGAACCAACGAAACACTGTGTATCACATGTTTTTCTGGTTTTTCTGGTTTTCAGGCGCCGACAAACAGGAGGTGGGGTGCGGTGGGGCGAGGCGCGGCGAGCATTTCAGCTCCAGAAGCCAGGAAAACCAGAACAACCTGTGATACAAAGTGTTTCGTTGGTTCCCCCCGCTCCCACCTCCCTCTCCAGACCAGAAATAACCAGAAAAAACATGTATACACCATGGTTTTCTTGCTCGGAGGCCACGAAACCACTGTGTATCACATGTTTTTCTGGTTTTTCTGGTCTGGGAACCAACGAAACACTGTGTATCACAGGTTTTTCTGGTTTTTCTGGTTTTTCAGGCGCCGACAAACAGGAGGGGGGGTGCGGTGGGGCGAGGCCGCGGCGAGCATTTCAGCTCCAGAAACAAGAAAAACCAGAAAAACCTGTGATACACAATGTTTCGTTGGTTCCCAGACCAGAAAAACTAGAACAACCTGTGATACACAGTGTTTTCTTGCTCGGAGGCCACGAAACACTGTGTATCACATGTTTTTCTGGTTTTCTGGTTTTCAGGTGCCGACAAACAGGAGGGGGGGGCGGTGGGGCGAGGCCGCGGCGAGCATTTCAGCTCCAGAAACCAGAAAAACCAGAAAAACATGTGATACGCAGTGTTTCGTTGGTTCCCAAACCAGAAAAACCAGAAAAACCTGTGATAAACAGTGTTTCGTGGCCTCGGCCGAAACCGATATGCTTGCGCGCACGGTGCCCGTGACGGATGGGCCGAGCGGATGAGTTCGTCAGCCTGGATGGCAGGTCGAAGTTGAGTTGCGCATTCGTGCTTTGGGCGCTCTGGGGGGTCGCTGGGGGGGATCCACCATATATATATATATATATATATATTATATGTATATTATATTATATATATATCTATATATATATATATATAGTATATATATATATCATATATATATATTATATATAATATGGTGTGTGTGTGTGTGTGCTTGTGTGTGTGTGTGTGTTGTGTGTGTGTTGTGTGTGTGTTGTGTTGTCTGGGGTCTGGTCCTCGCGTCGATGCGCTCTTTCATTGGCATACAGTTCGTCCGTTTTAGCTACCCCGCACTTTCTCCCACTGGCATCCCCGCCGCATGGCTGGAGGCGGAGTCCCCCATTTTTGCGCCGAAGCCAGCCCTCGGGCCGCGGAGGGCCTACTTCCGCCGCAGCCCTGCTCGGGAGAAGGAGGCCAGTGACCCGGCGGAGAGCTCGGCAGAATCCGCCCGCCCGGCTTCCGGATCTGGCCTGGCCCCCCAGGTGGTCGTCTTTCGCCTGAGCACTTCCAACCGAAAGATTTAAGAGCTTTTCCCAACTCGACTCGGGCAACTTCACGCAGGGTAAGGCGGAGGAGGATGGAGCTTCGTCCCCATGACCTGCAGACCGCCCTCAACCGCGTTTTTATCCAGAAAGGTAAGCGCACTCAGGGTGACGCTGCAGCTTACTCTGACGAAGTGTTCACTTGTTTCCTGGAGCGCGCCTGCGGCTACAAACACAAGGGCAAGGCGCATCTGGCCACCGCCATCCCATCCTCTGGCTGCCCAAACGGGTACGACCCCGCCACCGCGTACCCAGACGCGGCGCTGCTTCGAAAGTTGTCGGGTATTCGTAGGGCGGCCGGGCAGTCCGACATCTGGCGGGAATTCCTAGGCCTTCGGTCGGACCCCAAGGATTTTCCTACCACGCCGACCCCAACCTCGCGCCCCAGCCTCGCTGCAGCCGGCGCCGCCCCGCGCCCCAGACTCGCTGCAGCCGGCGGGAGCAGGGCTGCGTCGGCTGGCCGGTCGCCTGACCAGGCCCTCCACTACCGCCGCGTGTGGCATGGTCCGGCCGATAGCCCACAGGACGCCTCCCCCGCCCCACCGCCGACCAGAGGCCGGGGGGGCGTACCAACTCCGACGTGACCTGCACGGGCCAGAAGGCCCCCCAGCCATCGGACGCCGTCAGGGGCACCGCGCCGGCACCCCAGACGACGGGACGTCACCGTCCCCCCAGGCCCCGACCTGCAAGGCCCGTGGCTGGAGGCCGTCCTCGCCGAAGTCCGCTTCCCAGCGCGAGGATCGCCCGCCCGCGCACGCGAGGTCGCGCGACTCTGCCAGGCCATTCGCAGGCGCGCCTGTCCGGCAGCCCTGTGCCCCGCCCCACAGGCAGCGCCCCCCGCCTTGGCCCTGGTGCTGCTGGCTCGGGGGCGCCAACCGGCAAGGGTGCCGGCTCTGCAGGAGCCATCGGCGGACGCCGCCCCAACGCCCCTGCAGGCGCGTCCTCTGGCAGTGTGCCCTCTGCCAAACGTGCCGCTCCCACCCCTGTTCCCGCCCTCGCCCTCTGGGGCCCGGCTATGGGTCCTGCCCAGCCAGGCCTTCTCGTTCGGCTGAACGCCATGCGGGCCTTTGGTGTTCCGGCTGCCGGCCAGGGTGCTCTCGCACGGCGGGACTGGACCCGCGACAACGGGCCCGCGATGGTCGGCTCCGCCCTCCTCGTACCCCCATGCCTCCTCCGTCGACCAGCTCAGCTCCTTCATCTCGGGAGTGGGAGCCGCGTGCGAGGCTGCGGCCGCCAGAAACTGTGTGCGTGTGTGTTTGGCCGTCGCTGCCCTGGGCCTCCTCTCCCCGGCGCTCTCCTCCCTGGGCGGCTGGCCCCCCCTGCCGCTGCCTGGCCGCTGCCGCGCCTCGCGCCGCCGCCGCTCCGCCCCCGCGGGCCGCCCTCCGCCGCTCGCCGCCGCGGGCCGCCCCCCGTCCGCCCCTCCTGCCTTCGCCCCGCGAGGGCCCTCCGCCCGCTCGGGAGGCCGGCCCTGGCCGTCCCGCGGGGGCCGCCCTCTCGGCCGCCGCCGCGTTCGGCGCCGCGCCCGGCCTCGCCGGCGCTTCGCTGCCTTGGGATCGGCCTGCGGGCGCTCGGAGCACGTCGCCCCGCCTCTGCTTCTTCGTCGGCAGCGCCCCGGCATGCTAAAAGCTGCGTGTGCGTCGCCCCCCCCCCCCCCCCCAGGGGGCGACGCGGGCACCGCGAGATCTCACAGTCGAGGTGTCGTGGCGGGCGCTTTCTGGCCACACCGCTCCGGAAACGATACACCGAGAGTGGTTGTACTGTATGTTCGGGCCGGACGCGCGCCTCCGAGGAGGACATATAGTACTCGTATGTTCTTGCGCGTTCCATTTCAGGTCGTCCGTGACCTCCTTGTCGCTCTGGTCTGCTTCCTCGCTCCCCCCGCCTTCCAGTCCCGGTTGGCTTGTGGCACCTTCAACTTCACCGTGGTCTCGTCCATCCACTGCTCCCCTCCGCCATCCACGGCGGGATGGCTATGGCTGCAGGCGGCTGCGAGACCCTGATTGGTCCCTGAGTGCTCGGGAGGGCTCAGACGCGCGCGCACCATGTGCAGGTCTCCGACCTTCTACGCCCTGTCGCTGCGCGCAGGGCCGCGACGCCATAAGTGTGTGTGTGTGTGTGTGTGTGTGTGTGTGTGTGTGTGTGTGTGCGCGTGTATGTGTGTGTGTGTGTGTGTGTGTGTGTGTGTGTGTGTGTGTGTATGTGTGTGTGTGTGTGCGTGTGTGCGTAAGTGCGTGTGTGCGTGTGTACGTGCGTGTGTGCGTGCGTGTGTGCGTGCGTGCGTGCGTGCGTGCGTGCGTACGGCGTCCTGGGCAAAATGCACTCCAGTTTCGTCCAAAACATTGTGACCGCCCGTGTCGGCGCGCTGGGAACTGCGGAGAAGAAAAGTCACGGCGACTTTTTGCACATGCTCTTGAACTGGAGTGGGCAGCGTCTGATGCGCAGGGTCGGCTGTGTGATTGCTTTGTGGCTACGTTATTTCCAGGAGCGAACCTCTACAGATGTCTGTAACGAAGCGGAACAGGCTGCAATGCCAGGAACGCGTCGCGGAGAGCATGGTGGCACATATAATGTGCCTTGGGACCCAGTCTTGAAAATAATGATGTGCTCCCAGGGCGAACTGAGTCAGTCAATACCTCCTTGGGTTCGTTTGCATTCACGGTTGGCCTCAACCGTCTTGGGGTTCTGTTCCCACGATTCAACGGCTTTCGGATTGGCGCACAATTGCGAGGCATTCCTACGTAGTGGGTTGAGTGCGGTCCAGAAGGAGAGCACTAGTGGGGACGCCCTAGAGATCCTGTTAGTTGGTCCTTGTGAAGCCTTGAGAGGATCTTGGGAGGTTTGGAGATATTGAAAGAGGCCCTTCTGGGACCCCCCTCCGTCCAACAGAGCTCCCGGTGGACCCCAGTGGGGTTCCTACAGAGGCGCACCAAGGGCGTCCACGATGAGTCGGAGGCCGAAAAGCTTGCTTTCTTCTGCGCCTTGTGTTGAATGAAGTTAAGTGGGTTTCACGCGCCTTGGGAGGCCAGCTGACTTCTGATTCCTCGTGCGAATTCCAATGAATTAGTGGTTGCGATGCCAGTATTTGAGGTTGGATGTTTGGTCCAGTCCAGGGTGCCCAGAGGTGAGCGTCTTGCTGGGTTCTGTGGGGGCTTAGGATGTTGGTAGAGCTGGTTCTACGTTTCGCGGCTTTGGAAGGGGCTGGTGAGAGGGGAGACGCAGGGAAAGCAGAGCAGGGACGGAGGGAGGGCGGAGAGAGATCGTAGGACACTGGAGGGAGGAGGGGGAGGAGGAGGAGGAGCAGTCCGGGGTCCGAACAGAAAGCGTGCTCGTGATCTGAGAACGTGGCACTCCGCGCCCGCAAGGTGGACTCTGGCGTTGAGCCCCTGAGGCCACCGAGGACATCGCCAGCCAACCTGCAGGATGAAGATCATCCGCTGGCGGGGCCGGGGAGTTCCCCGAGCACGATGGCGACATGCGCGCACAGAGGGCACGACACGATCGTGCACGTGCTCAGAGTTGGTTCCTGCGCCTCGAGCCCTTGCCAGGGCCCCAAAGGGGAGGGTCTACGTGCGTCCGCCCCACCAATGTCGGCGCACGCCTCATCGTTTCGTGACCCCATGCGGAGATCCGCCGAAGACGGTTCTCACAATGGCGTTACTCATACGTGCATCTGGCTGGGCCTCGCGCCAGCAGAGTTTACTGCCCCGTGGTCCATGGCCCCGCTGGGCCGAGCCCAGCATCACGTGAGCCTGGTGGGCCCGCTGTGTGTCGGTGCCCTCGCAAGAGTGCCGGGCCCAATCTAGTCGCACTGCGGGCCCAGAGCATGCCCCCGCCAGGTGTCTCCTCCGCGTTCCTCCTGGCCCCTTCTTCTGGCTGGCCCGTGAAGAGGGGGCCGCGTCGCGTGGATTCTGGTCGGGGGGAGCGGGGAGGTCGGGCACAGGACGAACGTGCCCCGAGAGTCCCCACTGGGAGTTGCGGATCAGGACGTGGGCGGCGAGGTGGGCGAAGGTGTGGGGGATGGATGCGCTTTCCAACTCCCCAGCGGCACTCCGTGTCTTTTTTACACGCCGGTCGTTGAAAGTAGGTATTTTTGGATTCCCAGATCCCAATCTACTTCAAGCGCCTTCCTGCTTCAAGAATCGGCACGCTTTTGCTGTGTTTTTGCTATTCTCTTGGAGGACCTGGACCCAATCCACTACATCCGCCTTCCTACTTCATGTTTCTACCTACTTCTTCCGACCGACGTGTGCGCTGTCCCCACTGTCCTCCCATGGCTTTGCCTCTGTATACCCAGGCCTGCGGGTGCTCCGTTTTCTGCAGCGCCCGCGCCGGTTTCAGGGCCCCTCGTGCACTGTCTGCCTCGCGACAGTCTACCTGGCGCACGGGCTTCGCAGTGTCGCGCGCATATGCTTCGCAATGTCTCGGGGGAGCGTAAGACCCGGGTTTGCCAGGACTCGGGTTCGTCATCGTTTTTTGACGACCGCGCCTCGGATTTAGACGAGGAGGAGTTTCGTGGGATGTCTGCAGCGGGAGGCCTCGTCAAAATGCAGGCTCGGCCTCGTCATTTTTTTGACCTCGTCGGGGATTTCCGAGTCCCCTGTACCCAGGTCTTACGTCCCCCTGAATGTCGTGCACAGGGACAGTCGTGCACAGGCTTTGGCAATGTCTATCTCGCGGTCGGTATCCACTCAGCAGTGCTCCTACCGTGCATCTTCTCCCCCACCGCCCGTCCAGCCTCGGGGAAGGGGAGCGCAGGGGACGCTGTACATGTCGTGCCAGCCGTTCCTGCCCGTTTTCCAGCGGTCGATCTGCGAGGGGATCCGCTCCTGCCGCGACGGGCTTTGGGACTCTTATGAGTCTCAGGCCAAGGATGTTCAGCGTGCTGCTCGCAGCTCCGCACCTATCGGCGGCGAGCCCAGGGGGGAATTGAGAGGGGGCACGCCTTCTTAGAGGGCGGCGGGGCTTCTCAGAAGCCCTCGCGCCTTCTGAGAAGCCGTCTTTGGCCTTCTCCGAGTCCGAGAAGGCCCGAGCCTGGCTCTCCTGGTTGCGGGGAGTCTCACGGGGCACCGGTTCTTGACTTCCAGCGGATTTGGGGTTGCATCCTCATCGCGCTGCCTGGACCCTGCTGAGACGGCGCACAACCGCACGGGTTGCTCATACTTTGCATGTGTGTGTGTATACGTAAACATGCGTCTGTATGGGTCGAGACAGGAGCTTAAACTCATGAATTTGTGGTTGTGTGTGTAGGTGTGTGCCTCAGGGGCTTAGGGTGGCCCGCGAGCGCAGTAGAGCGTACGCGTTCAACGCCAGGGCATTGGGCTCCATTTGATATCTGGTGTCCTCGAGGGCCAGTAGGTGCTGGCAGGAGACGATCTCCTGTCGCCTCGGCCGGTTCGCTGCACACGGCTGGGTGTAGCAACACCATCGGCATTCCGAGCCGGGGGCGTACCCTTCACGCTGCGAGTGGAGTGTGCTGCGCTTCCCCGCCAGAACCCGCAGTATAATGTAAGCATCGTCGCGCACATCTACGGTATCGTCGGGTACAACGTCGTCGCACCTCATAACAAAACTGTTATGGGCCTCAGGATCATGGCGAGTCCCATGACTCGGAATGTGTGTGTGTGTGTGTGTGTGTTCATATTTCTCGCCCATGTATTCTCCCTTTCTTTCTCTATTTCTTCTCATCCTCGCACATCAAATAGTCTTCGGCCCATCCCGTCACCGTGCCTGGATTGTGGGTCGGAGTCCTCAGGGATGCTTCTTGGGGTCTCTTTGGAGCACTCTCGGGGCCTCTCGGGGGCAGTTTCGGGCCCTCTTGGGAGCTTCTTGGGGGCCTCTTAGGAGCCTCTTGCGGGTCTGTCGGGGTTTTCTGGGGGCCCCTTGGGGGCCTCTCGGGGGGCTCCTTGGGGGCCTCTCGGGGGCCTCCTGGGAGCCTCCCGGCCGAGGGCTTGAAGTGTCCGTTCGGGTCCCCCCGGTCTGGGTCCCATCTTGGAGCCGTTGTTGGGGCCTCTTGGACCGTCTCGGGGCCCTCTTGGGCCGCCGCGGGGCCCTCTTGGGCCGTTGTGGGGCCCTCTTGGGCCGTCTTGAGGCGATCTTGGGGGCCTCTTGGGTCGGCTTGGAGCGTCAGAAGCTCGGAAGGGCGAGTGCTCCAAAACCATCGAAAACCTCAGGGTAATCAATGATTTTGCCTCTGGGCCCTCTTGGGGCACCTCTTGGGACTCTCGTGGGGCCTCTCGGAGGCTTGCTTGGAGGTCTTGGGGCCATCTTGGGCGTCTTGGACCGATCACGCGGCGATTCGTGGCCCTCTTGGACCCGCTTGGCGGCCTCTTGGGGCTCTCTTCGCATGTCTTGTGGCACTCCTGGGCCCGCCGCGACACGCCGCGACGGGCCGCCCCTAGCGCCAGAAGATTTTTGCGATTTGGGAATTTTGGGTCCAGCCCGCTCAACGAATCTTCAGGATTGAGGACTGAAGCTTGAGGGATCAGGCTTACGACCTAAGTACGCGCAAACTCGTGCCTCAGGGCGTGGTGGCAGAGCATACTTTGATGCACAAGTTTTAGCGCATGTATATATATGATATGTGTACACGCATATAAACATACACATATGTATATACACATACATGCAGGAATGCATGTATGCATGCATACAATCATACATGCACACATACATACACACATGAATCCATGCATACATACATGCATACATGCATACATACACACAAACATGCGTACATGCATTCGTACGTTCATGTGTACATACTGCAACCATACATACCTTCACACATACACTCATACATACATACATGCATACACACATACATGCATACATACAAACATACATTTCAGCGTACATTCATTGTAACCTGTGTACATACATACATACATGTAGACATACATACACATACCTACAATGTAGACCCATGCACATACTCATGCACATGCACATGCACATACGCATACACATACATACACACATACAATAACACGCACACTACATACTCACACATACATACAAGCATACATACAGAAATACACCTACACACATACACCCATACACACGTACACACGTACACATGCACACACATACATCCATACGCACATGCATGTATGCATGCATCCATACATACATCAAATCATGTATACACACATACATACATACGTACATGTGCATACAAACATACAAACACACATATGCACATTCATACATACATGCACTCACGCATGCACACATACACAAATACACACATACATGCATACATAAATACACACGTACGTACGTACATGCGTAAGTACATACTTCAGTGGGCCCTGGAAACGACAAGGCCGTTTTTTACAAGTTCCGTTTTGCAGTTTTGTTGCTGGTTCCGACGCCGTTTTATTACCGGTTCCGTCGCCGTTTTTTTTTACCGGTTCCGGCTCCAGTTTCATTCCGTGGGCCGTCTTTTTTGCCGTTTTTGGTCGTCGTTTTTTTGTCATTTCCATTTCAAGAGGCGCTTTTTCGGAAACGGTGAAAAGACGGCCCTGCCGTTTCCAGGGCCCGTTAAGGTACACACATACATACATACATACATATTTGAAGACATACATACACACATACACACATATGTACATATATGCGTACATCCGCCCATACACACATACACACGTACATACATACATGCATACATACACAGATATACATACGCACATACATACACATTCATATGTACACACGTACATACATACATACATACATACATACATGAAAACCATACATACACACATGCACATACACATGCACACATATGAATACACATACACATACACATGCACATGCACATACACATTCACATACACATACACGTACCCGTTCCCGTACACACATACATACACACATGCCACAACCATACACACATACATGCATACATACATACATACATACATACACGCATACATACACATACTCATACACATACACACATACACACATGCACACGTGCATACATTCACACATACATGTATGCATGCATGCATGCATAACCACTCACACACATGTGCATAGACATATACACACATATCCATACGTACATGCAATCATGTATACACGAATGCATACACACTTGCATCCATGCATATATTGACCTAACTACATACGCATTAATATACACAGACACACATACATACGTACAGTACATACATGCATGCATGCATGCATACATACACACGTGCACACATTCACACACATTTGTCTATACATACACATATATATATATATACTGTGATATATATATACGTATTCGCACTTACATGCATACACGTACGTACGTACGTACATACCTACAGGCATACATACACATACATACGCATATTTTGGATGTGCTTTGCAAGGGATTCTTGCGCCTGTCCGCTGGTACCTTTGCTGAAGTGTCAGGGGCGCGTGGGCTCGCTCACTTCTTGCCCAGCCCTTGAGATCTCCAGACAGGAACCGTCGCGGTGAGGGATGGCCTGCATTGCCTCCGAGTCCTGCGCCGCCAGTGAGGAGCACCAGTGGACGTGTCAGTGGAGAAGAGGTGTGCCGCTGCGTCTCCAGATTGGGCGCCCGCCCACTGGCTTGACCGCTGGTGGGCCGCCGCGCGCCGACTGCCTCACCCTCGACGAGGGGCAGCTTGAGTGGCTGCTGAGCGCCGAGGGCCGCGCGGCACTCCCGCCGATCTGGCGCGGGCTCGAGCGCTGGAGGCGAGGCGCCGGCCCCCGAGCCCCTCGGTGCGCGCCTTGCCAGCGAGCGCGAACGCGGAGGTTGGGGAAGTGCGGGCGCCCTGGCCCGTCCCCTCGGCCGTGGCCGTGGAGGCCCCGCCGATGTCGTTCGGGCACCTCGGCGTGTGCGTGACGGGGACGGCGGGGGTCGACCAGGCTGGCCTCCCGAGGTTCGCCGGCGCCCTTCGCGGACGGGGGCCTGGTGCCCGTCGCGGCCAGGGCGAAGTCGCCGCCTCGGCCGAGGCCCCAGCGGCAGACGGAGGCTCTCCCTCCGCCGCCAGCTACGCCCGGTCAGGCAAGCAACGCCGGGCAGCCCCCAGCGCGCGCCGAGACAGAGGAGGACGACGTGACGATCTATGTGAAGAGCTTCTTCGAGACGCCGGTGGGGCACGACGCGGTCGACATCAGCCTCGGTGCAGGCGTCGCCCACTTCCGCTCGATCGTGGCGACGACCGCCCGGACGCCCAGTGAGGACGGGGTGCTGGCTTTTGGGTCGAGGGTGATCCATGGCGACGGAGCGAACCTCGCGAGTGTGGGGCTCGGCGACGGCAGCACGGTGACGGCGACCCGCCGCCTCCGTGGCGGAGCAGATGGCGATGACGCAGTCGAAGAGCCCGAAACACCGCCCTCGGCGTGGACTTGCCGGGGCTGAGTTCTTCAATTGCGGCATCCCGAATCCGTTCCTCGCGGATGTCGGATCCAGCATCGAGGGCAGCGACGAGTACGATGGGGACGACGAACTGGACAGCGGCGAGGGGGTGCAGCCTGCCGATCACCGGGCGCCTTCCCGTGCAGTTTTGTGACCGCGGGCCCGGCTGCACACTGGGCGGTGGCCTCGCCCGACGGCGAGGTGGAGGGGTCTCACGATGAGGGTCCGACTTCTACTCCGCCCACTGAGGACACCGAGGTTTAGACCGAAGGGGGACCGCCGCAGCCCGGCGGTGCCGGCCCGGTGTGCCGGGATGGGCAGATCGGATGCGGGGGCCAGACGACGCGTTCGAGCCGGATGACGAGAGCGAGCCCGAGGACGAGACGCCCGACGGCGACGTCGAGCTCGCCACTCCCATCAACGGGCGTCCAGGTCCGTGGCGCCGTATCAGCGTTGACGAGCTGATCGCGGGCAGTGGCCAGCCCCCTGGCGGCCCTGGGGGGGCAGCGGTACGCCTGGAGGTGATCCCCGTGCCAGCGCCTTCCAACCAGGACCGCGAGGCGTCGTTCTGATGCGTATGCTGACGGAGACGTTGATGCAGGTGGCGCTGTGCATGAGGTCCAGGTGGATCATCTGGTCCTTGCTGGGCTTGTTGGAGCTGGTCGCCTCGCATCTGGTCACAGCCGCTGAAGCCTCGCACCCGCCGTCGGCGACGCCCGACAGCGCCACCGCTGGTAGACCCCAGGGCCCGTCGAGCCAGGCTCGGGCGCAACGGCGGCGGACGGGCCTGCCGGATGCGTTGCCCCGAGCGGCGTTGCCGTCGACCGCGGGCGCATTCGCGCGATTTTCGCCGGCGAGTTGGTGGCCGCGCTCATCGGAGCGATCCGTGGGGCCCCTATCGGCGGCATCCTGGCCGCGGTCGCCCAGCTTGCCGACGTTCGCCCAAGCCTCAGTGGGCGTGGCGTCGCGTCGTGGAGAGGCGCAGCGTCGGCCAAAGCGTCCGGCCCAGTAGCGGACTGCGCGCGTGGCCCTGGGGCTCATCGTCCTCGTCGTGATCAACGCGGGGCGAGGGCGGCGGACGTGGCGCAGCCCAGGGCAGCCCTGGCTCGTCCCCGCCGCCTTGGGGCCGTGACCAGCTCTGTGGGAGGGGGGTCGAGAGTGGCCGCCTCCCCCCTAAGGTCGCAGGCCGCAGCGGCGGCGCACCTCGCCGTGCAGGGGTCTAGCTTCTCGGTGGGGGCTGGCGGCCTGCGCGGCGCCCCCGGCCCCAGTTGCGGGGAGGGCGTTGAACTCTGTTCCCCTTTTCCTCTGCCGAGGCTCAGTGCCAGCGCTTGCTCGCCCATTCCCTGGGCGACAAGAGTCCAGCTGCCCGCCGCCAGAGACGGGTCGCTCAAGCTGCTACTGATTCTCTGAATTTGTTGCGTCGCCGAGGCGCCGCGGGCAGGCCGCGCCGCGTCGATCACTTGGTGGGGGCGCATGCGCGTGTCCGACGAGCCGTCGAGGAGGCGCTCGCGGAGGGCGCGATCCCTTCAACGTGGGGGGCCTGTCGTTCCCCCCTCAACGGCCGATCAGTCCGCGAGGCCTAGATCGGCGGAAGAAGCATAGGACATCTTCGGCGTGTTCGGCAGATCTCTCTCCCTGACGCAGTGCGCGGTGCCCCGTGGTTAGCCGAGGTTTTGCCCATCTATGCACGCCGTTAATTTGAAGATGACGTGAAGCGAACGCTGCTGCCGCCGCCCGAGCGAGAGGCTCGGTTTGTGGAATCGGGCCTTCGGCCCCGCCGGGGCCCCTCTCTCCTCCGTAGATAGTCGCGAGAAGTACTTGCAGCTGTGGCGCGACTTGCAGCGCCGCGGCCATAGTGTTCTTGGGCGCTGAGGAGGTGGGGTGGGCGGGGTGGGTGGGTGGGGTGGGGTGGTGGTGGTGGTGTGGGGGGGGGGGGGCGTATTCTTCGTTGCCGAAAGACAAGCGGATAGGTTGGGGTTGGTTGTCGACGCTCGCAGGTCTAATCTTCGCTTTTGCTTGCCGCCAGGCGCGCGCGTCGCGGCGGCCGAGGGCTTGGCGAGGCTCGAGGTCGATCTCGCCGGTGTCGACCGCCTTTCTCGCGAGAGCGACGAATTCAGATTTAGCATCGGCACATCGTTCGTAAAAGATGCCTTCCACCTCGTCAAGATAGACCAGGGGCACTCTGTCTTCTTCGGCCTCCAGCCTGTCAGAGCCAGGGAAGTCCAGCTCGTCGGCAAGGAGGTGGGGGGGATACTTCTGGGTGCCGAGTCCTGGGGATCTCCTGCCCGTGGGGGCCTGGTCGCCTATTGCGTTTATGTAGAGAATCTTGGGGTGCTCGGATGGGGGGGGGCAAGGAAGTGTGCGACGCCTTGGCCGACGCCTCCGCCGCCCTGATTGCCGCTGGACTTGACGCCCACGGGGGCGACGTCCTCGCGGGCAGAGGGGGGGGGCCTTGGGGTGCATCCTGGACGGGGACAGTCTCTGCGCCGGCATCACTCCCAGGAGGTGCTGGGGGATGGGGCAAGCCCTCTCGTGGGCCCTTCTTTACGGGGCATTAGCAGGCCGCGCCTGGGAGATTCTTCTGGGGCGCTGTGCCTTCGTGGGTCTCTCTGACTGGGGCGCTCTGTGCGTCTTCAGCTCGCTCTACAAGTTCATTTAGGTGAACTATTTCAAGGTGGCGCCTCTCTGGGAGTCTTAGTCGCTATGAGGTCGAGGCATTCTTTGGTTTCGTGCCGCTCTTTCGCGGCGAGTGATGCCGGGGGGGGCATCTCGTCGCGTCGGTCGCCGACGCCCCCGAGCACGGCTTCGCTGTTAGCGTGAGTGAGTTCAGTGAGGGCGTCGTGGGCAAGATCGGTCGGGTCCAGGGGCATTCTCGTTTTAGATGGCGGGGCGCTCGGCCCGGGGCCACCTCTTCGCTGCCAGCAATATTGTGCTGGGCGCAGAGGGTCACTGGCGTCCTTTGGAGGATATTGAGACATTGGTGGCCCTCGCCCATGCCGTGTGGGGGTCGACCCCTCTTTTCTGAGCCCTCGAGATTCTTGTGAGCACCTGTGGGGCCCAGGGCCGTCGTCTGCTCATTCTGTCCGATGACATGTCCGTGGCCCTCTGTTTCGAGAGACGACGGTCCCGCGACTACGAGTATCTTGTTTGCGTCCGGCGGGCCGTGGCCGTCTGTCTGGCCATGAACGTGTAGATGCATGTGACATGGGTTCCCAGTGGGACCGAGGTTCAATATTTTCGGCTCAACATATGACGACAGCAAAACCGTGACTACTCAATTTGGTAACATAACAAGTTCGGTCACCATCATAATCTAGCCCAAGGATCAGAGCCAGTGCGACGACGAGATCATGGGCACCGATGGTTGTTTAACGGGGTCTTCTCGGATCTAGGTGACAATGGCCCGATGGAATTCGCTTCGAATTTAGATGTCAGTGAAAATGAAAGAAAGCATGAGGTCGACCAGAGGAGTGTGGACGAGGTGCCAGAATCCCCGTGCCGCGACTCTCTGGCTCAGGCACCTGGACCTGCAGGTCGCTTACAGGAAAGAGGCGCCCGCGATCCAGCTCGCTCCCAACGCCGCGCTGACGCGCGCAGAGTCGCGCGGGCCCTGCCGCCCGTCGTCGAAGCCGGCGAGCCGCCGGCGTCGGCCGTCCGAGGCAGGATAGCTCGACGAGGACAGCTTGGAAGGCGGCGTCCGAGACACAATTGTGGCTGAACCTTCCGACCGAAACGCGAGCCTGAAAGTCGAATCCCTGAGCATGCTTGCCTTCCCCGAGGTGCGGCGTCTCCCGAGATTCCTAAGTTGCTCGAGGGGCCTCCTGGACGCCCCCTTCCACCTGGCTTGGTCAGGCCGCGGGGCTGCGGGCCCTGGGCGCGGCGCAAGGGCATGATCCTTCTCCTCGCCAGTCGCATTCTGGACTGCGTCACCATCGCGGCGGCCCGCGATGTCAGGCCGTCCCTTGGCTGCCCAGCGCCGAAGAAGCCCAGGGCAGAGCCCCCTGAGAAGTCATGGTCCGAACCGACGGGCAAGGCAGCCGCTGCCCATCCTGGGCCACCAGACCGCCACCTCCCCAAGGGACATCTCCTTGGCCCTCAGTTCGTCAATATCGGCGGCGACCGCGTGGTCGGAGGAGAGGGCAGTTCATGGCCGACATCTTCAGTGGATGTGGCGTCGTGGGCCGGGCGGCCGTGCGTCGTGGCGTCCCTGTCCGCTGTCGCGACGCCAACATCAGTGCAAACCTCGACCTGTCTCTTCCATTTGTCTTCGCGGCTTTTCCGTAAGAGATAACCCGCAGGAAAGTGATCGCAGCATGCCTGACCGCCCCGTGCACAAGCTTCAGTGTCGCCAAGAACCGGACTTGCGTGGTGCGCTGTGCCAAGGAATCCTGGGGTGCGCCCGACCGTTCGAAATACATCAATGCGTGTTTCCTTGATTCAGCAAGCATACGTTCGAACTCGGGTGAATGATTCGGGGCTGTGGAGAACTGTCTGCCAGGCTCCCTCAGTCTTTTGGCTGCCAGAGTTCCAGCGTCAGCCACGACACATATGTGTCTCTTTTCTTTGCCGCTCTTCGATCGACAAATTTGCGATGCTTTGGAAAAGAGAGCAGGACAGTCTGCCACATGGATGTGCTCTGCACGGGATTGTTGCGACTGTCCGTTGGCACTTTTGCTCAAGTGTCCCTCACCTCCTCCTCTTTTGAGGGACTGTGAAGAACTGTCTGCCAGGCGCCTCCAGTCTTCTGGCTGCTGGACTTGCAGCGCCAGCCACGATGCATATGTGTTCCGTTTCTTGGCTGGTTGTCGATCGACAAATTTGTTGTTCTTTGGACAAGAGGGCAGTCTGCCACAGCATATACGTATATCGTGTATATACACATACACGTACATTCATTCATTCATTCATTCATTCATTCATGCACTCATTCATTCATTCATACATACGTACATACACGCATGTACACATATACTTGCATACATATGTATACACAAACAGACACATACATACATACACACATACACACATACATACATACATACATACATACACACATACAAACATACATACATACATACATACATACATACATACATACACACACATACATACATGCATACATACACACATACATACATACATACATACATACATGCATACATACATACATACATTCATACATACATACAAACGAACGTACGTGCGTACGTGTATACATACAGACATGCACACATACACATATACGTACATACATGCATGCGCATGCGTGCATACATATATACATATACATATACATATGGTGGTTCTACTGCCAGTAGCTTCTGTTCCGCCGAGCCTTCAGGCCCCGAGAGGCCACCCAGAGGCGGGGTCAGACCGGCACGACAGGTGGCATGGCATGTACCGCCTGCGGCCCCGCAGGAGGGCCACCTATGATAACTATTGCCTGGGCAACTTGGCCCCAGAGGGAAAACGCCTTCCAATGTCAAGTGATATTTCTGGCCCGATGATCCGGGCCATGTGCTCGTTGCGCAGGGCTCCTCATCCCTCCTCCCCCGCGTCCCTCCCCATTATTCCTCATCCCTCATTCCCGCCCTCCCTCCCTCCCTCTCCTCTCATTACATATTCCCTCCCTCCTCCTCATCTCTCCTTCACTTGTCTCTCTCCGCCTCCCTCGTCCCGCTTCCTGCTGCAATCCGTCATTGGAGCCCGAACTCGAAAAACATAATGCAATCCACACATTTCCCCAATCAGTGCTTGCCCCGGAGGGGTTCCTGGCGGAAGTTGAAAGATTTGGCGAAAGTTCCCCGCCGATTTTGGTAGCAGGCTGGGCTCCCGGGTTCCCGGTTCCGGGTTCCTGGGTTCCCGGTCATTGGTTCCGGGCCGATTTCGGTGGGTTCTGTCAGGAGCGAAAGAAGGACGTACACGTACATGAATTCACGCTGGTTTCGAGAGTTCGCATTGCGCGAATGTTCGTATCACGCGGCCGGTCTCGCGAGTCAAGGGGCCGTGTTCATGTACATAGCTGGGCGCGTACGTCCTTTGTGGGTTCCCTATTCTGGGTTCCTGGGCTCCCGGGTTCCCGGTCGATCTCCTCCGCGAAAACCATCCCCTGATTGGGGCTTCTCTCTGGTGTGATTATTCCCTCCCTGCTCATCTCTCCCTCGCTTGCCTCTCTCCGCCTTCCTCGCCCCGCGTCCTGCTGCAGTCAGCAACTGGAGCCCCAGCTTGAAAAACATCGTGGAGTCCATTTCTTTTTAATCGACCCCCTCCATTCATACCTGCTCCGATCGCTGGCGTGCCAGCGACTTCGCTTCCAGCTTCCCCAGCTGTGGCCCTTTGGTCTTCCTCCTCTCACTCCTCCCCCTGCTCTTCTTGGTCCTCCTCTTGGTCCTCCATCCCCCTCCCTCTTCTCCCCCTCCCCTCTTCCTCGCCCACGCTGCCGGCCTTGCCGCGGTTCCCGTAGTACTTGTGGCATGCATGCGTGCTCTTACCTTCCCTAATGCCCACCAACCGTCCAAGACTGATCTTGCTGCCCCCGAACTCGCCCCATGATTCCCAAGCAATTCCCCCGAATTCTCCCCAGGCTCAAGGCAGCCTGCGAAACTTCCAAGGCTATCCTGGAGTCATGCCAGACCGTTCGGCCGAACGCGTGTTACTACCGCAGGCTCCGCGGAAATTTCATCTCGCGTTACCGCAGCAGGCTCAGTTGATACTCCGTCTCGAATTCGAGTGCGCGCGAAAAGCGCGCACGCGATGGTTTTACTGTATAGAGATACAAACTATTGATTTGTATATGTGTATGTCTATGCATATGTCCAGGTATATGTCTATTTAGATGTGTGCACATATTTATATGTATATGTCTTTGCGTGTTTATCTGTATATGTATATGTCAATGTCTATGTTTATGTATACGTATTTGCAGGTGTATATGTGTATGTGTAGGTATTCGTTCTACGGGCGAATTTTGGTATACAATAAACTTTGTCGCTGTCGGGGGCCCCTGTTCCAGGGCGGCTGGAAAGTTCATACCCTTACGGTGCCACGTAGGGGTGTCAACTTTCCAGTCGCCCGGGGGCAGGCGTCCCCGACGGCGGAACAGTTTATTTCAGATCGTTCTTCGGTACTACTTCGTCTTTTTCATTTGTTTTGTATTTGCACGTGTATATGTATATGTATATGTATAGGTATATGCATATGTACGTGCAACTGCGTGTACATATATATATATATATAAGTATATCTATATATGTATATAGATGTACTTATTTTTCGCATTCGTAATTGCAAATGTATATGTATACGTTTATGTACATGCATCTGTAACTGTACACGTATACGTGTATGTACATGTATATGAACACGTGTATGTATATGTATATGTAGGTGTACGTGTCTAGTTTTGTAGATGTAGGCAAACACTTATGAGGACGTCAATGTATATGTATACGCATATGTATATGCTTACGTACATGTATATGTTATGCACACACCTATACATACATA
The DNA here is from genome assembly GCA_963575745.1 of Prorocentrum cordatum. Classification (NCBI taxonomy): domain Eukaryota; class Dinophyceae; order Prorocentrales; family Prorocentraceae; genus Prorocentrum; species Prorocentrum cordatum. The sequence continues at coordinate 11,234 of CAUYUJ010008227.1, read as the reverse complement.
CATACATACACACATATATCTATATCTATATATATATATGTATAGCGTGTTATAGACATGCCAATTATGTTTGTGTATATGTAAACATGCATTTGTACGTATGTGGATGTGCTCATACATACGCATATGTATGTACATATGTGCATGTACATGTGTCTGTGCTGACATATGTATCTGCACGTGCATAGCTCTGTATATTTGTATATGTGCATGCAGGTGTATAAGTGTACGTGCATGTGTCTGTGTTGAATCGTCGTTCATGTGGTGCCAACAGTAACATTATGTGGTGCAGTGCAGTGGTGGTGCACCGTGCTGTGTGTGGGGCGACGCGGTCTCATTCAAGTGGCCCAGTGCCATGTGGTGCCGCGCATCGCACCGCTTCCCACCGTGCCCGACTAGGGCGCTCCGCGCCGGGCGTCGGCGACAACGCCTGCCGCCCGCTTCTGCCCGCCGAGAGTGCAGTGGTGCCGTGCAGTGGTGCTGTGCAGTGGTGCTGTGCAGTGGTGCCTTTTGGTGCCGCGTGGCGGTGACCTTGGCCCGATGCTGGACGCCCGCGTGCCACGCCCGCGGTGCTCGTTTGCGCTCTCCGTGCCCGATCTGTCATGCGTGGGGACGGTGCGGGGGCAGCGTCGGGGGGGGATCGGCCCGGAGGGGGCGACGCGTCGGCCCCAATGGTCCCCTCTGATCGCCGACAGGGGCCTGATGGCCCACCCCGCCAAGGAGCCTGCGGATTGGCAGTCGGGGGCCCGTCGCCGAGCTGTCGGCGATGTGTCGCCGATTCCATCTCGAGGTTTCCCCTCCCCCGAGCGGGTCCCCCCTCCTCCTCACATTGCCCCTCAGTCAGGGGGAGGAGGAGGAGGAGGAGGAGGAGGAGGAGGAGGAGGAGGAGGAGGAGGAGGAGGAGGAGGAGGGATACCGACTCCGTATCGTCAGGTGGTGCCTGCTTGCTGCCTGTTGGGCCCTCGCCCAGAGCGAGGGCGTGCGGATTCACCGGCTGGTGTCGGAGACGAACTGGCACAAGGTGGTCAAGGCGCATACCTCCCCGTCCCGCTCCGCCCCGCGCGCAGACCTTGCCTGCTGCCTGCCTGCCTGGATTCGACCAGGCACTCGCTGCATCAACCACTCGCAGAGGGGGGTAGAGGGAGGGGGAAACGCTCTGGTTGGTTCGGTTCGCTTCGCACGACGGTTCGGTCCAGCCGGTTCGGTTCGGCCAGGCCGGCTCGAGCGGTTCGCGTTGTGTTTTTTTCGGCGGGTTCGGTTCGACCTGTTCGATTCGGCCGGTGCGGCCAGTTCGCCCAGACGCATCGATGCAGACCAGATCCGATCCGATCTGATTTCGATGTCGACTTGCTGATCTCGGTCGGTCTCGAGATCTTGGGGGGGACCCCTCTCGAGGTCTCCCGTAATTATGGGGGAGTGGCGGCCCCCCCCCCATGCGTCCATGGTTCCTCTTGGAAGCCTCAGGGCCCTCGCTGTCGCTCGTTGGGGCCCTTTGGAGGCCCCTTGGGCTCTCTTGTGGGGCTCTCGGGCTCTCTCTCGGGGAGCCATCTTGGGCTGGGTGGCCACCGCGTTCGGCTCGGCTGGTTCGGTTCGGTTCGCGCAGCGGGCGGGTTCGGTTCGGTCGGTTCGGTTTGGCCTGCCGAGCTCGGCCGGTTCGGTTCGCGTCGCGGGCGGGCTCGGCTCGGCCAGTTCGGCTCGGCCTGCCGGCTCGGTCTCGGCCAGCTCGATTTTCTAGAGAGTGGTGTTCGCTTCTTGGTTCGGCTCGCGGTCCTGGTTTCGGTTGGTGGGGCACGGACAACGCCGTCCAGCACTGTCCCACTACAGTCAGCCCGCGTAGTAAGGTTACCCTTGCATCCTTCTCTTCGGCCCATCCTTGGCCGCTTTCGCTGGCCGCGCCCCGCTCGCAAAATGTTGACATGGCCTTCCAAGGCCCTTCCATCCCCACCGTGCGTCCTTACTATATTCGCAGGCCTCGGGGTTGACACCAACACCAATATCGGCGGTGTGCCTCCACCGAGGGAAGAAGATCCCGATCTCGGTGATGGTGGTAATATTCTGGCTTCCAAGGTGACCGAAAGATTACCACCAACACCGAAATCTAGTTGCATCTTCCCCCTGTGGAGGCACCCCCCCGAGTTGGTGTTGGTGCCCATTTCCAGGCCTCCAATATATGGGTTGACCATATCTCTTGCCCTCTCCCATCCCCGCCTCCAACCCCCATACTCCCCCGGCCTCGCTCTGGTTCTCCCTGCTGCTCCCCACCTCCCCCTCTCGAATGTGTTCGAATAGGGGATCGGCTACAACATTGAATTGCCCCAGATTGTTTTGCTCGTCGAATCTCTTGAGAAAGCGTATAGCGTTCGTACATCTACGAGCATTCAACGTTTCTTTCCGCAGATTCGACGGGCATTTCCATTTTGTGGTAAACCAATTCTGTAGTCGATCCTCTCTTCGAGTGATGGTGGTGTTTGTCGGCATCCCTCTTGATCTCTGCGGTTGGTGCTGTATATGCACGGCTGCAGCTGTGCACTTGCCCCGCCCTTCCCATGGGCCCGCGTTCGAGGTTTACGTGGTATAGCAGATACGGAATGACTCTGTGCCAGTTGCTGCTGCTCTCTTTGCCTCCGTCGCTGGCTTGTGGGCCTGCGGGACCCCCGCGTCCTTGCTGCTGCCCATGCAGCTCTTGTCCTCGACTATCTGTTCTCGGTACTGCGGCCCTTCATGTTCTGATGAGCGTCACTGGTGCGCTCCAGAATTGAGATCGATGGCCTACCTTTCCTGTCTCGTGTCCCGTGCTCTGATCTCCGCGTCCAGGGTAGAGTGGTGTGCGCGCCAGGAATCAATGGCCCTGCGTGCCCGATGGCCGTAGCTCCCCCCCCCACGTCACGTGCTTGGTGGTAGCGAAGTCGGCTGTCTGGCGTGATCCGTGTCACCTGGGCCACGTATGGCCTGCTCGATGCAAGCGAGTCAATTCGACGGTCCACCACACTCCGCTCTTGTGCTCACGTGCCACGCGCTGCGTTTCTCGCGACGTGCCTCGCGCCATACGCGGCCTGCGTGGGGAGAACGAAGTCGGTGGCCAGGTGCTCCCCAGGCGCCGAGCTCGCCTTGGATTCCTCTGCAGTGCGCGATGGTCAACGATGCCTGCTGCTCCCGGGGCCCCTGCCATCAAGCAGCCCGAGATCTCGATCGCGAGCCCGACCGCAGAGATTTGCACTCTGAGGCGCTGGCTGAGCACCACCGTGGGCTCCGGAAGGGGCTCCGGCCTTCGGGCCGCTCCCTGGACTTCGAGCCTGGAGCCCACACGTGGCCGGGGCTCGCCGTGGCCGGGAGCGCCCCGCCGCTCCCTCTTCGGCGCTCCTGGCAGCACGATGGCTGCACTGGGTCCGGCCCGACTGAGGATCACTTACCTTTCGAAAGGGGCTCGGGCGCTCCTTTGGTTTGCGCGTGTGCTCCTTCGGACTTCGTAGACTCACTTTGGGAAGAGAGGGGCTTCGTTCCCCGTTTGTGGTTCCTTAGGTCAGGCCGAATTCTGTGTACCTGGCCGAGGCTCGCCGTGGCCAGAAACGCCCCGTCATTCCTTCTTGGGCGCTCCGTATGGCAGCACGATGGCCGTGCTACCCGACGTGCCGCGCCAGCGTCCCGGTGCGACCCGTGATGGCCCGCCACGTGGCGAGCGGCCGCGCCGTGCTATCGGGGTCGGCGTCTGTCTCGGCTCGGCGGCGAGCGGGGGGCGGGGTGAGGAGGAGGCGGCCTTCTCAGAGGGCGGCGGGGCTTCTCAGCAGTCCTCTGGCCTCGTGAGAGGTTTTCTGTGTCTCCGGGGAAGGTTTTCGAGGAGGGGATCGACCACATGACTGAATCACCCCAAACGTATTATTCGCAAAATCAATTGGACACGGCGTATATTGATCGTACAGCTACGAGTATTCCACGTTTTTTGTTTGTGTAGATTCGACAGACATTTGAATTCTGGGGCGCATCAATTCTGTAGTCGATCTCCTACTCTCACCGGGCTTGTTCCACTGACCGCAGAGTGCCTACTCGCACATGTCCAACGACCAACTGCTGTTCGGTACACTGGAGCCTGTGTGCCCCGATGCAGCGGCTCCGGGCCGTCTGCGAGTGGCCAGCTTGCGAGCAGTGGAACGCGCTTGTCTGCTCGAGGCTCAGAGAACAGAACTTCTCAGAAGGCCCAGGACGCCCGAGCCTCCAGGCCCGCCCCTGCTCACTTCCCCCCCCGGGCTCGCCGCCCATGGGCCTGTCGGCACGAGCAGGGCCGGGGCGCTCGGTGCCTCGGTCCCCTCCGCAGGAGCTTGCGCGGTGGCTGTACGAGCTGCTGCAGCTGCTGACGAGGGAGCGGCCGGGCGTAGGGTGGGTGGAGGGGGGAGTCGCCCAGGCCCCCGACGTCATGGTTTTTCCATAGCGTGGACCCCCAGAGGCCCAGGCCCCTTCCCCTCCTCCTCCTCCTCCTTCTTCTCCTCCTTTAGCGAGGGGCAGGCATCCCAAGCGTCCTGGGGTTAACAGTCGAGACGGGGCCGTTGGCGATCCTCTAACTCCTTCCTCGTCGCCGTCCTTGTTAAAATCCTCCTCCTCCTCCTGCTCCTCCTGCTCCTCCTCCTCCTCCTTCCCCTTCCCCTCCCCCTCCCCCTCCTCCTCCTCCTCCCCCTCCTCCTCTTCCTCTTCCTCCTCCTCCTCCTCCTCCGCAATCAAGCTCGTTGACAGCATGGAGGTGCTGGGAGTTCTTCTGGACCATCGGGGCTCGAACGCGTGCAGCTTCGAGCATCGACAGCACAAGGGGGGAACATGCTTGTGGGCTCAGTCGGCGAATCCATTGAGTCAGGGAACGGCGGAAATTAAGTTTCGTGCGTGGTGCTCGGGACGTTCAGCTTCGATTGCCTATGGGTCAACCTCGTGGCATGCCACATCTTCGTTCGTGCTTGCAGCCGCACGCTGGGAATACAACTTCTTACGCTAAGCTCTGCGCCTCCACAGGAGGGCAAACGAGGGTTGCATGCATTACAACCAGCGCACAACGAGAATCATCGAATTCTGGGCTTGCCGCATCACATGCCGCCTACTTCATCACCGGATCTTTCATACGATTTTCCGTCAAGCTTGGGGGGAAGAGTATCGATTTTATCAAGCTGGGCAGAACCATCTTCAATCTTCACATCCTGAAGGAGAAATCGAGATTGTTGGGCAGGCACGCAGCAGGTCTCATGGCGATCCCGCCGAGATTTGGGTCTTATGCGCTCGGTCCCCTGGCACGACGCGGAATGCGAGGATGTCTTTGTGATGGTTCACGGTGCGCAGTGGAGGGCCTTCCGCGACCAGTTCGGCAACATGCGGGAATGGATTGCGAATGTCGAGGTCTTTGCCAACCAATCTTGCACCCGTCGGGGGTTGCCACTCTTGCCATGCAAGCCGTGTGGGGTCGGTGCAATGGCACCTGCCGACGAAAGCCGAAAGCTTCGTGGACACGTCCTCGATGACATTTCGGGGTCCCACGCCCAACGCGGGATGGACGTCGAGTTTCCGTGAGGGACGGAGCCGAGACGGGTGCTGTTCGTAGTGGGTTGCCAACCATTGCAGCGCATCGTTTGCGGACAATCCCCCTGCCTGGACCCATCAGCATCGCAGTTGGTGCGCCGCACTTCTAGATGGTCTCCACCGGGCATTTGGGCAGACCCTGTGCCGTGGCGTCGGAGGGGGTACAGCGTCATAGCGGACCACCTGAAAAGCTACACGATGGATGTGTTGAAGACGTGGCCTGTGGGCTTTGACTGGCCGTGCCCCGGGAATTCCCTACGGGAGGGCAGCATGACTGTCCATTCCGACGGTGGTGCGAGTGGCATCGCCTGCGCTGCGTCGGCGTGGATCGTGGAGGTCATATCTGGCATAAGGGAAGCACGCCCTTTGGCCATGGGGGGAACGTTCCGCAGCACATGGATTGACTCGTTCTGGTCTGAGGCGGCCGCGCTGGCTGTCTGCTCGACGTTCGCAAGAGAGTTTGTGATTCGTTGGTTCGCGCCGCACCGCCGACTCCCTGGGGCGGCAGCAAGAGTGAAAGACGGAGTTCGCGGAACGCGCGCGATCGCTGGGCAATCTTGGGTTTTCGGCCTGTCTTAAGAAGCGTGTGGGGTCCAAGGGGGGGCCTTGTAGGGGATTGTTGTGAAGTTTTTCGTGGTCTTATGTCGGTTTCTTGGGGCCTTCACGGGGCCTGTCCCAGGCTTCCTTTTCCACCCCCTGGATTGGCTCGGGGATCGTTGAGACCCAGCTGGGGGTGCGTCTGGCCAGAAGTTCGAGAGTGGATCCAGCTGTGTCGACGAGGAGCCCCCCGAAGGCGCAGAGGGGGCGGAGAGTGCACAGGAACTAGGAGTCTCATGCCTCGAGCCTCGATCCACCCCGTGTTCCTTCCTTTGCAAAGGGGAGGTGCCGGCCAGGGAGGTCGATCCTCGCCCCGGACCCTCGGTGGTGGTTCCGTGCACCGAAAACGGTTCCTGGCTGAGTTCGAGGAGATGCCTCGGGTGGTCGAAAGATTACGACAATCTGTGAGACATCGGCTCCGACGACGGAATCTTCTTCTTCTTCTTCTTCTTTCCTCTTCCTCCTCCTGTTCCTCCTCCTCGTCCTTCTCTTCGTCTTCTCGATCGAGGTAGATGCCCGCGGCAGTTCCGGCCGCCTTTCAATCCGCGGACCCGTAGCCCTGAGCGAGCGGACTTGTGCGAAGTAGCCCGTCGGACTCGGGAGGTTTGCTGTGATTGGGGGGGGTCTGGGCCCCTCCCTTGTCGCCGCGGCTGGATGCATTTGGGAAAACGATTGCGACTGGATTCTGGGAAGGGTCCGGGGGGCCCATGGTGAACGAATTCTGCGTGGGGATAAAGAATTTGTTGCAGAGTCTTGGTTTTTTCAAGTTTTTTCGTGGTTTTCTTCGTCGCCGCCTCTGGGTCCCGCGGTCATTCGGGGGCAGTGTGGATCCCTGTCAGGGTCTCTTGGGTGCGTTCAGGCGCCCTTTCATATTGTCTAGGGGCGAAGTGCTTGAACTCTCCATTCGGGTTTCCCTTCTCACCCCCCTCTCGGGGCCGTCCTGGGGCTCTCCCTGGTGGCTTCGGGGGCCCTGTTGGAACCAGTTTGTGCCGTCTGGGAGCCTTCTTGGGGGCATGCGGGGGCTTTTAGGTTGATTTGGGGGACTTTTTGGGCTGTTGTGGGACTCGTGAAAGCTCAAGAAGCGAATGTGTTAAACTTAGACGTTCCCTGTGGGAAAGGGGCCGAGGTTTGCGTCCTGGTGGCGTGTTGGGGCGTTCAGGGGGCTTCAGGGGTCAGCTGGAGGCAATGGCGGGCGTCTGGGAACGATCTCCTCACGAGTCGTACTTCGCGCTCTGAAGCTGTCGGGGGAGCGTTGCGGGACCTATTTTGGGATTTTTGAGGGGTCGTCCTGGGGCCGTCCTGGGTCGGTTTGGCGGCTTCTGGTGCCTTTTGGCGCCCATTTGGGCTGTCTTGGGGTCCTTTTGGGAGTTTTTTGTATCGTATTGGGTGGATCTGAAAGGCTTCTCGGGCTGTTGTGGGCCTCGTGAAAGCCGAAGAGGCGAACATGCTGGAAATGTATGCTGTCCATCAAAAAGCGTCTTGGGGGCCTGTAGGACCGCCGGGAGGCAATCTGGAGCGTCTTGGAGCGATCTCTCGACGACTCGTAGCCCTCGTGGGCTGTCGAGGAGGCCTTTGGGGACCCATTTCGCCCATTCAGGGGTCCTCTTGAGGCCGTCCTGCGGCTCTCCTGGACCGTTGCGGTTGTTTCTGGAGCCTTCGCGGGGCCCTCGCTGGCCGTTTTGGAGCCTTCTTGGGGGCCTCTTGGGTTATCTGGGGTCGCTCTTGGACGCTTCTTGGGCCGCTGTGGGCCTCGTGAAAGACCAAGAGGCGAGTGTGTTTTAAGTTTATGTTTTGTCCATCGGGAATGGGGCAATTTTTGTTTCTGGAGGGCGTCTTGGTGGCTTCTTGGGCGTCTTGGGGGCTTCTGGGGCCGTCTGGAGGCAATCCTCGGCGTTGCGGAACGATGCCTCGTCGACTCGTAGCTCTCTTGGAGCGTTCCGGGAGCTTTTCGGACCTTTTTGGTTCTGTTTGGGGCCCATTAAGGTTCCGAGTGTGCGGCCAGCACCTTTACCCTGCCCCCCCCCCCGTGGGGGAGCCCTTTCGGGCCGTCGGGGGAGCCCTTTGAGGCCGTCCTGGGGCCGTCCTCGGTGGCTGCGGGGGCCCTGGGCCGTCTGGGAGCCCTCTTAGAGGCATATGGGGTTTTCTTGAATTGATTTGGGGGCTTCTTGGGTCGCTGTGGACCTCGTGAAAGGCCAAGAAGCGAATGTGCTAAACTTGGACATTTCCCTTAAGGAACGGGCCGATGTTTGCTTCTGGGGGGCCTCTTGGGCCGCGTCCTGGTGGCGTGTTGGGGCGTGCAAGGGGTCTCAGGGGCCGCGTGAAAGGCCAAGAGGCGATCGTGTTGGAAATACGTGCTTTCCATCGAGAATGGGACGGCCGTTGCTTCTGGAAGGCTTCTTGGGACGCCTCTGGGTACATGTTGGACGACTTGGTGCACTGTTGAACGACTTGGGCCGACCAGGAGGCCTTTCAAGAACCCACTTGGCCCGTCTCGGGGCCCTCTTGGGACCGTCCTGCGGCTCTCCAGGGCCGTTGCTATGGTCTCTGGGGCCTTCGTGGTGCGCCCTGAGGCCGTCTTGGAACCCTCTTGAAAGCCTCTGGGGCTGTAGGGGGTCGATGTTGGATGCTTCTTGGGCCGTTGTAGGCCTCGTGAAAGCCGAAGTGGCGAATGTACTGTAAATGTATGTTTTCCTGAGGGAATGGGAATCTTTTTACTTCTGGAGGCTCTCGTGGAGCGCCTCGTGGGCGCGTTTTCAAACGTCCTGGGGGCCTATGGGGCCGTCTGCTGGCAATCTTGGACGGTTTGGACCGACTCGTCCCCCGCGTGGGCCTTCTGGGCAGCCTTTGGGGACCCTGTTGACCCGTTTTGGAGCCCTCTTGGGACTGTCCTGCGGCTCTCCTGGGCCGTTGCTATGGTTTCTGGAGCCTTCGTGGATCGTCTGGAAGCGTCGATTTTGGAGGCTCCGGAGGGTCGATTTTGGAGGCTTCTTGGGCCGTGAGGGCCGGCGTGGAAGCCCAAAAGGCGAATATGCTGAAAATATACGTTTTCCTCTGGCGGGCCTTCGCGGAGCGCCTCGTAGTACTTTCAAGCGGTCTGGAGGCAATTTTCGGCGTTTTGGAACGATCTTTCGTCGACTCGTAGCTCTCTTGGACCGTTCCAGGACCCTTTGGAACCTTCTTGGCCCGTTTTGGGGCTTCCTAGGCCGACAGCTTTGCCCCCCTCCCCCCCCCCCAAAACCGGCTGGACCGGGCCCCCGGTGGGGGGTTGGGGAGGGGGAAGCATCTCACACGCCGTGACCCCAAGGGGTCGGCGGATTAGGTGTGGTGTGTAACATAGTCTAGTTGCCTGCTAGCCTGGGTAGACGTCGAGTCGTAATCCAAGTCTAAGTCCAAGTCCAAGAAGGGGGGTGCTCGCCCTTGTATGTATGAGGGTGCGGGGCGTCTTCGGTTCTTTTCATCCACGCGCGTTTTCTTCACGACCAGGGGGAACCACAGCGCAACTGCCAGCTGCAGTCTTTTGCATTGCAGCAGTGGCGTGAGTTATCTTGCGTCTCGTCTGGATGCAATGATGACCGTGATTTTGAATACTGTTTCAAGAACCTGACTGACATGGTGGGACCACGATGGCAGGCGCCATGGCTGTTTCGCCACTTGTTGCACCACTCCAATCAGCTTTTTTTCTTGGACGGCCCCGATCTCGACAGCTCATTTGAAATTCTTGTCGCCGCATTGCTGAAGCGTGTCAAAGAATTTTCGAGAACCTTGTAAATTCGCAAAGCGGATCCAGGAATCGTCTGTGATTTTCCAGCAGAATTCTCATTGTCAAGCTGATTCGCCGCATTGGCTGTGGGCGCTCGAGCACCACAGTGACCGAGCAAGTTTTGCCAACAATTACCACAGCCAATGCCACGGCGCCCTGCAGTAGGGACGAGGCCACGCCAGTGGGGATCAGGGGCAACGATAGGGGCGGATAGGGATAGGGGGGATGCATCGACCCCCAATCGCCCATTGATCGCCGATAGGGGCCCAATAGCCCCACCCCGCCCAGGAAGGTGCGGACTCACTATCAGGCGCCTATCGCCGATCTATCGGCGATGTATCGCCGATTCCAGGTTGATGCATCCACCCCTATGCCTGTCCCCCCTTATCGTTGTCCCTCAGGGGATAGACATCGGTTCAACATTGGACAGTATTTGATGGTTCAGTGCAGAAGCTTCACGCCGGACGTGCTCGGAGGCTCGGCGAAGCAGGCAGCATTGTATTGACTATTTGATGCGACGTGTTCATGCGATCGAATGTGCAGTGCCAGAGACATGTTCCCAAGTGCGTCAAAGACTGTCACCCATCGGATGGGCCCCGTAAGGGACACGCCGATGAAAACCTTTTTCTTTTTCCCCCTCCTCCTCCAGGCGCCCAGGTCTGCTCCCCCTGCCGCCCTTCCCCTGCCGGCGCAAGCCGCTCGAGAGGAGCGCATCCGGTGGTTCCTGACGCAGATCGTTTACATTGCCTGGGGCATCGTGGCGGGGCGGAAAGGGCAGCGGGGCGGTGCAGGGGGCCGCTTCCTCCCGGAGGGGGGAGGGGTAGGGGTAGGGGTCAAGTTAGCCAGCTCGAGCGAGTCAAGCATGGTATGCCCATTCCCACCCGCCCTCCCACAACATACGAAACAGTGATGGCACAACTGGGGGCTGCGCGGGCATTTAAGTGCGAGTGGAGGATACCCCAGAACACCGCATTGACGTCCGCGCGGGATGTGCGCCGCGTCCCATTCCCGCCACGCATTTCGCATCGTCGACGACAAGACTGGCCATGTTGAAACGAACAACGGACACGTTCCGCCCTCCCACACCATAAGAAACAATGCTGGCGCAACTGGGTGCTGGCACGTAGTCGTAGTCGTAGTAGTAGTAGTAGTAGTAGTAGTAGTAGTAGTAGTAGTAGTAGTAGTAGTAGTAGTAGTAGTAGTAGTAGTAGTAGTAGTAGTAGTAGTAGTAGTCGTAGTCGTAGTAGTAGTAGAGTAGTAGTAGTAGTAGTAGTAGTAGTAGTAGTAGTAGTAGTAGTAGTAGTAGTAGTAGTAGTAGTAGTGTTAG
>CAUYUJ010008226.1:29117-41573 GCA_963575745.1 Prorocentrum cordatum | reverse complement strand
CTGCACGGCTGCTCCTCGAACGCCCTTATCATCCCGCCTGCTCTCACCTCGTCCGCAAGGTGTTATCGGAGCCACTCGCGGCGGTTTTCCACGCTGCTGTTGTTGGAAAATTCTGGGGCGGCCCAGTTGGCCGACCCCTGGTCGAGGCGCCACTTCGCGAGCCCCTCGACAAGCTACCCCCGCCAGGGCATCTCGCACAGGATGCCGCCGCGATCCCCATCTCCAATCCCTTCATCAACTCTGCGTCGGGGCCTCCAGCTTCGCATAGAAGCACTACCCGCAGGCTGGGGCGGATGGGCTGCCCCTCCTGCGACGCAGCCCCCGTCGTCGCCGTAGCTCGCCCGCCCCTGCGCGCCCGGCCAGCCTTCGGCGGTCCTCTTGGCCGCCTCGTTGATCTCCACCCCCGCGCGGTCGGATGGCTCGCTCGGGTCGGAGCTCGAGTACTTGGCCATCTTGGAATGATACTTGGCGCACAAATGCTTGCCATCTGGCGCCTGCGCGGCAGGTGCCGCGCACTGGTCTGGCCCCGGGCCGCCGCCCCCGCGCGCCCCCCCCCCCCCCCGCGCGCCTGCGTCGGATAGCCGAGCCCCCGCCGCCGCGGCCGCAGCGGCGCCAGCCGAAGCTGGCGGCGGGGCGCCAGGCTGGCGAGGCCAGCGGCGCCGCGAAGCGGCGCTCCTCGAAGCCCGAGTCGCCCATCACTCTCCGACGCGCCGCGCGGAACGGCATGCGTTCCTGCTGCGCCAGCTGCCGGGCCTTCCCGCGCACCCGTCGCTCGCGCTGCAGCATCTCGTTCCACGGCGGGCGCGCAGCCGCATCACTCCGCGCGTCTATCGCCGCGAGGTTCCAGTTGAACCCCGCGGGCACGCAGTCCAGGCGCGACGGGAACTGCCGTGGACTTCCGCCCTGCAACTCCTGCCCGTTCGCGCGACGCTGGCCGAGCATGAGGACGCCCGCGCCCATGAGCATGATGCGATTCCGCGGCGCCCCCGGGCCCCGCAGCCCTCCTGAACACCGAGCTCGGCCAAGCCGGCGCCCGGAGGTCGGGGCCCTCGCGCTCCTCGGCCGAGCGGACTGCGGCGAGCGCCTCCGCCCTGACGTCGCCCCGCTCGATCTCCGCGAGGTAAGATCCCGCGGGCGCCTCGCCCCTCGAGAATCCAGTTCGCCTCTCGTAAGTCAGCCGGGTCACCCGGCGATCCCCCGCGCCCGGCGGTTTGACCACTTGCCAGGCGCCGGCCCCCCCCATCTCCCACCGCCGCTCGACCCGCGCGCGGCCCCCGCCGCGCGCGCGTCAGCGCTGCAACCTTCGCGCGCGGCTCCAGCCCAGCCGCCGCGCCCATCGCGAGCGCGCCCTCGGCGAACTCCCCGACGCCCTCGCCCGAGCTCATCGGGGCGGGCGACTGGCCCCGGCCCCTCGCGCCGCAGGGGCCCAGCGGCGCCCGCGCGTTCAGCGGCGCGCCCTCCGCCGCGAAGAGAAAGCGCAGGTCCGAGTTCGGCGACGCGAGCGCCCTGCCCCCCCCCCCTCCTCCTCCCGCTGCGCGAGCGCCTTCGGCGGCGCGCCGCAGAGTCGCCCCGCGCTCTGGGTCGCGCGGGCGACGCCGAGGGCGGCGGACTGCGCTGGGGAACTCAGCAGGCCTCGGCCCAGCGAGGACGCCCGAGCTAAGCGGTCGCGGAAAAAGCGACGACCCCCCCGGCTCGGCTGAGCGACGGCGACGCAAGGTCTTAACATGGGCACGGCCTCCCTCTGCCGAGTTTGGACTGCCCGCGGTCAATTGCTCGCGCCGGCCGCGCCTTGGGCCGCGCCGCGGCTGGCGCCCCGGCGGCGCGCGAGCGCGGCCCCTGGCCCCTCCTCTGCAAGCGGCTCGCGCCTCAGCGGGGCCCCCGCCCCGATGGGTCGCGCGGGGCACCGCCGCTGCCGGTGCCCTCGACCTCCTCGCCGCAGGGCCGACGCCCGCCCGCCCCGAAGTGCCACGCGGGGCCCGCAGCTTCTGGCGCCCCCCCAGGCTGACCGCCCCTCCTGGACTGTCTCCTCGGGGGCCCCTCGGAGCTCGAGAAGCTCGCCGAACTGTCTGAGCCCCCGCCCTCGCTCTCGACAGCCGCCGTCGTCATCTCGGCCGAAATGAGGCGCACCTCTGGGAGTCCATCTCACGCTCTTTCGGGCCTGGCACGTCGTCGGAATAGGTTGCGTTCAGCGGCGACCTGCCGGGCGCCCAGCAACGGCCCGGCCCCCTACTCCGCGGGGCCTGGCAACCTTGCGCTTCTTCGCGCGCGCGATGAGGTAGCTGCCAACCTCCTCGGCGCCCTCGCTCTCGGGAGTCGCGGCCGCCGCTCTCCGACTCCAATCTGAACGCTCATCCAGCCGCACTCGTCAGCACTGTCACGGCGGCCCTCTGCCCCCATGCACTCTTCGCGGGGGCGTTGCTGCCCCCGTCGGAGGCGAGGCGCCCTCCTCCTCCCCCACCGTCTTTGACGGCGGCTTCCGGGGCCGCCGCCCCCCGCGGCCGCCCCTCGTCGTCTTCGGGCGCCGCGGTGGCCCCGCCAGCGCGGGCCTCGAAGGCCGCGCATGTCTCAGACGCCACGCCCGCCGCATTCCGCGCCGTAAAGTTTTCCTCAAGACCGGCCAGCTCGCCGGGCCCGGGACGGCCGCCGCCCCGCCCAGCTCCAGACAGGGATTCTCCGAACGCCACGCCTCCGCGAAACGCTGCTGGAACATAGAGACGACCGCGCGGCGCGCCCTCGCGCCGGCGCCCGCGCCTTCGTCGCTTCGCCCCTCGGGATCCCTATTGGGCGCCGCCATGGCCGAAGGGACCGTCGCCCCTCCCCAGCGCCCCGCCCAGATGTTCACGACCCCATCGGAGACGAAGTCCTCGACCTCCCCGCAAAGACAAGCCGATGGCTACAGCATCCCCCAGAGCACCTCCCGGGCCGACGCCGCCGCCTCTGCGTCCCCGGCGGGCTTTCGGACCACCGCCGGCCTTGCGTCGTCGCACCGCGGCAGGAGGTAGCCCCCCTCGAAATCAGCGCCATGCTTCCGAAGGTCGAAGCCCGTCTGTATCCACGCCGGGCCAAGCCTGTTGGATTCGCGGGAGACCGCTAGCGGCAGCTCTGGCATCTTGCGCCCCGCTCTGTCAGTTCTCGCGCGCCCCAGCGCGGCCATCAGCCCCCCGCCCACGAAGGCGAGGCGCTGCGGCGGGAGCCAGCTTTGGTCGCTGCGGCGCAACACCGCCCGCACCTGGACGAGGCGGAGCCACGCCGCCCCGCGAAAGTACCTCGCGAGGTCCTCGTCCACGACCAACCGCTCCAGGACCCCAATGAACGCGCCGGGAAGCCGCGCGGCCCTCGTGGTCGGGCCCTTCCTTGCCAGCGCCGAGGAGCATGCGCACGTTCGCGACGACCCACTGGTGCTCGGGCCGAACAGAGAATCGACCGCCCTGGCCCACGCCCGTCACGCGCTCCGTCCACACCATGGCGCGCAGGACCCGGTTGGGCACCGTCTGCCCGCGCGGCTCGGCGGCCCCAGCGCGCACGTAGTCGATGAAGTGCACGATCGCCATGGCCCACGGGACACCGCGCGCGCGCGCAAGAGCCACCCGCGCATCGCCCACATGGCCCGCACGTACGACTTCACCGCGATGATGCGCGCGCGGGCCGTGATGTCGCCCTTTGCCCGCTCCACGTCGAAGCAGGACCGCGCCGATTCCAGCGAGGGCGCTCCCGTCTCATCGCGCAGCGTGATCAGGCGAGGCTCCCAGCGGGCCGACCCTTGCGCCTCCAACCCACGACGGTTCTCCTCCGCTGCCGCGCGGCACCTCGCGCGGAGCGGGACCCCGCCATCGCGCGGGCCCCTAGCGGCGGCGGGGCATCGAGAGTTCGTTTGGCCGCCGACACGAGGTTCGCCACGGCGTCCTCCAGCGTGGCCCGCTCACGGTGGCCATGGAGCGCCCTCCGCCGTTTCTGCACTGGCTCATCGGCCGCTGCCTGGTCCACGAACTTCCTCGGCGGACGCCACGCCTCCTCCAGGCTAAGGTCCGCGGCCGCCGCCACCTGCCCGAGCGTGCCCTCGAAGTCGGATTCCTCCACCTGGAGCGCCCGCCAGGCGCAGGGCCCGCCGTCGCACGACCCAAGGGCCAGCATTTGCGCCCAACCGTTGTTCCAAGTCGGCCGAGCGCCTCACCCTGACTGGCCGCATGCGTCGGGCGAAGAGGGGGGATACACTCTCGTGCTGGCACACGGGGGCCTGAGAATGGAGAGTGGGGCAGGAGGCCGCTGGAAGTCCAGAGGGGTCTCTAAAGGACCCCTGGACTCAGGAAGCCCCCGGGAACCCAGACAGGCCAGACAGGGACGGAAACAGCCTTCGCCCCTCGGCCATCGGCTGCTGCAGCGGCGGCAGAGGGAGGGAGCAGGGCGGGAGAAGGGGGGGCAGAAGGGAAGGCGGCACAAGGTCTGGCACTCGGCCACAGAGACTATATGATCCAATGAGCTAGTAAATAAGAAACTGCCCAACAACCCCAGCCCCTTCCTGAGCCACGAATGGTCCACATTGAAGATCCTAGCACCGACACACACACACACACACAATGTTCGGTCGACACGGGCGGGAGACCCTCCTCGCCGTCAAACACATATACACACACAAACACTAACACACACACACACACACACACACACACACACACAGACACACACACACACACACACACACACACACACACACACACACACACACACGCACACACACACACACACCACACCACAAACAAACGCACGACACACACACAACACACACACACACACCCACACACACACACACACACCACACACAACACATACACACGAACGCACGCACGCACGCACCACGCAGCACGCACGCAGCCGCAACGCATGCACGACGCACACACGCCCACCCCCCCACACACACACACACACACACACACACACACACACACACACACACACACACACACACACACACACACGCGCGCGCGCGCACGCGCACACACACACACACTCGCCAGAAAGGTTTATCAAAGAACCCAGTTCCATGAGGGTGCCTTCGTCGCAGAATCCCCATGTGCTCGTGCGTGCGAAAGGCCACTCGCATCGGAAGCACTGGGAGGGGCAGCGTGCACCATGCGCAGAGCCCGCCCGCCCCGAGAGCCCCGCAACGCGAGGACGTCTCGACTGTAACGCTGCCGTGAGATCATCTTCCACGCGAGCGCTGACCAGCAGCGGCGGCAAGGTGGTGGGGGGGGGGGGGCGGCCGCTGCCTCCCGCTCGAACTCCACCGGCCCGGTGCGCGGCAGCACGGACTGCGGCTCCGAGGAGTCCGCGCCGGCCCCCCCAGAGAACGAGGACTTGCCCAGGTTCCTCGACCGCGCGGGCGCGCGCCGCAGCCGCCGCCGCCGCCGTTCTCGTCGTCATCCTCGTCGCCCTCCTCCACCATCCGCTGTGCCTCGTCGTCCTCGTCGTTGTTCTCCTCGTCGTCATCGTCGTCCTGGACGTCGTCTTCGTCGCCATCCTCGTCGTCCACGCCGTCGTCCTTCCCCTCCCTCTCCAGTCAGAGGCATTGGGGAGCGCACTGCTGATGAGGGCTCCGACGAAGGGTCGCAGCCCTCCGATGATGATGATTTGGTCTGATCTTTCTCAACCGCCCTCGAGGCCACAACCACCACCACCACCACCTCCGCCCCCTCCTCCACCATCCCTCGGACAGCTTGTTTGTGCCGCACTAGCGCCGAGAATTTGCGTCGTTAAAGGTCTCACAGCCTGCAGAGGCCCGACAACCACCACCACCACCACCACCACCACCACCCCACCACCACCACCACCACCACCACCACCACCACCACCACCACCACCACCACCACCACCACCACCACCACCACCACCACCACCACCACCTCCCTCTCCTCCACCATCCCTCTTCTACATAAATGTGTTCTCCTCGTCGCACCACCAGACGCGCTGGCAGGCCTGGCAGATCGTTTCACCTGGAGCTCGAAAATGCAAACCATTACACGAGACGGGGGGCGGCTCGTTTGTGCTGCACTAGCGGCGCGCACGTGCGTCTTCAAAAGCCTTGGAAATCCCGAAAACCGGCACGAAACGCTCAAAAACCTGCATCCTCGACCCTCGAACCTCGTCCCTCGTCCTCCTCGTCCCCCTCTTTCATCCTCCTGCCTCCTCATCGGAAGGGCTCCTGAACTTGCCCTCGTGCTGCT
The DNA here is from genome assembly GCA_963575745.1 of Prorocentrum cordatum. Lineage (NCBI taxonomy): Eukaryota > Dinophyceae > Prorocentrales > Prorocentraceae > Prorocentrum > Prorocentrum cordatum. The sequence goes on along the minus strand of CAUYUJ010008226.1, from coordinate 35,355 downwards.
CCATCCGTTCTTTGTCGAACTTGTATATGCCGGCCTCGCCAGCAAGCATTCCGAGGCGATCCCGCGAGACGACGACGCCGACGACGACGAGGACGAGAAGCATGAAAAAGAGCTCATGTACACGCTGGCCAGCTCAGATCCCGAAAGCTCGAGAGACTCGACGGCGAAAGCACGCTGATCGCGTAAAAGTAATCCGACACGGGGAACACATCATGTGAACGTGTTTTTCTTCATAGCCATTTTCCTGGAATCAGCTGAGCTATGTCAGCAAGCCCATGCGGCCACCAAGAAGCAACGGCCACAATGGCATTTCAAATCGGCACGGCCTCGGTGAAATGAGATGGGATGAATCCGACTAAGTCTAGGCGACCTGCGCCGGGCTGGGTTGAGTTACGCTGTGGCTCAAATACTGGGCTGGGCTGAGCTAGGCTGAGAGGGGTTGAGACGGGATAAGCTGGACAAACTTGAACTGAACTTCCCTGTGTTGTGGTGGGCTGAGATCAGGTAACTGGGCAGAGCTGGACTCAGCTGGACTCGACTGGATTGAACTGCGCTGGGATCTGTAAAGATGGGCTGCGCTGGGCGTTGCTGCGTTGACCTTACGGCCTGCGGTGGACTGAGGCAGGATGTCCTGGAGAGCTGGACAGAGCAGGGAAGAGCTGGCTTGAGGTGGAGTGAATCAGGCTCAAATGAGCTGGAGTGGACGGGGCTCAGGTGCTGTGCTGGACTGAAACAGCCTGAGACGTTATGAGCTGGGCTAAACTGGACTAACTTGTACGGAAGTTCATTCAAAGGGCTCCAGGAGGGCCCTCAAGACGGTCCTGGGCGTTAACAAGACGGTCCAAGATAGCCTAGGTGGTCTCAAAGTTGGCGCTGATACCTCCAAGACGGCCCAACAGGGTCCCCAGACGGCCCAAGATGGCCCCAAGACGGCCCAAGCGGCCTCCAGGACGCCCCAAGAGGGTGCTGACGCGCCCCAAGAGCGAGTGGCCCAAGGAGTAGAACAGCAGACAATGACACTGATATTCGGATGCTCCTCTGTTTGTCTTCAAGCGTCCGAGGCGGTCAAAGAGGCCCCAAGACGGCCAAGAGCACCCAGAGAACCCCAGAACGGCTCCAAGAGGGCCTCAAGACGGTCCAACGTAGCTCTTGGGTGACATTCAAGGGTCCCAAAACGGCCCCAAGACTGCACTGAGAGGCCCACAAGACTACCGCCGAAGGCGCCGGACAGTAAGAGAGGGCCGAAAGATGGACCAAGACGGCGCCAGAAGGCACCCCGAATCGCCGAACGACCGTTCCGGGACGCTCAAGATGGCCCCAGACGGCCCAAGAGGCCTCCAAGACGCCCCAAGAGGCCTCCAACCAGCCTCCCAAGGGGCCAATCGTTGATTTCCCATGAGTTGGTGCACGGTTTTGGCGATCTCGCCCACTCGACTCCCCGACGTTCCCAGACGGCCCTTGAAGCCCCAAGATCGGCCCAAGGCGGCCGGAGAGGCATTCAAAGAGCTCAGAGGGCCCCAAGACGGCCCAAGGGGCGCCCAAAACGGGCCAAAAGGCTCCAAGAACAGTTCCAATGTGGGGGCCCACGGGACTCCCGGGATCTGGGGCTTTGAGACCCTTCCGACGGGCCTCGAAGCGGCACCCCGGGCCTCGCAGGGCGTTTTGCCAAGCCTTCGCAGCACACCCAGGGCGATCAGGGGGGTCATCGGAGACGTCCCAGAGAACCCCAAGACAGCACAAGAGCGCTCGAAGAAGCCGTCATACCCCGAAATATCGCTCCAAAACGTACCAAGAGGCCTCCAAGAGCACCCCCAAAAAGGCCCCAAAAAGGCCCCAAAAAGGCCCCACGCTCCAAGACAGCGGTCTTCTGGGCGTCCGAAGTCGCCTGGGAGGCTCCAAAATCGCCCCGCAACCATAAAGTCGCCTGGGCGTCGAAGTCGCCTGGGAGGGTTTCTAGGCACTCCAAGAGAGCCCCAGAACGGCACAACAGGGGTCCAAAATGGCCCTAAGAGAGCATCATGGCGGCCCAAGATGGCCCCAAAACGCCCTCCGAAGCATTCCAAATCGTGACCGGGGCGTTCAGGGAGACTGCGGTTAGAGGCAGGTTGGTCTTAGGAAGCCCCAGAGGCCCCCAGAACACGCCCAGAAGGCCTCCAGAAGGCTTTAGAAAGTCTGAGAACTTTGGTGAGGCCCCCAGAGGCTCTCCAAGGAGGAGCCTCCGCAAAAAGAGCTGGGGATGGGGAGAATACCCAGGGTATAGCGAGAATGAGGAAAAATAAGCATGGAGGAGGGATAACAAACAACATTATTAGAACGGCTATACCAGAAAAGGCAGCTAGGATGTATCGCAAAATTGTCCGCTTGACCTTCCTGCCATTTCCGCAAGGCGCAAGGACCAAGGTGAATGGCGCGAAGCGCCACTGCAGTCTCGTGTGTATATATACATACAAATACACATATACACATATATGTACATACATATAAACATACCAAGCACATACATACATACATACATACATACAAACATACAGACAGACAAACAGACAGACATACATACATACATACATGAACAAACAGCAAGTTTGTTTATACGTACATATAAGAAAACTCGCGACATCCTCGGATGCCATAAGTATGGCAACCGCTTTGTCCAATGCCACCAAGCTGGCCACTCGCGCGAGCACGTCGAAATCGTTCGAACACCCACGCGCGCAGATTTTGTTTTGGGTACGTTCTTTGACAAATAATATTATGCGGGCCACTCGCTCCCGTCGGCCGCGCGCACACGCTGAAATCCTTCAAGCACCGCCATCGCCGACAAATAGCCACCATCATCGTCATCGGCGCGGTCAGCATCAGCGCCCTCATCGACTTCGTCGTCGTCACTGTCATCCTCGTCACCAACATCGTTACTGTCACCATCGTGTCTGCCGCTGTCGAAGTCGCCATGATACCGTGTCCGCCAGGACCAATGCAAAGACTCGCACTGGAGTGCCCGCACGTCAGCACGGCCTGCGAGACTTGCTGGGAATTCCCCAGCGGTCAATGCCATCGCGGGCGCGTCGGTCGCGCCAGACGAGCCGGCCGCTCTGCGCGCGAGACCGCGCGCGCGAGCGCGGCCGCAGCGACGCGCAAGCCAGCGCCAAACAGTCGCCGCAATCGTCGCCGCATGGATTTAGCAAATCAAATTGCGGGCGGGGGGGTGGAAGACTGCGCGAGCACTGGGATTGACAACTTCGAGTTCGGCACGGCGAATTGAGCCGCGTAGGTTCTGCGCTCCAAAATGCCACTCACCCACTCACCCGCCCCCAACTCTTCGCGGCCCCTGGGACTGGGAAAATGCGAAGTGCAGATGATTATGCCCCGCGCTGCATCTGAATTATGAACTAGTAACGCCATCCGCGCACGCTCACCCATCGCAAATCTTCGATTTCGAAGCACACTGTCAACGCAAAAACAAAACAAACTCCACCCCAGTGCGTCGTCGCGCGCGCGTGCCAGAATCATTCGGAAAAGTTCGGCTGCGAGCGGACTGCAAGATCGACCCCCCGGAACGCGATATTCAAACGTTGTTGTTCGCTGAGAATACAGAGCGCGCGCTCGCGCGCAATATTACGGATCAGATTCCAACATTGCCACCGCATGCGGCCAAACATGCCCTTCGCGCTCGCACGTCGCAATCTTGCAACCTCAGGCGTCGCATGGGGCGCGCGATCGACGCGACCGAACGCACATGAACAACCGATGGCCTTGCACCCTGACTCGCCAAACAAACGCGCGCGCGTTTGCGAGTCCAGGCGGGAACGCTCGGGCTCCAACATCCCCGTCAAATGCGGCGAACGAAATGGCCCCCAGCGCGCGCGCGTCAAAATCATTCGAACGCCCTTGCGCGCGCGTCGGGGGGGGGGGGGGGGGGCGAGATCCACGTCAGACGAAGCCGCGCGGGCCACTTGAGCGCGGCGGCCGCGAGCGCGCATCGGAATCCCTCCGACGCCTTCATCGCCGACGCGCGGGCGCCATCACCTTCGCCGGCATGGCCAGCATCGGCGCCGCCATCCGCCTCGCAAATCTTCATCGTCACTTCCGCCGCCAGCATCGCCCCCACCATCTCCGGTCTGCCGCCGTCGACGTCGCCATGAGACCGAGACCGCGCGAGTCGCCGACCCACGCGGACGCGGCCGCGCGTCAGCGCGGCCTGCGAGACGCGCTGGGAAGGCCTAAGAGAGCCCGAAAAGAGCCCCCCCGCGACAGCCCCCAGAGGGCCCCATCCAGGATCTGGCCTCAAGCACTTCTGCACATGCATCACACATTTATATCAGTCGCCGGGTCTCGCGCTGAGGGAACCCCTGCGGGCGCCTGCCCCTGCGCCCCCCAAGTCGTCGCGGCAAGGGGGGGGGGGGGCAACGGCCGCGGAATGCGATCGCGCTACTCGCCGTTTCTACTATCCGCGAACGCGACGCAGTTTTGAGCGGAGTGTCCTCAGGTCCCGTCGAGTCCTCTAGAATCGAGCCCCATATGAATCGATCGAAATTCGTAACGATTTGAAAGCCTGAAAGGGGCTCAGGATGTCCCGCGGCTGCCCAGGTGGCTCCTGGACGGGTCGCGCGATCTCTCCAAGGCCAGAGAGTGCCAAGACGGCTTCAGGGGGTTCCGAGAGGCCCCCAAGACGGCCCGAGGAGGCCCCCAGCGGACCCCAGAGCCGCCCACAGACGCCCGAGATGCCCTCCAGACCGCCCAGGAGGCCACCAGGACGCCCCAAGAAGAAGGCCCCATGAAGACCCACACGGGCCCCGAGAAGCCAGAATCATTGACTCCCGCGATGCTGCCGCCAGCATTCCTCGCTCTCGCGCTGTTCGAGCCCCTAGGCCCCCGAGACGGCCCAAGAGGTCCCAAGATCGCCCGAAGACTGCCCCAGAAGCCCCGAAGAGAACCCAAGACGGCCCATGAAGGCCTCAAGACGGCCTCAAGACGGACAGAGAGGCCCCCGTTGGCGGAGCCGCGCCAGCGGTGGACATTGCGCTCGATCTTTTGGACCAGCCCCGGGCGCGATCGCAACCTGGTCAAGGCCCCTGGAAGCCCACGAAAGCCAGACGGCAGCGGCGGGCGAGGGGCCCCAACGGGGCCCGAGGCGGCCCCGCGGGGCCCCAGGATGGCAACGCGATGACATCTGTGAACGAGAGGGATGTCGGACAGGAAATGGGGAGAATACACGCGCACTGTCAACCCCCCCTTGCTGCCAGCCCCAGGCCGTCGGAACCATCGATGGCAAAACTGCCGAGCTTCCTGAAATCATAGCATGCGGAAGAAGCTCGATGTATACGAATAAAACCTCATTACGTCGAACAGTCCACCATGCACGTCATGAATACGGAATTGGCTTCCGCCGTAGTAGTTCACACGTTCAAAGACGCCGCCGCCGCAACTCCCGTTGCCGACCTCGCCCGCCTTGAACTGCAGAAGGCCCCGCGCGTGCGAAGTCGACCGCCAGTGGGCTCTGGGCTCGCGTGGCACGCCACTCCAACAGCGGCCTCGGCGGTCTCGTCTAAATTTGCACGTCGATCGCATTGTGGCACCGGAGAGTCTTCTCCGAAACCTTGATGATCACAGGGGCGCCGCTGAAACATTCACCAGCCAACCTCTCGCGCGCGGCCTGGAAGTCGCAATCCTCTGGGGCCGCCTAGACCTCCACGACCCGCCTCAGCCTCCCGCGCGGCCTGGGCTTCGTCGATAATACTGGCCGCCACGGGCCCGGGGCTCGCATCCGTCGTCGGCTTCACGGCGCCCTCTCAGAAAATGGCCGCACCGCTCTTCAGAATCATTTATTCTCTTGCACAGGGTGTCTAGAGCTCCGACCACTTTATTTCGGCACCGCACCCCCCCCCCCCCTTCATCATCATCATCATCATCATCATCATCATCATCATCATCATCAGTATCATCATCATCATCATCATCATCATCATCATCATCATCATCATCATCATCATCACCATCATCATCACCATCATCCTCACCATCATCACCATCATAATCACCATCATCATCATCATCATCATCCACATCATCATCATGCGCCCCCTCAGTCTCAGCGCCCTCCCGCGGCTCAGCGCCCGCCCAGTGCCCCTCCGCCCCGACCGCTTATTTCGGCACGGCACCCCCCCCCCCGCTCCGCCCCCTCCCCCGCGCCGTCTCAGCGCCCCCCCGCGGCTCCAGCGCCCGCCCAGGGTGTCTAGAAATC
>CAUYUJ010008226.1:7500-29017 GCA_963575745.1 Prorocentrum cordatum | reverse complement strand
CCCATCTCGCCCCGCCCCTCCCCCGCGCCGTCTCAGCGCCCCCCCGCGGCTCCAGCGCCCCCTCCGTCTCAGCGCCCCCCGCGGCTCCAGCGCCCGCCCAGCGCCCCCTCCGCCTCGACCACTTTATTTCGGCACCGCACCCCCCCCCCGCTCCGCCCCCTCCCCCGCGCCGTCTCAGCGCCCCCCCGCGGCTCCAGCGCCCGCCCAGTGCCCCTCCGCCCCGACCACTTTATTTCGGCACCGCACCCCCCCCCCCGCTCCGCCCCCTCCCCCGCGCCGTCTCAGCGCCCCCCCCGCGCTCCAGCGCCCGCCCAGCGCCCCCTCCGCCCCGACCACTTTATTTCGGCACCGCAGCCCCTCCCCTGCCCCGCCCCTTCCCCCGACACCGTCTCAGCGCCCCCACGGTTCCAGCGCCCGTCCAGTGCCCCGCGGCCCCAGTGCCCGGCCAATGTCTTTCCTGCCCCGGTGCGCCCCTTTCGCCCCTTCCCCCCAGTGTTCCCCGCGGCCTCAGCGGGGCCTTCTCCGCATGGTTTCCTTCCGCCCCGCCCATCTTCTTTCCGCCCTCGCGAAGTAACGCACGAGCGCCACAAAACGCATAGGACATCGGGGATCCGGGTCATTACGAAATTGCAATTCTGGTTGCAGCAGCAACAAGAAACTGGGGATCCGGGACATTACGAAATTACATTCCTGCTTGCATCAGCAAGTGCACAGACCCTCTACATCTCAGGGCTGTACCCAGAATTCTCTTCGGATTTCGGCGCGGCACCGGCGCGGTGCCCGCCCGTCCTCCCCCCCCCCGCTCCTCGCTGGCGCCGACAATTCGGCGATGCGTTGTAGTCAGGAGGAACAGGAGGGACGAGGGAGGGAGGAGGGAGGAAGGGAAGAAGGAGGAGGGAGGATGGAGGAGGGAGGAAGGAGGAGGCCAGACGGATGAGGACGAGGGCGGAGGGAAACGGGAGGAGAAGGAGGAGGAAGAGGAATAGGAAAAAGGAGGGGGAGGAGAAGGAGGGGGAGGAGGAGGAGGAGAGGGACCGGGGAAGTGGAGGGAGGAGGAACGGCTAAAGCGGACGGGGGCCCCTGGATGGAGTCTCACCGCAGCCGCCGACAATTGGGCGATGCGTTCTGGTGAGTCAGGAGGAGAAGGAGGAGGAAGAGGAGGAGGAGGAGGAGGAGGAAGAGGCAGGAGGGAAGATACAGGATGGCGGCGGAGAGGAAGGAGGAAGGAGGGAGGACGAGGGGTGAGGGAGGAGGCAGGAGGCACGAGGGAGGAGGGCGAAGGGAGGAGGGTGGGGGGAGGAGGGACGGGCCGGAGGAGGAGGAGGAGGAGGAGTGAGAAAGATGAGCAGGAGGGGGATGATTATGACGAGGAAGGGAGAGGAGGGCGGAGAAGAGAGCAGGAGAGGGAGGCGGAGGAGGAGGCGGAGAAGGAGGAGGAAGAGGAGGGGGAGGAGGAGGAGAAGAAAGAGGATGGGACCGAGGGGGAGGAGGGAAAATGAGGGGAGGAGGAGGAGGAGGGATGGCGCAGGGGTGACATATGCTTGATGACTGGTGATTGATGATGATAATGATGAGGAGGAGAAGGAGGAGGATAATTATGATGATGGTGGTAGTGATGGTGATGGTGATGGTGATAGTCATGGTCATGGTGATGGTGATGGTCATGGTGATGGTGATGATGATTCACTCCTTCTGCGATGTCTGGCATCCTCTCCCCCCCCCCCCCATCCTCCTCCACATCCTCCTCCTCCCCCTTCCTTGTTGTGCAAGAGCCATGGCGCACGTGCCACTTGTTGGCTCTCAATGGCCCTCGGCCCCCAAGGCGCAGGCACGCGCGCTTGCAGCGCAGGTGCATCCGAAATCGAACGACTCGAGGCCTGCGAATCAGAGGCGGGAGCTTGTGCGCTCCGCAGACGCTGTTCACCGCCTGACTGAGCGCCCCCATCTGCCGCGCGAGGCATATCCACACGATGCTCATCAGGGCCGAGACGCCCAGCACAACTTCAACTAACAAATCGTCGCTCTCTTCTGTAAATGGGGCCGTACCCGCCGTTGATGAGATACGCGAATCAACCATTGCTATGCGGACTCCAACTCTTGCCGAAGTCGTTCCGCATTTAATCGAATTCCTCGGAGGCCTGGCCGTGCTCGATCCACTCCTGCTCGAAAACCTCGAAGGCCTCGCCGTGCTCGGCCCACATATGTTCGAAGTCCTGGACAGAAACCTCGCCGCGCACAATCCACTTCTGGTCAAACCTCCGATTGGCATCCGTAATGTCCTGGAGCTAGAGCTCTCCCAGGGGGCGCCGAACTCGAAATAGACGACATCCGGCCCGACGTGGATTTCTCGGCCCGGCGCCCGAAGAACGCTATCAAAGAAGACGCGCAGCCCAAACTCTAAATATAACCACCGGCCAATGGCCTCACTTCTCGCCAAAACAAGCGCAATATCCGCAACTGAACCACTGAACCACCGCCCTTCTCCACCATTACCTTGAGGTTTTCGCTATCGGTCACGACGAGGGCGCGCCTTGAAAAAGATGAGCTCTTGATTTCCCCCAGCCTCGTGTCCGGAGGCGAGTGCAGCTCCGGGAGAAAATGGCGAAAGAACTGGCCGCGATCCACAGTTGCGTTGAGGCCGTCGGCCGCGGCCGCCAAGGTAGACCTCGCGGCCCTCTGGTCGCGAAAGCCCGCCAATGCCCACGGCGCCTGCCCGTCAAATCGCACGGCCATAGCTTCGAGGAGCAATGGTCAGGCATAAGACGACGCCGGACCCAGATCTTTTCTCACTGGGCACGTCGGCGAACGAAGAGCCCCCACAGGGCAGGGCAGCGGCCGTCTCGATGCCCACAACGCCCCGCCTTAAGAGCAGGCCGTACTCCAGGTTCTGCTTCGCGTGCTCGACGAGCTTGTCGGCGTCGATGAGGTCCTTCACCTTCAAGTCCGAGGTGCACCGGCCTGTTCTGTTCCAAGGCGGCGCCAGGTCTTGAGCGGTGGGCAAGCCACTAAAGTTGACCGCTTGTGCTCCTGAGCGCGCTCAACTCCTCCATGGTTGCAGGATCGCATTGGTCATTCTTCTTGTCCGGACTCAGCTGGGTCTGCTCGAGGGCCTCGATGGCCACGGCCTGGGCGGCGTGGGTTCCGCTCTCGGCGCCCTTGACGCGGACGCCGCAGCGCGCGAATTCTCGACCGCGCCTCTCCTGGTGCAGATTCGTCGCCATCTCCTCCAGGATCTCATCAAACTCCGGGCTCTCGGTCTGCCTGGCGACGAGCAGGTCGCCTACGTCACTGTGAATAACACTCTTGGGCTCGCCACTGAGGCACTGCCTGTAGACCCCGCGCTCCATCTTGGACAAGAAGATACCCCTCTAGAGATAAGCCTTCAGATGCCTACGCCATGCCTGGCCCGCGCCCCCGCCGCCGTGGATGGGGCCCTGCGCGTCGAAGACCCCCCCCCCGGATCAGCGGGATGACGCTTGGGCATCTTGATGAAGCGCAGCCTCTCGATATCCTTGGCCTGCAATGCAAGTAGGCGGACTTCGCGTCGTGGGAGAATCCAGCCCAGCCAGCCATTCTGGGCCAATGCCCAAGGCAACCATCAGCGCGCCCACGGGCCCCGCGGGGGCGTCGCCCCCGATATAGCTCGAGCGCTCCGGGCAGCCCTGGGCCACCAGCCCGGATTTGAACTTGGACTGCGTCGTCTGCTTAGGCGCAGAGACCCGGCGCGCGCCCACCACCATCGCGCGGTTGGCAAAGAGCTTCTTGTTGAGCTCGAGGCCCGGGCAGCGCCGCGCCGCTCCGCGCGCGCCCCACTTCCCCCGCTCGTCGCCCACCGGGGCCAGAAACCCCCGGCCCTGACCAGCAAGCACCCTCAAACTCCTTCGACTTGAAATGCCAGCGCACGTCGCGCAGCACTGCCGAGGCCGCCCAGGTTGCCCCGGAGCACGCCAATTCTCGAACCTCAGTTCGCCCGGCCTTCTTCCCTGCTCAATGGAGATGGGCGCGTCTTCGAGGGGGTCGTAGTGGACGGGCTTCAACGGCAAGGGACATGATGTCTCCGCAGAGCTGGAGGGAGCCGCTCCTCCTGAACCCGATGCTCCTCCTTGGTTGGACTCCTCGCCGTGCCAGTCCTGGCCCTCCCCGACGTCGTGGATCTCGTCGTCGTTCCCCCATGCCTCGCCTGGCTCGCGATCACCATCATAGCACTGGAAGTCCTGGCACGGAGTCTCGCCCGCCTCCGCGGCCCCCTGATCACGCGGCTCAGGCCGCGGAGGTGGATGTGGATAGAGAACGGGGGGGTCAAGCTCAGGAGGGCCAAGGGGGTCCAGGTCAGGAAAATGATGCTGATGAGGCTGTGGATGCTGCACTTCTGGCTCCTGCGGCGGCAATGGCGGCAACTGCGGCGCCCCCCCCCCGCCCCCTCGAACCTCGCGCGCTGCCCAGGCGGCCGCGGCGGCAGCGGCCGCACCCGATCTGGCGACTCAGCCGGGCACGCGGTGCCCTCCGGCATGAGCTGCGGGAAGGGCGCAGGTCCAGCTCGGCGGACTTCTTGCCCAAGTCGACGCGTAGCCGAAAGCTTGTCAGAAGGCGGGGGCAAGCATGGCATCTCCTCCATGGCCGGAGGCTGCCCCATGCCCATGGGATCCTGGCGCGCTCGTCGACGGCCATGTCCAGGTGCGTCTGATCGCGGCTGGAATCGGCCAGCGGAGAATCCGCCACTTGCGGGGTCTCATCGTCGACCTCCACGGGCCCAGCCTGGTCGCGGCTCAAGGGCGGTGGCCGCCAGGCTAGTCCAGCGGCGGGCTGGCCGCTAGGCCCCGCCGCGCGCTCGAAGACGCCCTTCCAATCGATGGGCCCCAACGCATCCGCAGCACGAACGCGTCGAGCCGACGCTTCGATGGCGAGGTCGCGGTGCGCCAACCAGAGGTTGTTCGCCCCATGTCCGATGACGACTGCAGGCCCGTGAAAACGCTCAGCCCAGTGGCGGGTCCATCCAGGACCCCTCCAGTAGAACGCATGGTCACCGACCTGGCAGGGAGCTGCCGCTGGGGCCGTTGCGGCGGCCTTGCCCACGGCGAAGAAGGCCTCGCTGGCCTCGCGGTTGGCCTCGAGTGCCGCTGCGGGGAGCCCGGCAGCGCAGAGTAGACCCACGCGCTGCCTGAAGCTGGGCCCCCCGTCGCCTAGCACGCGTTGGCGCATGTCTGAGGCTGCCGCGCTGGCGGAGGAGCTGGCAGGGTTTGCTCGACGCTGCGGCCCAGCACCCACCGCGAGGGCGAGCGCCCAGACAGCCCCACTGCAGAACTCACCGCGCAGTTGTTCGCCGCCGACTTCCACGCAATCTGATCCTCCTTCTTGCAAATTGAAAAAAGAATTCGGACATCAGGCCGCGTGCTTGTGCCTTCCACACGCGGTCGTGCATCTCGCAGATTGCGCGCTGCGCAGGGCTGCAGAGCGCGCTCGAGACGATCCAAGCCCGCGCACTCCAGCTGCCCCTGGACCTCGCGCTCGAATACGCCACCCATGTCTGCCATCACTACGCTCGGCACCCCCAGCGTCAGAAACGAGGAGTTCACCGTCGGCTTGCGGGGGGGCACCAGGATGGCGATCTGAAAATTAGATGCCGCGCTGCTGGATTTTGCTGACGCCCTAAGCGTCGGCGAGCAGTCAGGCAGTCGCCAAACTCCCCCCCGGCGATCCCCGAGCGAAGATACCGCGGCAGCCGAGGGCGAAACCAGCAATGCATGCAGGGCCATGGTGGACCAGCGCAGCTTCGATAGCGTTCTTAGACCCGCCTGACAGGCGGATGGTACTTGGCCTAGGCCCGTTTGCCTGGATACCCACGGTTGGCGCGCATCTCGGCAAGGACCCTCGTCAACGTGATCCTCTGCTCGGGCTCTAGGAGTCGCCAGGATGCATCGAGGCTCCTTCTCTACGCCGTCACCCCCGAGATCTTCTGAAGCACGACCAAAGTGCAGCTGGCGGGCACAGCCCAAGTCCGCGACGCCCCTCAGGAATCCATCCACAACTGCCCTGCACAAAGCCTGTGTAGAGGCCTGTATTATGCCGCGTCTCCTGGTTGAGCTCGCAGTCTTGGGGGCGCTCGTGATCCCGCGGTTCAGAAACTTATGCAGTGGCTGCTGGCTTGTGGGCACCTCCCTCCCAGGGCTCCCTGACAACCCTGTCAGCCCAGTCGCCCTCCAGGCCGCGGGAGCAGCCGTCGAACGCGCATTCGAAGGGCCGCGACCTGTTTGAGCTCCAAGATCTCGGGCCCATTCCAGCACTGGAAATTCAAGCCATTCGAACGCAGCGATCGCTCCAACATGCACGGCCCGCGCGGCCCTCGCGATGAACAACTTGATCACGTGCCTGCACCCGGCCCGATCGATGGCCAGTCGGGCACTAGTCTCTATGAAGTTCTGGAGCGCCGTCCAAGGGCTGCAGGATAGACCCCCCGCAGCACGCCCGCGCGCCCGCCCCCAGCTCTGGCTGACTTCTCCAACAACACACCTGCTGGCTTGGAAGGTTCGCGCCGTCGTAGATCTTTAGCTGGAATTTCGAGCCGATGTGCGACGCCACCTGCAGCAGTCCAAACTGCGGCCATGAGGCTGTCCAGCTCGCAGCAGCATTCGACCGTCGTGCCAGGCTTCCTTGGCCCAGCGCCCCGGGTAGCCCTCGACGCCGTTGACGGCGTGTCGTCGCTCAACTGCGCCTCTAACGTCTTCCTCGCGAAGGCTGGTCTAACTCCGTGTCTGCGCAATGCGCTGGCTTGTCAAACTCCCGCCTGGCGCTGAACTGCTCTGCGGCTGCGAAGTCGCCCCCACGTCTGATGCCCGGTCGCGAACTCGGCACCGCCCCCGACCCGGGCTGCGCTGAGCGCGGCGCCGCGGTAGCACCTCATGCACCGCGGCCCCCGGAGACACGACGCGCGCGCACCCTTGCCACAGACCAGGCACTCGAAGAGGTCGGAGGTCTTACAGCAGCCAGAGCAGGCGCCATACGAACTGCACGTCGCTGGAGTGGCCGAGGCCGAAAGATTCCATGATGTCAGTGCCCGCGAATCGCTGCCGCCCTGCAGCTCGCTTTCCGGCTCGGCGCGCCCGACGGCGTTGACCTTCGTGCCAGCCCCGGCGGTCTGGTTGATGCCCTCGCTTTCTTTGTTGCCCGCGCCTGCATTGGCGCGGTGCGCAGTCGCAGCGATAGCGGTGATCTTCAGGGCCAAGTCCGGCAGCGGCCTGGGGCCGGAACCCGAGCCAATGGCCGGCAGCGAACCCACCGCGTGCCGCGTCGATGCCAGCGCCGATCGCACCCGGGAAGTCTCGCCCCAACAAGAAGCTGAACTCGTCACTCTTCGCGACGCAGGCCCTGACCAGGACTGGCACGCCCGCGACTGCGGCGGGGAAGCGGAAGGCCTCGCAGGACCTAAGAGCGCCGCCGCCACCGAAACTAAATTTCTCGGCGATCTCCTCGCGCGCGACACGATCGTCGATCTCGATCTCCACCAGCACTAGACGCACGCAGCGCCAAGCACCCCTCTGAGGTGGCCCGCGACCACGCGCAGCAGCTCGTCACAGAGGACCTGCTTCTCGAGCAGCTCCTTGCCACCCACCTGCTCCACTGTCATGGCGTCGCGACCTGAGTCCGAGTCGTCGCGCGCTGCCGTCACAATGGCAGCCTGCAGGGACATGCGCTCGGGGTCGCAAGCCCAGTGCCCTTGAAGTCCGCGGGCCTTGCAGGTCGACTTCAACTTGCGCTGCTTCAGCTTCTCCGCGAGCTCACGGCCCTTGCCGCCGCCGCATCGCGAAACACGAACTTGCCCAGCAGAGCCGCAGAGCCGCGTCCAGCCGACGGGCCCGCGACTTGCCCTTGGGCTTGCCACCTCCATCCCGCGCCTGGACCATGCCGCGAGCGTCTCTGATAAGCTCGAGCGCCTCGGGCAGCTGGGAAGACTTGCAGCGCTGCCTCCTTGAGGGCCGCGGTCTGGTCGGCCGAGCGGCCCACGGCGTCCTCCAGCTCGGTCGCGAGGGCCTCAAGCTCCCGGCGCACGAACCCCTGGATCTCGGAGACCTCCACCTCGTTGACCCCGTGGCCGTCCACGCAGTACTCGTCGCACTCGCCGGGCTCGTCACCAAACTCCTGGGCGTCGCCGTGGTGAAGTTCCTCGTGCTCAGTAGCGTTCACACCTCTCGCGCTAGGGCCACCACCTGCTGGAAACTGCCGATGGTATCGCTGCTGGTGCGGCTGCTACGGCAGCGACCTCCTGGCCTCTGTCATATGCAAAATCGGGAAAACTCCTGATCACGATCGCCTTGATGTCGGAACATGCGTACTTTTCAACGGTCAGCGGCGAAACGATGCGCTCGCGGCTCTCCGAGAACAGTCAGCACTTCTCCAAGAACCACCAGCCCAGCATGTCGTCATGGCCTGCGAAACGCACTCTGTCATCCTCGAGCCTCCGGACGTCTTCCTCGAAGCGTGCCACATGGTCTTGACTACCTACCAGACCACCCCAACCCAACCCGAAGACCCGAATTTCGGGTCGGAGGGGGCGGTGCACGAGCTACAAATGTGTGTTTTCCATGCTCCCCGACGCGCCACCACTGGAAATGTAAGGCAACTTGGGGCCTTCAGGTTGGGTTGGGGTGGATTGATGGGCGGTGCTGTCCGTCATGTGCTCACCAGGCCTCTTATTGTAGCGAGCGCCATTGAAGAAGACACCCATGTTTTCGCCGCGCCTGATGGCGCACTGGCCTCCCAGCACCGCCTCCTCAGCTGCCAGCACATTGCTAACTACTCGCATGTAGTCGGCTGGCAGAGTTTCCTCTACGATAGAATCGTCGTCGTCGCGCACCTCTGCGACCGCAGGGAGTGGCTGACGCTGGTCGCGAGGGATGCGGAACCCAACTCGCCGAGCTGCCCTACAAAGCCTCGAAACTCGAGACCAGCCACGCCGCCACAGTAGTCCACCTCCAGGCTGGTCCCGAGCGCCCAGATCTCTACATCGTCCCTGTGGCGCCTCCAACCCTGCGGTGCCCCATCCCATACCAGAATGAGACTGTATCCTGGCTCGCCGCCTGGGGCATTTTCCCGATAGGCCATCTCCACTAGCTGTGCTGAACGACGCTTTCGAACTCCGTGGCGTAGATGCCGTGCCCGACGCTGTCGAACTCAGTCGAATAGATGCTGTGCCCGACGCAGTCGAGCTACTCACGTAGATGCTGTGCCCGACACAGTCGAGCTTCTCGAAGATGCCCTCCACGCCGTCAGGGTTGCGGTCCGCAGATCGCCTGCCACAGCACGGGCTCCGCTACCACTGGCGGGGCCGCGCCAGCTGTGGATATTGCACTCGACGTTTTGCACCAGCCCGCGCGGCGGGCCAATCGTTGGCGCCCGGCGCGGGCGCGAGCGTGATATGGTCAAGGGCCCTGGAAGGCCCCCAGAGCCAGACGGCAGCGGCGGGCGAGGGGCCTCAACGGGGCCCGAGGTGGCCTCGCGGGGCCTCAGGAGAAGAAGACGATGATGTGCATGCGGTGGAGGCGGGGCAGGAGATGGTAGGAATACACGCACACAGTCACCCGTGACGGCCCAAAAGGACTCCAGAGGAGCTGGGGAGGGGAACTTGAACCGGCCCTGGCAGCCATTCCCTCCCAAATAGCCCCGAAGATCCCTACATGCCCCCAAGAGACCCGCAGCAGTACCCAAGAGGCCCCAAGAGGCCTCCAAGAGGCCCCCGAAGCGGCCCCGAAGAAGCCCAAAGCGTCCACCCAAGAGGCTCCGGAGAAGCATCCCAAGACCCCGACAGGCAAGCATCCAAGTTGCATCTGGCCAACAACCCAGGCACAGTGACGGGGTGGCCAGAAGGCCACTAAATGAACTGACAATCCCTGTCACGCAAGCGCCTACACCTTATGCCAATACTGCTGAAACCTCTGGCCACAGTAGGCGTGTCCGAAAGGCACGAGGCGAAGGTGGCTCGACGTTGGCGTCTTAGATCTCGCGCGAGGTGCTATATGGCAGCGCTGCATTCCATTGAACAAATAAGCCACGGTCCTGGGAGAGCCACTGTGCGCGTGGGAGCACCAGCGGAATAATAGCCTGCGAGCATCATTACGCGGCTGCGACCCTGAGCTTGCGACCACCAGACGGCGAGGGAAGTCCAAACTTGCCAGTACAACAATGGCCTGCGCATTCCACAGTACTCCTAAGAGCACATAAGCATGCATGCGAGGACGAGACATATAAAAAAACATGTGTATATTGCATGAGGGCTCGGACAAGACCTCCCTTTCGAGCTGTGCATGACACCATCCTACTACAGCTGAACGACAAGACTACAGAAATCCGCCGACCCCTTGGGGTTCATCGGCGTGTGAGATGTTTCCCCCTCCCCAAACCCCTCCCCCGGGACCCTGGTCTGGTCGATTTGGAGGGGGGGGGTCCCCCCGGGGACCGGCCGAACGCGTCATGGGGGACAGGGAGCCCCAAAAAAGGCCAAGAGGGCCCCAAGAGGCCTTTGGGGCGGTCCACGAGGGCCACGAGTCGTTAAAAGATCGATCCAAAACGCCCACGCTGGCCTCCAGACGGCCAAGGAGGCCCCCAAGACGCCCCAAGAAGCCCCCAAGAGGCGTCTCAAGAGGGACTCCAAAAGCAAAAACGTCCCATTCCCTTCTGGAAAACATGCATTTGTAGCACATTCGCTTCTTGGGCGTTCACAACGTCCCAGACGGCCCAAGAGGCCTTCAAGATCGCCCAAAAACAGGCAAAAAGGCCCCCAAGAGGGCTTCACGACGACCCAGGGGCCCAAGAAGCCCCCAAGACAGCCCAGGAGGGCCTCAGGACAGCCCCAACAGGGGGGCCAGAGGGGGAACCCGAACGGACATTTCGAGGCTTCTGCCCGAAGACGCCTCCGGGTTGCCCCAAGAAGCCCCTAACAGGGCCCCAGGGAGCCCCAAGATGGCCGCAATAGTCCCCAAGAGGTCCACAGGAGGCTCCCAAGAGGTTCAAAAACTGGCTCCAAGACGCCCCCGAGACGCCTCCCAGGAGACCCCATCAGCCCCCCGAGTGGCCTCAGACCCGCACCCCAGGCACGGAGTGCTGCATGTGCGTCTGCATGTGTGTCAGCAAGCCCGTACGCATCACTCCACCCATGCTCGACTGTCACCGTCTTTGGAATTGAGCCTGACCATTGCGCTGCGGAATGGGCGGCCACAGCGGGAAGGCGCCTCACTGCGGTCTGCGAAGAGCGGCTTGTCGTACACAGCACAGCGCTCATCGGAGCCGCCGTTGTAACCGGTATCCAAGCCCGCCGACTGGTTGAACAGCCGGGCGTCGTACATGGCCTCGCAAGAAATGGCGATGATGATGTACGATGTAAGGTCGGGCATGTTAGGTCGGACATGTCCTCCTACACGCGGACGTTGTACGAAAAATAAAATAATAGCCAAAAGATACTCTAACACACCAAAAAATTGTCGAACAAATCGTCCCCAGACTATTTTTGGATAACTGTTGGATATCATCCTGTAGAGGGACACGCCTGACTTAATTTTAATGCCGTACCATATGGATGGCCCACTCTGCAAACTGCTGCAGCGTGGAGAGGCCATGCCAGCCAACGATGCGATGCAAGGAAACAGCAGAAGGAGAAGGAGCAGAGATACGGGAGGAAAGAGAGAGAGAGAGAGCGAGAGACGAGAGGGACAGATATAGGTAGAGGAGAGAGAGAGAGAGGCGGAGAGATGAAGAGATGTGACCATCAACATGGAATAATGAAGGAGGCGGAAGTAGACAGAGAGAGGGAGAGAAACATGGAGGGAAAGAGAGGAAGAAGGAGATTGGAGATAGCATAAGAAGATCTCGAACACTAACATATAAACATAAATATAGATACATCAATCCATCGATTCATCCATCCATCCATCCATCCATCCAAACAGACAGACAGACAGACAGACAGACAGACAGCCAAACAGACAAACAAGACATTTATACATACACATACATACAGCTCTACAAACATGCATGCATCCATAGATTCATGCATACCTAGAGACCTACAGGCATGCATACATACATATATACGTACCGGCATGCGTGCATACACACATACATACATACACATACATACATTCATAACTGCATGCATAGATACATGCATGTAGACATACACCTAAACATACCTACATACATGCAAAAAAAACATACAACTATACATACATCCATATATATAGATATATACATACATACATACATACATACATACATACATACATGCATGCATGCATGCATGCATGCATGCATACATACCTATACACACACATACATACATACACACATTCATACACACATTCATATACACATACACCTATTCATACATGCGGACAGGCAGACAAACAGACAGACAGGCATACATACTCACAACCATGCGTACATACATACATTCATACATACACACAAGTTTACATGCATGTATCCATCCATCCGTTCATCCATCCATCCATACATACCGACTTACATGCATAACTACATGCATACAGACATACATACATGTATACGTACCAGCATACAGAACTTCCATATGCATACAGGCGGACAGACAGACAAACAGACAGACAGACGTACATACTCACAACAATACGTACGTACGTACATACATACATACATACATACATACATACATACATACATACATACATTCATGCATACATACATACACACATACATACATACATTCATTAAAACATACATTAAGTGCATAACTATATATATGCATCGGCGATTGGGTGTGAGATCGACGTGGAACGGAGAGCCCCCCACCGGGAAATCGGTTTCGGTTTCGGGTTCGTTTCGTGCGTACGGGCGAAGCGAAGCTGCGTGGGCGGGCGAAAGAAATGACTTCGCTGTGGCTAGGGCGGCTCAGAGCCATTGACCCGTCCTCGCTGTGGCTAAGGCGGCTCAGAGCCATTGACCCGTCCTCCCCCTCCTCTGGTGGTCCCGCAATGGCCCGGGTGTCCCACCGTGTCCGGTGTCCCGTCGCTGTCCCGTCGGTGTCCGGTCGCGGTGGGCGGGCGGCGGCCAGGTTGTCCCGCCATGGTGTCCAGTCGGTGATCCATCGGCGTCCCGTCGGTGTCCCGTGGTGTCACGTCGGTGTCCCGTCGGTGTCCTGTCACTGTCCCGTCGCTGTCCCGTCCGTGTCCCGTGGTGTCCCGTCGGTGTCCCGTCGGTGCCCCGTCGGTGTCCCGTGGTGAAATCGATGAAGAGATCGGTCGTGAGATCGATAATGAAATCGAAAGTGAGATCGATTGGTGTCCCGTGGTGTCCCGTCGGTGTCCCGTCGGTATCCCGCGTGTGTCCCGTCGGTGTCCCGTCGGTGTCCTGCGGTCGACGGTGAATTGGGTAGCGAGACCGATAGTGAGATCGATAGTGAGAGTGGTGCTCCGATGGTGTCCCGATTGGTGTCCCGATGGATGTTCTGATGGTGTCCTGGTGGTGTTTCGATGGTGCCTCGATGCTCGATGGTGTCCTGGTAGTGTCCCTAGGGAGATTTGGGGAAGGGTCGCAGAGAACCCGATGCGCCAAACAAATTTCAATGTCAGCACCACCAGCCACGGGATCGACTGTGATACCCGTTGGTGTCCCGTCGGTGCCCCGTTGGTGTCCCGTCGGTGTCCCGTCGGTGTCTTGTGGTGTCTCTTGGTAAGATCGATGGTGAGATCGGTAGAGAGACCGATAGCGAGATCGACAGCTCCGATGGTACCCCGATTGGTGTCCCGATGGGTGTCATGATGGTGTCCTGGTGTTTCGACGCTGTCTCGATGGTGTGCTGGCGGTGTCCATAGGGAGACTTGGGGGGTCGCAGAGAACCCGATGCGCCAAGCTGTTTTCAATGTCAGCGCCACGGCCACGGGATCGCGTATGTCCCGCGGGAGCCCCGAAGCCAAATAAATGCCACCACCCGGCCACTTGTGACCGCGACCGTCCCGAGGCCAACGCGGGGATGAGGAAATCCAAATTCGAAGCTTCGGGCGCACTCGATAGTGAGGTCGGTAGCAAGATCAAGAGCGTGTTCGACGGTGGTAAAGACAATAACTGCGATGGAGTGGAATCGAAAAAGAGATAGCTCGATATAGATCGATTGTATGACCGATTGTCTGATCGATAATGAGATACGCCAAATGCCCTGTCGGTGTTCCGCCGGTGCCCACTAAGTCTCCTGCCTATGCCCAATTCCGCTCTTTTCATCATTATCCATCCGCTTTTTCCTTCGCGTTCCAGGTTGAAGGTGGCGACGGCGGCGACGGCATCTTCTGGGTGTCCCGCGGTGCCCCCCCGGCCGCGCGAGCGGTCAAGGGAGGATGCTCGGGTTCGGGCGTTCGTGATTGAAGGCTGCAGCGACGGCGACGGCATCCCGTGAGTGTCCCGTGGTGCCCCAACTCGAGGGCGCACCACCAGTATCGTCATCATCGCAGCCATCGCAGCTATCGTCAGTTGGTTCCTTCCCCCCGATCTTCCACCTGCAGGGTGGCCGCACAGGTGTGTATATAATGTGTATAGATAGATCTATGTATAGATGTGAGCACGTGTGCTAATAGTAGTTACATATATGTGTATCTATATATGTAAAACTATAACCATCGCGCGCTTCGCGCGCGCTCAAGTTCTTGTCGGTCCCCACACACGTGGATATTCCGAGTCCAGTCGGATCCTCTGACTGGTTCGAGCTGTCCCGGGACTGTCTTGCAGGATGGATGGGGCACCTTGGCCTCAGGACGTGCATTGGCACCTCGGCCTTGGAAAATACATGGGCACCATGGGGCACCTCGGCCTCGGGATGTGCCTGGGCACCTCTGCCTTAGAAGGGCACCTCGGCCTTGTAATTTACATGGATGAGTAAGGCTCAGAATGTACTAGAAGAGCTCCAACACACCGACCTGGCCCATCCTGGGCCCTGGACTGGTGTAAAGGCCCTCCTGGCCTAGGCCTGGAGGTCTATACACCAGTCCAGGGCCCAAAATGGACCTGGCCAGGGCTGGAGGTGGTGTTTTCTTGGCATCCCTCCGATTTACATGGTCACCTCGGCCTCGGAGCTTCCATGGTGCATGTGCACCTAAGTTTCGGAAGTTGAATGGGCATCTCGGCTTTGGAACTTACGTGGGCGCCACGGCGACCCAGGGGGCGCAGGGCGGAGGCGAGGCAGCACAAGGTCCTGCATCCTTCTCCTCGCGAGGAGGACGACGAGGAGGAGGAGGGAGTCCTTCGGGTACCTCGCCACTCTCCATTACAAGAACTCCCTGGACGCCAGCCCAACCCTCTCTACCTCCTCTGAGGCACCTCCGGGCACCCGCTAACCTCTCTTTCTCCTTCTCCCAGACCCCCTCCCCACACCTTTCGCTCACTTCTAGACAAGCGCGTTCCAGCACTCGCAAAATCCCACCAGCCCTTTAGGGCGTAGGTGGTCTAGAGCGTTTCCTCTGCCAACCCCCTTCTTTCCCTTCGGGGAAGGGTTTACCCCTCCCCTTACCCCTCCCCACCGACCTGGACGAGGGGTTCCGCGGGTCGTTGGGACGTCCAGGATGGCCCAAGACGGCTCCAAGAGCGAAAAAGCGAAAAAGCACAAAATATTGATTTTCCTTCGGTTTTGGAAGGATTTTGGCCTCTTGGGCGGGCCCAAGAGGGGATTCGAGGCACTCTAGAGGGGCAAGGCTAATATACGACCCCCCCCCCTTCTTTGATAGATCTCCTCCAACATGGCCCCAAGAGCGCCCCGAAGGCTCCCAAGAGCGCCCCAAGAGCGCCCCAAGAGGACCCCAAGAGGCCCCCAAGAGGCCTTCAAGAAGCTCCCAAGAGACCCCCAAGAGGCCCCAAGAGGCTCCCAAGATGGCCCAAGACTGCTCCAAGAGCGAAAAAGCGAAGAAGCACAAAACATTGACTTCCGGTTTTGGAAGGATTTTGGCTTCAAGAAGGGCCCAAGAGGCGATTCGAGGCACTCTAGAGGGGCAGCGCTAATATACGCCCCCCCCCTCCCGTCTTTGCTTGATCTCCTCCAAGATGGCCCCAAGAGCGCCACGAAGGCTCCCAAGAGCGCCCCAAGAGCGCCCCAAGAGGGCCCCAAGAGGCCCCAAGAGGCCCCCAAGAGGCCTCCAAGAGGCTCCCAAGAGACCCCCAAGAGGCCCCAAGAGGCTCCCAAGATGGCCCAAGACGGCTCCAAGGGCGAAAAAGCACAAAACATTGATTTTCTGTAGGTTTTGGAAGGATGTTGGCCTCAAGAAGGGCCTCAGAGGCGATTCGAGGCACTCTAGAGGGGCAGCGCTAATGTACGACCCCCCCTTCTTTGATAGATCTCCTCCAAGATGGCCCCAAGAGCGCCCCGAAGGCTCCCAAGAGCGCCCCAAGAGCGCCCCAAGAGGGCCCCAAGAGGCCCCAAGAGGCCCCCAAGAGGCCTCCAAGAGGCCCCCAAGAAAACCCCAAGAGGCCACAAAAGGCTCCCCGATATACACAAGAGGCCCCTGGGACCGCGAAGAGGCCCCAAAGACGGCCCAAGAGGCCCCCAAGCTCGCCATTGTCCTCCTCCTCCTCTTTTTCTTCCTCCTCCCTCCTCCCCCTCCCCTTCCTCCTCCTTCTTCTCCTTTTCCTCCTTCTCGTCCTCCTCGTCCTCGCAGTCCTCCATCTCCTCCTCCTCCTCCTCATCTTCCTCCTCCTCCTCCTCCTCCCCCTCCTGCTCCTGCTCCTCCTCCTGCTCCTCCTCTTCCTCCTCCTACTCCGACGACGACGGCTCCTCATATATCCTCCCCCTCTTGGAGTATAGGGCGGCTCACCCCGCCCTTTGTTCTTCTTCATGCTCCCCCGCTTCCCTCATAGCCTCCGCTCCCCTGGGACTCATTTCTGGACGGGCTGGTGGGGATGCGCGAAGCGTCTAGAATAACTACTCGCAAATGGCCTGGATCCGCCGCGGGGGGATGTACGATCCATTACATTAGGAAGACATGTTTCTGTGTCGGACGTTTGCGAGTAAGCACGTTGAGAGTAGCGGAGCCCGCTCAGTGAACTACAGTCATGCCGCATAGTAAGGACGGGTAACCTTCCCCAGGGTATCCTTGCATCCTTCACCTTCGGCCCATCCTTGGCCACCTTCGCTGGCCGCGCTCCGAAAGGAGAGTGCCACGTGGCCTTCTGAGGCCCCTGCATCCTGACCGTGCGTCCAAACTTATACGGGTTGACTGCAACCTCTGAAGGGGAACTGGGACACACACAAATAAATAGACACAAAAAACCAGATTCCCCATATTTCCCCATATTTTCTTGGTTTCTGTCTTCTCCCCCAATTCCCATATTTTCCTATATTTTCTGGGGAATCGACGATTAATTGTGTTTGTGTGTGTTTTCCCCTCCTGAACCTGGTCCAACTCACCCCGCTGCCGCACACTCGGAACGAGGAGGCCGGGTCGGGGGAGGTCAGGACGGGGGGGAGGCGGGCGGCGGGGCTGCGGCCGGCACGGGCCTCCCAGCAAAAGGCTCGGAGGCCGCGGACCACCCGACCCCCCGGACACAGGAGCCACGCCGAGGGGGCTCCCGCTCCCCCTCCTCGGGGGGGGGGGGCCCGCTCGGCCCCCCATCCACCTCCTCACCCCCTTCGCTCGATTCCCGCCTCTGGTGCTCTCCCTCCTCCTCCTCCTCCTCCTCCTCCTCCTCCTCCTCCTCCTCCTCCTCCTCCTCCTCCTCCTCCTCCTCCTCCTCCTCGTCCTCCTCCCCCTCCTCCAGCGCTAGTCCTGCCGCCACCTTGTTTTGTCCACAGCGCTCCTTCGCCCTACCCGACCCCCACCCACACCGCCCCCTCCGCCGCGACTGCCGCGCCGCACCTGGGAGCACCGCACCCCCCCTCCACCTCCCTCGGACCTCTGGCGGGATCCGCGGAGGCGGGCCCCTGCTCCACCGGAGGCGCGCCGAGGTGAGCCTCGGCTCCCCCTATGGGGGGCTGGGGCCCGCGCTCGGGCCGCCGCTGCACCCGCACTGCACTGGCGCACACAGGCGCCACTAGCCTCTCCCCCGCCCCCCGCTCCCCAGGCTGTGACCATCCGCCTTTCCTTCTTTCCTTCTCTCTCTCTCTCTCTCTCTCTCTCTCTCGTTGCCTCTTGGCTCTTGTTCGCCCTCCCCCCGCAGGTCGCGGGGGGGCTCGAGGGCATCGGCGCATCGACGCTAACTCGCCCGCATCACCGAGTCAAGAGAAGGGAGTGCGCTGGAAGCGACGCCACATGCTCCCAGAGGTCTCTCCGGGACGACGAGAGCGGAGGGAGGGAGGAGAACGAGGAGATAGTGAAATAGAAGCGACGCCACATGTTCCTGGAGAGGCGTCCGGAATGCAGGTGTCTTCGATTGGAGGCATGCAAAGAAGTGTCTTGTAGTGCTTTGGGGGGCGATTTGGGGGCTCTTGGGGGCCACTCGGGCGTCTGTCGGGAGCCTCTTGGGGGCCTCTGAGGGGCCTCGGTGGTGCTCTCGGGGGCATCATGGCGCCGATAGCGATCGGAGGGCCGCTCGGGGGGCGCGTGGGGCGTCGTGGGCGCCTCTGGGGAGGTTCGGGCCATCCTGGGGCCACCTTGGGGTACTCTTGGGGCCTCCTAGGACCATATCGGGCCTCTCCTGGGGCTCTTCTGGGCGATCTTGGAGCCAGCTTGAGGCTCCCAAGACCCCATCGGAACTCAGAAGGCGAGAAGAGAGAAACATTTAAGACACACAATGCCTTTCTACTATTTTGGGCCCTCAGGGGGCGTCCTTGGGAGGCCCCAGGGTATGCATATACATGTTGGAACCTTCATTTGAAGGATTTTGACCTTCTGGGGGCTCCCTCAAGCCGTCTTGAGGCCACCTTAGCTCGGTTGGGCGCCTGGCTCATGAATTCGAAAAATTGATCCTCCCGGGAACACCTTGGGTCGTCAGCGGCCCATTGGACCAGGTGTGTGTGTGTGCGCGTGTATGTGTGTATACATGCATACATGCATGTGTGCATACATGTATACATGCATTCATGCATACATGTACACATGCATGCATGCATGCATGCATGCATGCATGTGTGCATACCTGCATACATGCATACGTACGTAAATACATGCATACATGCATACATGACTACATGTGTACATACATACATACACACACATACATATATACATACATACATACATACATACATGCATGCATGCATGCATACATGCATACATGCATACATGCATACATGCATACATGCCTACACACCTACACACATACACACACCTACGCATACATTGGTACATACATACACACATACATACGTATACATATATATATATATATATGCATGCATACATGCATACATACATAAATGCATACGTACACACATGCATACATATATACGTACACCTAAGCATACAAACATACATATAGACAGACATACATACATGCATGACTACACACATGCACATACACATACACATGCACATACACATACACATACACATACACATACACGCACACGTACATGTACACGTACACGGGCACGTATATACGTACATACATACATACATACATACATACATACAGACAGACATACATGCATGCATGCACACATACATACATACATACATACATACATGCATACACATACATACATACATACATACATACATACATACATACATACATACATACATGTATATATGCTCGCCCCCCCCCCCTGTGATCATACATTTCGCCTTCTTTCTCATCATCCTCGCCGTCGTCCTCCTCCTCGTCATCATCCTCATCGTCGTCGTCGTCCTCCTCCTCATCCTCCTCATCCTCCCCCTTTTCCTCCCCTCCTCCTCCTCCTCCTCCTCCTCCTCCTCTTCCTCCTCCTCCTCGTCATCATCATCATCCTCATCCTCCTCCTCCTCCTCCTCATCCTCCCCCTCTCCCTCCCCACCCTCTCCTTTCAGCCTGTCCCCTCCCCACATGTTCATACACAAACCAAGTCTTCGACACTGCAAAGCACTTCCACGGCGCTACTCTGGAGGGGCATCCAAAAAAAGGATGCCCCTCTGTGGCGGACGCGGGCCCAGGAGGGAACCCAAAAAACGGGTTACCATCACTGTGCCCGAACACAAAGCCACATGGTCGGACGCCTGTTACGCAAGGACACCAGCAACGGCTCAGCATCAGTGATGATACCACACAACAAACCAAAACTTCGACACTGCGAAGCGCTTCCACGGCGCTACTCTGGAGGGGCATCCAAAAAAACGGATGCCCCTCCGTGGCGGACGCGGACCCAGGAGTGAACCCAAAAAACGGGTTCCCATCACTGCTCGAACACAAGGCCACATGGCCGCACGCTTGTTACGCAACGACACCAGCAACGCCTCAGCATCAGTGCTGTCCAGTTATTAGAACCGCCCGACTTGAGAACTCGCACCGCCTCCTCGCTAGCAAATGTGCTTCCCATATGACATTCTACATGTTCCAGCTTTGTCGCAAGCAACACATGGAGATCTGTCACGTTTCCAGCTTTTCCAGCTACCCCCAGAGGTATCCTTAGCGAAAACCTTGTGTTTTCCAGCTTTTCCAGCTTTTCCAGCGTTTCCCAGAGACTACCCTGATGAAAAACATTGTGTTTTCCACATTTTCCAGCTTTTCCAGCTTTTCCCAGAGACTACCCTGGTGAAAAACCTTGTGGTTTCCAGCGTTTCCAGCTTTTCCAGCTTTTCCCAGAGACTAACCTGGTGAAAAACCGTGTGTTTTCCAGCTTTTCCAGCTTTTCCAGCTTTTCCCAGAGACTACACTGGTGAAAAACCTTGTGTTTTCCACCTTTTCCAGCTTTTCCCAGAGACTACCCTGGTGAAAAACATTGTGTTTTCCAGCTTTTCCAGCTTTTCCCAGAGACTACCCTGGTGAAAAACATGTACCAGGGTAGTCTCTGGGAAAAGCTGGAAAAGCTGGAAAAGCTGGAAAACACAAGGTTTTTCACCAGGGTAGTCTCTGGGAAAAGCTGGAAAAGCTGGAAAACAAAAGGTTTTTCACCAGTGTAATCTCTGGGAAAAGCTGGAAAAGCTGGAAAAGCTGGAAAACACAAGGTTTTTCACCAGGGTAGTCTTCGGGAAAAGCTGGAAAAGCTGGAAAAGCTGGAAAACACAAGGTTTTTCACCAGGGTAGTCTCTGGGAAAAGCTGGAAAAGCTGGAAAAGCTGGAAAACACAAGGTTTTTCACCAGGGTAGTCTTCGGGAAAAGCTGGAAAAGCTGGAAAAGCTGGAAAACATAAGGTTTTTCATGAGGGTAATCTTTCGGAAAAGCTGGAAAAGCTCAAACACAATCACAGAGAGCGTGAAAGACAAACAGTCGAAGACAGCAGCAGACAATCACAGAGAGCGCGAGAGACAAACGCAAAGAGAGAACAACAAAACGAGAGAGAGGGATAGAGCGAGAGAGAAAGAGAGAGGGAGAGAGCGAACACGGAAGACGGAGATGTATGATCACAGGGGGGGGCGACCATATATATATATATATATATATATAT
>CAUYUJ010008226.1:0-2500 GCA_963575745.1 Prorocentrum cordatum | reverse complement strand
TACATGCATAAACACACACACACACATACACACGCGCACAGAGTCACACACACACACACACACACGCACACACACACACACACACACGAACACCGAGAGAGAGAGAGAGCGAGAAAAAAAGAGGGAGAGAGAGAGAGAGAGCGAGACAAAGTGAGAGAGAGAGAGAGAACAGGAGAGAAACAGGCAGAGAGAATCAAACAAACAAACATACAGGCGACAATGTAAGAGGAGAGAATGTAGGATAAGGGGCGATACAGAAAGGAGAGAGAAGAGAGAGTGCGAGCGCGCCAGAGAAGACATCCAAAACGTCCCACCCATCCCTTCCCACCGCGTTGAACCCCACTCTGTTCGCCGTCCCAGGTCCGATCCGCCCTCATCCCTGAATGATATTGGCCTCTCAGGGGCGTCTTGGGGGGTCCTTAGGGGGCTTCTTGGGGCACCCCTAGAGGCCTCTTGGGAGCCTCTTGGGGGAGGAAGTCTCGAATTATTCGAAGCCCCCTGGGAGCTAGCCACAGCCAAAAAGGAATAAGCCCGATAGTATCAGCAAGCCTAACGAACTTCTTCCTGGTGTTCCTAACTGACTTGGGCCATGTGGAAATCCTTTGGGGGATTATCGCAATCCTTTTGGAACCATCTTGGGGTTTTTGGGAGCCTCTTGGCCCCTCCAGGCCTAGGCGATAATTCCAGACCCAAAGTGGGCGCCCTGGGGAAGCCAGAGCCCTAACTATCACTTTGCCGCCCTGGAGAGGAGGGACCCAGAAGCGCGCCTCTCGCGTATATGATATATATATATATATATATATGCATGCTTGCAATAAGTGTGTGTGTGCACATGTGTTTTCACATACATGGGTGTTTCTGTATACATATATATGGATACATGTAGAAAGATATACATAGTTTATTGGTGTGAAGCCCAAGATGAAGAGAGAGACAGGGAGAGAGCCACAGAGAGAGTGACCGAGAACTATACATATATGATACAAGCCGAGAGTGGGGGGAGAAAGAAGGTAAAGAGAAAGAGAAAAATAGAGAGAGAGATAGAGAGAACAAAAAAAAAACTGATAACCTCGGAATGTTTTCAGTTTTAGACTCCCCACTCTCTCGGCGGTGAATGGGACTGGTCCTAAAACCTCTCTCGACGCGCGAGGC
The DNA here is from genome assembly GCA_963575745.1 of Prorocentrum cordatum. Classification (NCBI taxonomy): domain Eukaryota; class Dinophyceae; order Prorocentrales; family Prorocentraceae; genus Prorocentrum; species Prorocentrum cordatum. The sequence goes on along the minus strand of CAUYUJ010008226.1, from coordinate 1,348 downwards.
GACATGGGATTCGTTTCCCTCTATATGTGGGCGGGCTGCAACATGTTGGGGGGCTACCTCTCCAGCGGAATAACCCATTAGGGGCTACTCTGCAGGCGGGAGGAATTGTGAGAATCTTCTCATGCGGAATACAATACAAGTGTGCTTCGTGGGGCCTGAGCTTCAACAGTCTTTCTGAGGAGAAAGCTTCTGAGGATGAAGCTTCTGAGGATGGAGTTTCTATGGGCCCGCGCGGGGCCTGAACTTCAACAGTCCTTCTCAGGACGGAGCTTCTCAGGACAATGTTTCTGAGGGCCGAGTTTCTGAACCAAGATTTTCCATAAGAGCGCTCCCGAGAGATGACGACTGACTAGTAGTCGTCGTAATCGTAGTTGCAATTGTAGTCGTAGCTGCTGGCGGGTGCCGCAAGGGGAAAAACAGTTCCCTCAATTGGTGGAACACCAATCTGTGAATAAGGCCGCAGAAACAAAGAAAACACACACAAAAAAAATACAAAAAAAATGATTACACCTTAGTGTGGAGTTCGAAAGACCTTAAGAAGTTAACCAGAGAGAAGAATCAGCTGAGCACTGTGCACGGAACGATACATCAAACGAGATAAAGACGTATGCCTACTGGCCGGTAAGAAGATACGCGTATACTGAAGTTGGGGGGTTCAGGATGGACGGCTAGTGCTTCTGCACACTAACATGAAGCTGCGATGATGATAAGAGAGCAGGGATAAATATGAGAGAGAGGGAGAGAGCTAGAGAGAGGTAGATATACATATATATATATATATATATATATATATACACATATATATACACATACATACACAGAGGGAGATATGATGGAGAGAGATACAGAGAGAGCTATAGCAACAGGGGGGAGATCTGATAGAGAGAAACAAACAGCGAGCGATAGAGAGAGAGAGGGAGAGATGCATATAGATAATAGAGATGGGGGCAACGAGGGAGGAGAGAGAGAGAGAGACGTGGGAAAGGAAGATGGAGGATTGATCCAGCTGGCGAGCGCAAGCGGGAGGGGAGGGACATGGGTTGGGGCTGGCACAGGGTCAGGGTCCTCCTGCGAGGTCGGCTGCGCCACCTGGCCTAGGGCGATCCGCTCGGAGACGTCTCTGTCCTGTCCCCACCAGCCTCCGACTCCTCCCTACTCCTCCTCCTCCTCTTCCTCCTCCTCCTCCTCCTCCTCCTCCTCATCCTCTGATTCCTCAACATTTCCGCCACATCCACCCTTCCCCCCCCCCCTCCTCCTCCTCCTCCTCCACCAACCCCTCCTCCTCCTCCTCCTCCTCCTCCTCCTCCTCCTCCTCCTCCTCCTCATCATCATCATCATCATCATCATC
>CAUYUJ010008225.1:473877-506080 GCA_963575745.1 Prorocentrum cordatum | reverse complement strand
GTCGTCGTCGTGGTAGTGGTCGTCGTCATCGTCGTCGTCGTCGTCGTGGTCGTCCGTCGACGTGGTCGTGGTCGTCGTCGTCGTCGTGGTCGTGATCGCCGCCGTCGTCGTCGTCGTGGTTGTGGTCGTGGTCGTCATCGTCTTCGTCGTGGTCGTGATCGGCATCATTGTCGTCGTCGTGGTCGCCGCCGTCGTCATCGTCGTCGTCGTGTCGTCGTCGTCGTCGTGGTCGCGGTGGTCGTCGTCGTCGTGGTTGTGGTCGTGATCGTGGTCGCGGTCGTGGTCGTCGTCGTCGTCGTGGTTGTGGTCGTGGTCGTCGTCGTCGTCGGCCTTGTCGTGGCCGTGGTCGTGGTCGTGATCGTCGTCGTCGTCGTGGTCGTGGTCGTGGGCGTCGTCGTCGTCGTCGTGGTCGTCGTCGTGGTCGTCGTCGTCGTCGTCGCCGTCGTCGTCGGCGTCGTCTTGGTCGTGGTCGTGGTCGTCGTCGTCGTCGTTGTCGTGGTCGTGGTCGTCGTCGCCGTCGTTGTCGTGGTCGTGGTCGTGGTCGTGGTCGTCGTCGTCGTCGTCGTGGTCGTGGTCGTGGTCGTGGTCGTCGTCGTCGTCGTGGTCGTGGTCGTGGTCGTGGTCGTGGTCGTGGTCGTCGTCGTCGCCGTGATCGTCATCGTCGTCCTCGTCGTCGTCCTCGTCGTCGTCGTCCTGTCCTCGTCCTCGTCCTCGTCGTCCTCTTCGATCTGGATCTCGATCCTAGCCTCTTTGTTTCCCGATCCCAGCCCGGAGCCAGAATTGCCCGATCCGGATGCATCGTCCATGCGGCCCGACCGTCGGGTCGCGTCGGCGACGCATCGGCGAGGCGGCGCGATCCACCGACCTTCTCTACTTCGACGCCGCTTGGGCGGCCTTCTCGGCGACGAGCGCGGGGGGGAAGTGAGAATGAGAAAACCTTCTCAGAAGGCGGCGGGGCCTCTCAGAAGCCACCGAGGCTTCTGAGAAGTTTTCTGTCTCCGGGTAGAGCTTGGAAAGCTTCTCAGAAGGTCGGGGGACTTCTGAGCCTTCTGAGAAGGCCCGCACCTTTTCACTTCCCCCCCGGGCTCGCCGCCGAGCCTGGCACGCCCTGCCCTGTTTTCGTCCGCGCCGCCCACCTGGTCGTGGCCGGGGTACTCCCCGAACTCCACGATGTCCCAGTGGTCCTGGCCCTTCCTCGCCCTCCCTCGTGGCCCCTCCCCCTCTTGGCCCTCCCCCGTCCTCCTCCCTCGTCATCCATCGTCCTCGAGCTCCCTCGTCCTCCTCACGAGCTCCCTCGTCCTCCCTCGTCCCCTCCTCCTGATCCTCCTCCTCCTCCTCCTCCTCCTCCTCCTCCAACTGCTCATCCTCCTGCTCATCCTCCTGCTCTTCCTATCTCCTGGACTTTCCTCCTCCTATCTCTCCTCTTCCTTCTCCTTTCCCTCTCTCCGGTCTTTCCTCCCCCGCGTATGTTTTTTTAACACACAGGTTTCCCCGGAGTGGGTTTTCGCCTGCATTTTGTTCAAAATGCTGCTCTCGCTGAGGCGCGGGCCTCATTTTCGGGCCCCGCTCGTTCCGAATCGTGCTCCCGCTGCAGCGCTGGCCGCATTTCCGTGCTTCCGCTCGTTCCGAATCGTGCTCCCGCTGCAGCGCTGGCCTCATTTCCGCGCTTCCGCTCGTTCCGAATCGTGCTCCCGCTGCAGCGCTGGCGTCATTTCCCGTGCATGCCACGGCATGCAATGCAATGCTAGGTTTGATACTACGCTTTGCGGTGCTCTTCTACGCCATGCCATGCCGTGCTCTACAATACATCGCGTACCCTTTCGGGATCATTGCCCTGCTCGACATCCGACTGTGCGAGTCGAGAGGGGATCTACGCCATGGTAAGGGATGGGAGGGAGGGCTAGGATTTCAGATATGACGCGAGCGCACCTAGCTTGTCCCTTCTCCCTTCTCCCTCCTCCTCCCTTCTCCCTCCTCCTCCCTCGTCTTCAATCCTCCTCCCTTGCCTTCGTCCTCCTCCCTCGGCCTCGTCCTCGTGCCCCTCGTGCTCCGCGCGCTCCTCGTCATCGTCGTCGTCGTCCTCCTCCTCCTCCTCCCTCCCTCTCCCTCTCCCTCTCCCTCTCCCTCTCCCTCTCCCTCTCCCTCCCTCCTCCCTGCTCCCTGCTCCATCATTCCTTCTCCCCTGTGCCAGGGGGTGAGTAGGGGCTGGCGCGCGCGCGCGACCTGCCCACGGAGCGCGCCCTGAGCAGAATCTCAAGGCGCGCCCCGCGGTGGCCACGGGGGCCACCCAGGATGCCTCACCAGCAAGATCCCCAAGGGCGAACCAAGGAGGAACACGCACCAAAACCACCGCTTCTCGATCCCCCCGCCCACCACAACCGCCACTGAGCCAACCGTCCGGAGGGACGCGGGGGCAGAAGAGCGCGCGATCGGCGATCCTTCGGGGAAAATCTGAGAAAATCGAAGAGGAAAAGGAGGAGGAGGAGGAGGAGGAGGAGGAGGAGGAGAAGGAGGGGTAGGAAGGAAGGCAGAGAGGAGACACGAAGCGCACGCGAGGCGCAGGACTCGGCTGAAGGAGAGGTCGCCCGACTGGTTTGAAAGCTGGCGGGTGGCCTGGTGGGAGGGCGGGCAAGCAGCGGCGCGGGCCAGCGAGGCGGAGAGAGGAGGAGGGGGATAAGGAGGAGGGGAGCGAGGAGGAGGGGGACGGAGGAGAGGAGTGTAGGGAGGAGGAGGTTAAGGAAGGAGGGAGGAGGAGGAGGAAAGGAGGAGGAGGAGGGAGGAGGAGGTAGGAGGAGGTGGAGGAGGAGGGAGGAAGGAGCAGGAGGAGGGGGAGAGGAGGGGGCAAGAGAGGGCGGAGGAGCGGACTGGCAGCCACTCCACGCCTCTCGATCCCGCCCTCGGTCCAAAGGGGGCGGACGCGCACCAAGCTCTGCCGAGTTTTGCCCCTCGACCCTCGAGGGTCCGAGGGGGAGATCTTCGAACGCTGGTGGCCTCTGCCTGGCCCCCTCTGGGGGCCTCCAGGGGGCGGCAGCGAGGCTTAGCAGTCAAGACCACCGCTTCTCCATCCTGCCCCTGCCCCTGCCCCTGCCCCTGCGCCTGCGCCTGCGCCTGCTCCTGCTCCTCCTCCTCCTCCTCCTCCTCCTCCTCTATTCCTCCTCCTACTCCGCTCCTCCTCCCTTCCTCCTCCTCTCCTCCTCTCCCGTCCTCCTCCTCCTCCTCCTCCTCGTCCTCGTCCTCCTCCTCCTCCGACTCGCCTCCCCCGCCTCCCCAAACGTCCGACGTCGTCATCCCCACGACGTGCGCCCCCCGGCTCGGCGGCGAGGCCGGGGGGGAAGTGAGAAGGGGCGGGCCCTCTCGGAAGGCTCGGGCGAGTCCCCTGGCCTTCTGAGAAGTTAGCCCGGCCTTCCCCGAACACGCAGGAAACCTATCAGAAGGCTCGGGGGCGTCTGAGGAGCCCCGCCGCCTCCGAGAAGGCCTTCTCCTTCTCACTTCCCCCCCCCCCCCTCGCTCGCCGCCGACAAGAGTCTGGGCCACATTCTCCAGATTGCTTTTCTGTCGCGGGCCGCTTCTCAGAGGTGGCACGAGGTGGCGAGTGACAGTGGCGCCCGACCATATGCCTCGGCCGCGGCTGACCCAGAGTCGGGGTCCAACTAGGGGCTGCCGCTCCTGGTCTAGCCTCGCTTTTCTTCCTCAGGGAATAAAGGAGCAGCATGGTGCCGTGCAGGAAACAAATCCTCCTCCTCCTCCTCCTCCTCCTCCTCCTCCTCCTCCTCCTCCTGCTCCTCTTGCTCCTCCGCCTCCTGCTCCTGCTCCTGCTCCTGCTCCTCCTGCTCCTCCTGCTCCTCCGCTCCTCTGATCTCTCATTCTGCTCCTGCTCTGCTCCGCTCTGCTCCTGCTCCTGCTACTGCTCCTCCTCCTCCTGCCTCCTCCTTCTCCTCCTCCTCCTCCTCTCCTCCTCCTCTCCTACTCCTCTCTCCTCCTCCTCCTCATCTCCTCCTCCTCGTCCTCCTCCTCCTCCTCCCCAAGGTAGGACTTAACAAGGGAGGACACGGACGACGACGACGACGACGACGACGACGACGACGACGACGACGACGACGACGACGACGACAAGCCGTCCTTGTCTGCTGAGCCGTCGCGGCCGGTCCACTGGGTGGACACGCACGCAAACGGGGACTCCGACAGGGCGACCTTGGCCCAGCTGCCATTGCCGCGGGTCTCGGCCCATGCCTCCAGGAACCTTCCCAGGGGTCGGGTGGGGTGACGAGGAAGAGGAGGAGGAGGAGGAAGAGGAGGAGGAGGAGGAGAAGGAGAAGGAGAAGGAGGAGGAGGAGGAGGAGGAGGAGGAGGAGGTCCACTGGCATGCTACGGTGTCCGCGAAATCGATGGGACCTGGCGGCCACTTGGCACTCGCGTCCCAGCTGCCGACGACCTAGTCCTCAAACATGACGGTGTGCCTGCACGTGCTCATGGAGCAGTGCTGCGTGATGACTATGCCAATACTGCCTGAAGCCTGCGTGCTGGGAGAAGGATGCGACGGTTGAAGCACTGCCCGCCGCCTCCGACTCCCAGAGGAATCGGGCAACTCCTGCAACCTGCCTGGTCACATGACAGCGCCTCGGCACAAGGAGTACACGTCGTTCATTTCTAATCGTGCTCATTTCCAATTGTGCTCGCTTCGAACTGTTCCTGGCCCACCCAGTGGCCAGGAAGAGGCCCAGGATAGAACAGTTAGAGATCAGAGGATCTCGGCCCCCCAGAAAATCGAAGAACTCTCGGCGCCTGCCTGGGCGTGGCCAGCCTTGGCTCTGAGGCTGCCGACGGCCCCGCGACCCCCCACCCCCCGCCCACTGGCGTCAGGTTGGGCATGCCCCCCCTCCTACAGGCCGATTTTGTGGAAGAAAAACCAGAGAGATAGTCCACGACTCCTCCCGAAGAGTCCAAAGATCATCGAACAAAAAGTCGCCCCCAGGCTACTTTCTTTTACCATTTTTGGACATCCCTCCTGTACACGTCGTTCGTTTCTAATCGTGCTCATTTCTAATTGTGCTCGTTTCTGATTGTTCCTGGCCCCCCAGTGGCCAGGAAGAGGCCCAGGATAGAACAGTTAGAGATGAAAGGATCTCGGCCCCTCCAAACAAGCAAAGAACTCTCGAATACTTAGAAATGAACCACGTGCCGAGGGCCGAACAGAGGTGTAGAGGGAAATGAACAACAGAGTTCTCGAATGAAAAAATCGTCCCCAAGACTAGTTTATGACTGCTTTGGGATATCCCTCCTGCAGAGGGCCAGGCCCCACTCCACGCGCCGCGGGTCGCCCGCCCGGGGGTGCCGCCCGGAGGCCCCGCGCGCCCCCGCCGCGCTCGCCTCTGCCGAGCACGCCCCCCCGGCGGGGGGGGGGGGGGCTGCGCCTGCCGAGCTCGCCCCCGTCGGCCACACGCAGGAGTGACCCCTGGGCGAGAGTGGCCCTTGGTGCGCGGCTTTTCGGGGGGCCGCGGGGGGGAGACCGCACGCAGGAGCGCTGGAGGCTACCGTCGCGTCGCGTTCGGCGATCGGGGGGCCCCATTGGGCCCGCACCAGGGGTCGCTCCGGCGAGAGGTCACTCTTACGTCTTGCGTCTAGTCGGCCCTGGCTCTCGTGGAGCAGGGACCGACCGTCCCGGCAGTCCCAGGTGAGCCGACCGTGAAGCCGCCCTGGAACCCCAAGCATGTTCCAGGAACGCAAAAGACGGCTCTTCGAGCACAGGCCCGACGCGATATAAAACAAGAAAGACGGCCTCGGCGAGAACTGTTCCGAGAACATGCCGTGCAGACCGCGGAAGCTTCTCGGAACAGTCTCTGGTGGGCCTGCAGGCTTAGGTCGGGCGTGTTCCTCCTACAGGCGGACTTTGGACGAAAACAAACAGATTCAAAAAAATATAAAAAAGGCCCCAAAATATTGAGCAGTCCCCTGACTATTCTTTGGACTGCGTTTGAATATTCCTCCTCTGGAAATACGTGCCCGACTTGACTGTAGGCAGGCCAGGGACGCCTCGCCACTGCTCGCTCGCTCTCGGCGGCTGCCGAGGCGACGCGGGGGGGGGGAAACTTCGCCAGCTGGCCGGGGCGGGGCGCGGGCTCCCGCACCGCACCGGGCTCGATTTCTGCGCGTCGTCGCCTGCTGCGTCTCCATGCATTGCAGTCTCTTCTTCTCCGAGGGGGGGGGAGGAGCAGGAGCCACGCTACTCCCGAGCGGCCCGAAGGCCGCGCCAATCCAGAACTCGGGGGGACACACTTGGCCCGTGCCTCCGGCACCCGGGCAAACGTGCGATCGGCTCGCGTGGACTGCTTCTCGGGCAGGCGGGGGGCGGGGAGCGAAAGAGGACGGGGGAAAGGGGGCAGAAGGAGCAGGCGATGGGGGCGACATTCGGCTTCCCGGCGCCCCAGGACGGCCCAAGACTCCCCGAACATCTCTTGTCAATGTAGCCTCTGGGCCGGCCCTGCTCTTCCCGGAACTTGCGCGGCCGCTCCTGTTGCTGCGACGCCTCCAGTCTGTCGGCTGCTGCCCCGAACGCCTGCTCTGCAAGATCCGTGAAGAGCTGTTTGGCTCTGGGCGGCCTGACCTCCGTCCCGTGCAGGGCTGCTGCGCCCAGCTCCGCCGAGGTGGAGGTGGATCCCACGTCGACCTCGAGGCCCGCGCCCTGCAGGAGGGCCCAGATCGGAACGGTCGGCTCGGACTCTTGCCTGGGGTCCTCCCAGGCCGCGGTGTCCCTGGCAAAGGGTGCCATCTCTCGCCTGCTCGAACAGCTGACTGGGTATGCTGCCCAACGTCCGCCACGAGAGCGCCCAGCCGAGCCTGAGCTTCTTGCCTCGCCTCGACGCACCAACGGGGGCGATCCTGTGCCCCCGCCCCATCTTGATCCCGAGCCGATGCCATGCTTTGACTGCGGGGACTGGCTTGTCGACCACTGCCTGCGCTGCAAGGGGGTGCGGGGCTCTATCTTCAGCGAAAGCCTGGAGCATCTTGGCGAGCGCCGGTCCTTTCTCAGATGCCGAGCCTCCCCGTCCTGGATGTGCCCAAGCTCCACAAAGCTGTGGTCGCCATGCAGAGCTCTCTCCGATGGAAACCAAGTCTGAAGCCAACAGTGTGAAATTCGAGCCCAACGGCTGCTCCTGACACCGCTGGCAACCGCACCTTCGCGTACGACGCACTCAATATCCGATCTTTGAACAAGACTCTGCCACACGAGGAGCACGACACGCAATGTCTCTTCTCGACCCATCGTGACGCCAGGCCATGAAGCCATGGAAAAGCAATGCCAGCGCCAGAACCACGAGGGAGAAGCGCCATAGTGCACGACACGGCTTGGAATGGGCCGTGACTGGAAAGTTCCTGCACGGGCGCGCAGAAGGAACAGGAACATGTGTTCCAAGGAGGAGGATGAGGGAGGAGGTTGAAAGAGGAGGAGGAGGAGGAGGAGGAGGAGGAGGAGGAGGAGGAGGAGGAAGGAGGAGGAGGGTAGAGGAGGTGAGGGTAGGAGGAGGGGAGGAGGAGGAGGAGGAGGAGGAGGAGGAGGAGGAGGACGGGAGGAAGGAGGAGGAGGAGGAGGAGGAGGAGGAGGAAGCCACTGGCTGAGGAATAGGGGGGGCCGCCGCTCCCGCCCGCCGCCGCGCAGGGGCCGTCCGTCGTCGCCCCCTCGCCGCCGCGGCGGCCACCCCCCAACGGCCAGGGTTCAGGCGTGCCGCCCGAGCCGCAGGACTGCGGCCGCGGAGGCCGCGACCAGCTGCAACCACGCCCAAGGAGGGTGCGTGGCATAGGCGAGAGCGCGAGCGCAGGGCACAGGCTCGTGTGCTCCTCCGCCTGGCCGCTGCGCAGGACCGCCTCGAGAGGCACCACGGCGCGCAGCAGCCCCAGCAGCAGCAGCAGCAGCTCAGCACCAGCACCATCAGCAACAGCAGCGTGACGGGCTGGGCATGCAACCAGTGCTCCACCAAGAATGGGGCCACATTCTGGTTTTGCAAGCAGTGCGGCAACCCGTACGGCAAGGGCCAGAATTCCAAGCAGCGGCAGTCGTCGCGGAGTAGAGGTCCCAGATCATCATCACGGAAATGTCCAGGAGAAGAGAGAGAGAGAGAGAGAGAGAGAGAGATCATCGAGCAGGAAGCGCAGTGTGGGCCCAATCAGGAAGACGATCAATGAGATCGGCCCCATGCACCTGGCGTTGGCGAAGGTTTCCGACAGCTGGGTCGATCTTCCGAATGTCTCCGACCAGGACCAGGTCAATCTTTTCAAGAAAAAGCAATGGAAGAGGATCTACCAGCTTGGAGAACTGATCAATTCACTATGTGCTGCAGGCAAGTCGGCGGCAATCGAGACCTCTGAGGTTTCTGTGCTGAAGACTGGGATACTGGCGTTGTTGCCTGTGGCAGAACAGGAGAAGTCAATCAGCAAGCGTGCGAGTATCATTCAGGAGAAGTTGTGCAAGGTGGAAAAGCAGTTGGCCGAGCTGGTATACACACGAGAGGATCTCTTCAAGCAGCTCTCAGAGTCAAAGGAGCAGCTCAAGACCCTTGGCACCAAGCGCGACCAGCACCTCAATGAGGACATGGACACCCACATGGAAGTTGACCAGACAGCGGGCGCCCGGCCTCCGCCGCCGCCGCCGCCAGCGGCGCGGCCCAAGGATACCCCAGCGGCTGGGCCATCCAGGGCGGCAGGCAATGTTCCGCCTCCACCGCCCCGCGCCTGTCAGCCCACAAGGGGCAAGGACAAGTCGCCGCAGTCACATGCGCTCGAGAAGATCACTTCCTCCTTGCAGCAGATCCTTGACCAACAAAAGCAGCAAGCTTCCGAGCTCAAAATGGTCCAGGCGGAATCTAGAATGCAGTCAGACAAGCTTGAGTTCTTTATGTTCAGTTTGCCAAGGGCGAGCAGGTCATACCGCAGACGCAGTCAACGCCACCATGTATGCACCAACAACAACATCCAGATGCCGCCCAACAGCAAGCAGTCGGTGCTCAGCATGGTCCTCAGCAGACAGCTGGGCAAGGCCAAGCGTCTCCTCTGCTGATAAGTTCGCAGACGCAAGTTGCCAGCCCGCATACTATTTCTCCACAGGCCACAGGGTCGGCGGGGTGTGGCATTGCGAGGCCAGTTTCGGACAATTCACAGATCGAACCTTCGGAGCCCTTTGACTCACTGGATTACTACCAGCAGGTCATCGAACGGCAGCAAGATGAAGCACAAGCCGAGCACGAGCAATATCTGCTTAATCAGCAGGCCGAGGCGTGCGATTACCCAGTCAATGTGAACGCCCTCAGCAGAGACGGCTATCAATCAAACTTGGACTTTGAAATTGAGCAGGAATGGAACCAGCAGGACATGGACAAGCTTGAGGAGAAACGGCAAATGGAGGCACAGGCCGAACAGTACCAGAAGCAGATCGACGCCGAGGTCGCGGCAGCAGCTGCGCCTGTGACTCCTCCTCCTCCTCCGCCACCACCGCAAGTTGCAGCATCGGGCTCATCCTCACATTGGTGGTCATCGTCTTCGTCTGGGATCCCTGGCACGCCGCAGCAGCACGGCCCAGCTCACTTTGACCTGGCCAAGGGCGATGCCAAGACTGAGGTGCGCAGGGGCTCTTCTACGAGAAGCAGATCGGACGAGGATCGAGCGGAGCGCGTCCGCCGTGGCAAGCCAGAGGACCTGGACAACTCCGAGGTGGTGCGTAAGGAGGCGGGGTTCCACATGCCCCCCGTGGCCCCTGCAGGGGGGGGGGGGCTAGCGTCCAGCGGGCCCAGTGATGTGCAGCAGCAGAGGGCAGTGCACTTTGCCCCTGTGTTCGAGCTGCGCACGTACGTCGACGCGCATGGGGTCTCCGTCGGCGGCAATTCACATAGCGCACGTCACCATGAAGCAGCGGGTGGTGACGCACGAAGGGACCGCTCTGGACATCTACCTACATCGAGCATGGAATTTGCTATGGCCCCCGACGGCACGCACTGCTCAGCACCAGAGGTTGCCAGAGAGTACCGCCCGTCGAGCAGTCTTCGCGCTCTCGGCGGCGCGCACTGCTCAGCAACCAACGCGGGTGCCAGAGGGTACCGACCGTTGGGGCAGCCGCAGCACCGCCAAGAGGCTTTGGGGTGCAATGCTATGCCATCTTTTCCCTTTCAAGCGCCATCGGGCGAAACGAGAGGACCGTTTACCCTTGATCTATTCAACTGCATGGTTGGCACCATTGCCACATCGATGAGTTCTGCTCGTATTGGTGGTATGGCTTCGAGTGCAGCTGCCCAAAAGCAGCATTGTCCTGGTTCTGTGCTCAACGACCGCAACGAGTCCGTTGATCACACAGTGTCCCAGCCAGGTTACCCTGCAACCTGCAAGTTTCAGCATGTTCCGACCATTCCTGAGCCATTTGGTCAAATACAATGGCGGATTGAGCTCTCATGGGACTACCGCGGGATGTTGATGCACCCCTTTGCTGATCTTGCTCTTCGCGTGCACCCGCCTCGTCCAAGCACGGGCTTGGCCATACATCATTTATATACTGATGCGTCGTTGCACCTCAACTCCCCCGAGCTGGTGGCGTTTGCTTTGGCCCATGTCATGCAGGACTCCTTGGTTTTTGCGTGCCAAGGCTATGTGGCTGCGCGGGCATCGACAGCTCACTCTATCACCGACATGGATGGCGTTTCCCACAGCACCGAGGTCGAGCTTCTAGGTGTGGTTTGGGCAGCTATATTCGCACTACAGCTTCCATGGGAGGAGCAAGTCTACCTCCTCTGCGACAGCATGGCGGCGGTTAACAAAGCTTCGAATCGTGTCAGACTGGTCTCTGATCTGGAAAGTTGGCGGCTACTATACTCACGGATGTGCAGCGCGCTCGTCCAATCAAGGTCATACAGGAGCCTGGGCACCAGGACTTCCCTTGGAACGAAGCAATACACTATTTCGCGACACTTCACGAAGGAATCCAATGTACCATCGGTTCTACCTGAGGTTCCTGTACGAGCATTATCATACACGGTAGACACAGAGTGGCAGTTTGCGAGACTGTTGGATCCACGCACCTCACCACACCCCCGCTTCATGAACGACGGCTTTCACTTCAACGCTTCTAAGCAGAAGGTTGATCTATCCGAGGATATTGTGCAGGAGGAGCTCGCCATCCCCCGTGCTCCAACAAAGGTCAACTACAAGCTGGCGGCTTTCAATGATTTCAGTATTTGTGCTGGCGACGACACCGCATTGAAGGATACTGCACACAATATGGCTAGATTTGAGGATCAGCGCGCTCGTGCCCAGCATCTGCGGCTTCAGCTCAAGGATGATGCAGTGCTCTTGGCAGGTATTCAGGAATCTTCTTACCCCAAGGGCAAATTCGAGACCGACGGCTTCCTTGCGGTCAACACGGGCTTGGAATCAAAAGGATTGGGGTGCACATTATTGGTCAACCTGGAGCTGACCTACGCAAGAGGCCAGAAGGGTCCTCTCAAGGTTCTACCCAGACACGCTCATGTACTGCATGCTGTGGAGAGGTTCCTGTTGGTTCAGCTGGAGGCTCCCATGTTGGCACATACTATTGCTGTGCTCCATGCACCACATCACAAACGCGGCACCTTCGATCCCCCAGCTCATGTGCGTCAATGGCGGAGAGAAGAACGTGAGATACTTGACAAGTTCCCACCGTCCATTATACTCACCGGTGCCAACGCGTGGGCAGAGAGAGAGCTCAAGTATATCAGAACATGTTGGACCACAGGACCCAACAGACTACAATGGACTGGAGCTTCAGAAGTTGGCCAACCAGTACGACCTGATGATCACTAATACCCTGATCCCTCACAATCACCCCATACCTTTCGCGCAAAGTGCGGTGCATTACACAGGCTAGACTACGCACTCCTACATCGGTCAATTCATGAATGTGCATCATCGTGCTACGTCATGAACGACCTGGATTTCGCCGCCAAGTCACCGGATCATTGGCCTCTGATCGTCCACGTCGCCGCGGCAAAGTTCTATGTTGCTCCTGAGCCTGGTCGGCCCAAGCTGGACAGGCATAAGTTGGCGGACCCAGTCAAGCAGGAAAAGTTCCAACATATGCTACAGAATCTTCCAGTGGCCACCTGGGGCACGGACGTCAATTGCCAAGTCGAGGCCTTCAACGATGTCGTTGTCGATGGTACCCGTGAGCTGTTTGCCGAGGACAGGTTCTCTCCGCGGAAGCCGTGCATCAAAACAGGTACTATGGCGCTCATCAGGCTTCGTAGGTATGTTAGGCCTGCTCAGCAAGCCGCCCTCTGCCACTCTTGGAGGCTGGTCTTCCTGCTGGCGCGCCTCCTCCCCAAGCAGCTGGAGTCCTTCGCGCACCTAGCAAACGACAACGACAGGGGGCTACCGCAAGCGCCATGCCCGCGGGCTCCGCACATTTATCTACTCAGCATGGCGTGTGACCTTTTCCAAGCTGAAGAGTTTTCCATCAAGGAGCTATTGGCTGCAGCTGACGTTTTTATGGAGAAGACATCCTCAGCTCTCGCCTGGTGCATTAGGCGCGACAAACAGGACTTTCTTTCCCAGATGGCTAAGAAGATCGGAACGATGGCGATTCTGCACGATGGGCATCACGAGTGGCTTTGGCTGCATCGGCTCCTCATGTTCAGTGGTAAGCAAGCCAAAAGTTGTGACCGCACGTTGCCCCCGCAGAAGTTCAACCACGACGGCTCGCCGATTACCTCCGAACTCGAGTGGGCGGAGTCTCTCAGGCGACATTTCGCGCAGCTTGAGGACGGGGTCGAAGGCTCAGAAGAGGAGATCCATGCCCAATACAACGAGCTCTCTATCGACCACGCCTCACTTGTCACGAGGGATATCAGCTCTATTCCACCACCCTCTTGGCTGGCTACTAGGCTTCGAGGAGTAAAGGCTCATCGTGCACCTGGCCACGACACGATCCAGAATGCCGTCCTAAAGGTTGCCACTGATGCTGCACTTCCGAATCTCCCGGCTATTTCCACGAAGACAGGGCTGCTGCTACAAGAAGCAGCTATAAACAAAGCTGGTTTGGCGCGTGGATTGCACATGGGCAAGCCAGGACGGATCACTGCTGAGATGTACCGTTCCATTATGCTGAACTCGGATGTTATCAAGCACCATTTTCTTTCCTGCGGTCGGCACTGGCAAAGAGTCTTAATTTCCTAATGGTAGACTCTCAAACTGGAGGTATCAAAGGCCGTTGTGCTGGAGTGGCGTCCCAGATGACCAGGGTATTCCGTCAGATTGCCAAGGCCAAGAAGTTCATTGCCATAGTGATCTTTGTCGACCTGGTGGCGGCCTTTCACTCGCTCCTTCGGCAGGCAGGCATGCCCTTGGCGGACACCGAGAAGTATGTTGATCAAGTATTGGAGAACGCGCCTGCAATTGCACACCCTCTTCTGGAAGCGGCGCTCTCTGCGCCGGTGCTGCTGGGCGACCGTGTCGACCAACGCCTAGTTGCACAAGTTATTGAGGCGCATGGGCTCACGCATTTCCGTGCACCTGGAGACAAACAGTGGATAGTATCACAACGGAGTTCGAGAGCAGGCAATCCCCTGGCAGACTCCTTCTTCCGTGTGGTTTTCGCTCGACCGCTACGTGGTATTAAGAAGGACATGTATGAAGCTGGCATTGCCCTGGACCTCAAAGAATGCCTGGGGGGTTCGGTCCGTGCATTTTCACGAGGGCTTCCTGTTGAGAGAGATACCTTTACGGACGCCACCTTTGTTGATGATTCTGGTTTCTGTTCCCCTTGTTGCGACCCTAGTGCTGTCAGGGACCAAATCTCGACTCTGAGCCGCATTATTCGCAGACATATGGTAGGCCCAGGGTTCAAGTTGCAACTCGGCAAGGAGAAATCGGCGGCAGTAATTTCTTACAATGGCGAAGGCGCGCTCAAGGCGCGGCGGGAGATGGCCAACATCGCGGAGGTGGCGTTGAACAGCTCTTCTGACCGCATACCGATCCAGCAGTCCTACAAACATGTTGGTGGCATTTACTCTGGTGACGGGGGCATTGGGCAGGAGATCTCACGCAGGAGGCAGAAGCATGCAGCTGCCCTACGGCCACTCAGATCAGCAGTCATCAAGCTCAACATCGAGTCTAGCGTCAAGCTGAAGTACGTCGATGCTCTCTGCAGCACCAACTTATTTTTTTTCAGGCAGAAACATGGGATCGCATGTCGGCCACAGCCGCCACCAAGCTTAACCACTCGTTGATTTCTGGATATCGGGTTGCGACGAAGAGGCTACACAGCACCTCCACTGGCCAAAGAACGTTGGATGTTGAGATCCTGGCACTACCAAATAGGTTGGAATACCTACGCATATTACGTTTCCGAAGGCTGAGGTATGTCGCACGATTACTGCATTTTGGCTCACCAACCTTCAGATTGAGATTGGATGCTACGGTGGGTGCGCCGTCGGCTTGGGCCGCCCTGGTGGTGGAGGAGTTCATATGGATGCGGCGTTTCTGCCATGAGGGCCCAGACCAAGATCCCCGTTCTGATGATGGCATTGCTGCCTGGATGCGTTCCGTGGCCAAGGACCTCAAAAGGATTTCAACGACATTTGCGCAAGGCATGGTGTACTTTTCAAAACCAGCAGCTGGATATCTATAAGAACTCTTACCTGGTGCGAATGACCAGACACATATATCCAGATTTAATTGCTACTTGCGGCGATGATCAAGAGCAGACGCGGTTTTCTCTGCCATGACTGTAATCAATCCTTTGCTTCAATTGCTGGTTAGCGTGGTCACTGGACCCGCGTGCATCAGCCAGTGGATGCGGCGCAAGTTTCGCCGATGGTGCTGAGTGTCAGTGGTGCGGGGCCGTATTCTTTGATCGTGCGGGGCTGCTGCGTCACTTGCGGAGACCAACTGGAGCATGCCTAGACATGCTGATGACAAGCGCTGCCCTCTTGGACGACGACGTGGTTGCTGAATGGGGGGGAGCTGGATCGGAAGCAGGCTATTGAGAAGAGGAAGATGGGCCTTCGTGGAGATGCGCAGCTCAGGCCTGCTCTTCCTGGACTCAGACAACCAGCTGCCTTCGATGCGCGCCCCCTGCCGCCATGTGTTGTGTGTGCCCCCGACCAGCACTTGCCGCCTCCGCCTAGACTTGGGAATAGGCCTCATGCATATGTTATGCACCTGGGTTGGGGTCCAAGAGCTGTACATGACCTTTCTGATATTATGGGCAGGGACACAGGCATTTTCAAACTGCTGTACTTTAGTTGGATTGCGATGACCCATTTGTGACTACCAAGCTGGTGTACTGTCTTTCTGGATACAATGTTACGGCGGATTCAATTTGGTGTTGTGTTGGGAGTTGTTGTCACACCCCCGTGGGCATCATGGTCGACTACGCTCCGACGTTCTGGTACGGTTGGCGAACCTGTTCGACCGCTTTGCCAGCCATGGGGTGCGGATTTTGTTACCACTTACTGGGCCAAGAAGCTGCGCAGGGAGAGTGGTGGGATCAGGGTTGGTATGATGCTCCTGGCTGCCGCAGCTGCTGCAGGCTCTGTGGGACTGCTTCTGCATTCAGTCCCCAGATCCGATCATGCTGGCAATCTGGAGATTGGAGGTCCTGGAAGCCCTGGCAGGTCGGCCCGAGGCGAAGACTGCAAAGTTTGACCTCGCGGATTTCGGCTTACCCCAGAGAGCAGCTGGCCAAGTATTGTCACTCCATTGGCCCCAAATGACAGAGCTGATGCAGTAGCGTGGTCTTGTGGCCCATCCGACGGTGGCTCTGGAGTGCGGCAGCTGGATGCATCCATGTGGGATGTGGGAGTTGCTGGGGGAGGCCATTTTGATGGCGCAGCCTGCATTGCGAGGTAATGCTACTGCGGGCTGCACCGAGGATTATGAGCTGATGGCCTTCCTCGTCCCTCCCGAGATGTATGCGGACCCACTGGAGGAGACTCAGGGGTGCGAGCTCGTCGAGGGATCGCTCGTGACGCCTGTGACGATCCCTCCTGCTGGCAGTGGTGGTGCGTGCCACCAGATGGCCCAGCGTGGTGGCGAAAGCGGCAGGGGATGAAACAAACCCCAAGCGCCGACCCGCTGGGCCAGGGCTCACTGTCTGCAGCTGTGCGGCGCCTGGCGGTGGGACCGCACATGTCGGTCGATTTCAAGTGCGAGTTGTGCTGGGTCATCGTGGTGATGGCGTGTGTCCAGCGGCCCAGCGTGGTGGCGAAAGCGGCGGGGGATGAAACAAACCCCCTGCGCCGCCCCGCTGGGCCTGCGGTGGCGGGATGCCTGGCCGGTGGCCGTTCGCTGGCTGGGCGCTGGCTGCCCGAGGTCTCGCCGCTGGGCACATCCATCGTGGGCGCCTGGCGGTGGGACCGCACATGAAGGTGCTCAACGTGTTGGACTGTGCATGTGTGGACTCCACGGGGCTTCCGCCCCTGGGGATGGGAGAGAGAGAGAGAGAGAGAGGAGGAGGAGGAGTATGGGTACCCTGAGAAAGGAAGAGGGCAGGCGGACACGAGAACGAAAGAGAAGAGGGCAAATGAGTTAGTCTCAGTCGCCGTGCTCTGGCCTAGCGTCTTCACCTGTGTAGTATAATGCAAGTGCTGCACGGCGCGATGCGACCAGGTCTGCTTGCGAGACAACCGCGGTGCGCGCGCAGGCAGTGGATTTCATGTTCTTGTAAATAAGGAATGCCAGGACGATTATCGAGACCGTGGTCGGCAAGGACATAGGGCTGGTGGGGTCAGCTGCATACCTTGCGGCAGGGCCCAGCCCCTAAGCCGTCAGCGTTGATTGGATGAGGGGGAGATCAGGGAGCCAGAAGAGCCTCGAAAGGGCGGGGCAGGAGAGGTAGTGGGGGAATGAGTCAGGTACGTCCGTGCATCCGAACGCGCACTTGCTCTGCTGCAGGATGTGCATCCTAGCTGTGGTAGTCCAACCACCGCTGCAGGTCTTGAACGTAGCCCAGCGCCAGCTCGGGCGCATTTGCTTAAGTGTGTCGGTCAATGCCTCCCAGCGCTTCTGTAGCTCTCCAGGTTCCAAGGGCGCTTGTAGGCCCCAGGCGAGGAGGCGCTTGGCAAGCGTGACCGTGAAGGGCGACTTGAAAGTCTGGTCGTGGAGCTTGACTGTATAGATGCGTTGGAACTTGGCGCGGCGGGGCGGGTTCGCAGCTGCCGCATCTCTCTGCTCACTGTGAGCGGCGCGGGCGGCAGCAGCAATGGACTGGCTAGAGAATGACGACTGGGATTCGTGGCGCATGAGCGAGCGGTAGTACTGTACGATCGCTGTCTGAGAGGACCAAAATGGCGGTGACCATACACCAGCCTGCCAGCGGGGAACGTTATGTAGCGATGTTTCTTCCCACGATAATCCGAAAGCCCTTATAACGGCGACGAGGCGACGATCGAAAGCAGTGCCCCGGCACTGCTTTGAACGCGTTCAAAGCAGTGCCCCGGCACTGCTTTGAACGTATGATATGATGATATGATGATGATTATGATTGATGATGATGATGATTTTTCCAGCGTACACTGTCCGCAACTGCGGCAATCAACATCATGCTCCACTTGCCCGCAACTGCGGCCATCACCAACGCTGCGCCTCGAAGCTCCACGGAGGGCGCTCGGCAGGTCGCCCGCTCGAGCCCCACTCGACTTCACGCTGAGGAGGCGAGCCCTCAGGGGCATTGTCCGCAACTGCGGCATGATCAGAGGGCCACCACTGCGCGCCATCAGCGCCCCATTCGCTCGAGCTCCAGTCCCACCAGGACCAGCCCTGCCATCTCGTGGCGGGACTGCGCGCCTCCCATGCGCCGCTGCCGCTGGCGTCCCAGGACCCAGCCGCCACTGCGGCACAAGAAGGGGTCGCATCGTCGCCGTTGGCAGCTTGCGGCGGTGGCGTGTTCCCAGCTCGCTCAGCCCAGCGTCTCTCCCCGCAACTGCGGTTCCCATCTGGGGTCGGACGCCCTTCCCCGCAACTGCGGTGTCCGCGTAGCTGCCCTTCTTGCCGCCCTTCTTGCCGCCCTTCCTGCCGCCCTTCCTGCGTTCCAACCTCGCGGCGAGTCTTTCAGGTGACCTGCGGCACGTATTGTGCGTGAAAGCCACCAGAGGGAAGTGCGCTCCGTGCCTCGCCCTGCCGAAGGCGCCATGCCATATCTTGTCGTCGAGGTTGCCCTGCTTCACTCTGAAGGGATAGCGCACCCAATCGTCGCGTTCCCTGCGCGCCATCCTTTGCTCGAACTCCGCATCTGCGGTCAAGGATTCGCCAGATGGCGTCAGGAAGGCGCGCATCTTGTTTTCAACGGGCTCAGCCTTGGGCACGTAAGTCTGAAGCATCTTCCCAGGGCCATTCGTGTAGTCGAAGACAGGGAAAGACGGATCATGCTGGGTCGTCAAGAATCCGCCCTCACGGTCGTGCAGAACACTCAGGCCATGGTGAAGCTTGTACTGCCCAGGACAGTTTATGAACAAAATCGCCATGCTGTCTGCCCTGGGCTGGCCGCCTGCTGTCTTCCAGGGGGTCCACGCGGCGACGTCCACAGTCAGGCCGCAATTGCGGCACCAGGACACAAGCTGGAACATGCACATGTTGAAGTCCCCCATGCAGACCTTCACGTCCCATTCCCTGACGTAGGCGACGAACCAGTTGTAGAACTCATGGAGCTTCGTGACGCCCCAGTCTTGGTTGGCCAAGCTGTGGTGGACGTGCACCGCCATGACGTTGAAGGAGCCCCCCAAATGGGGCACGGCCTGGTCCAGGTGGACGCGCACCACCATCGCCCTGGAGTACTTGTTGTGCAGCTTTGGCGCAGGAGCCTCCGCAACTGCGGACTGTTTCTTCTTCTTCTTCGTTTTGGACTTCTCCTGCTTGTGGAAGATTCTCGCAAAGTCTACGTGTTCAATGTGGCCGCCACTGCGGTCCCTCATGCCAACAAGGAGGGTCCCTGATGGCTCGCCGCCCTTAACGCACAGGTAGTTGTATTGAGTCCGACTCCGAAACCTATCGTCCGCAACTGCGGCTGCACTGTCCCTCGCGTCGTGCTCCCCACTGAGTACCGCGCAGGTCTCGTCGTCGCACTCGCAGAGGGCGATGATCTGGGCAGGGTTCGCGCGGAGCTGCGCCCACTCGTCCGCGCGTTGCGTGGGTCTAGCTGCAGTCCCTCCGAAGTTGGCCACGTAGAAGCCGACCCGTCCCGCTTCGAACTCCGTTTTCTCCTCCCATGCGTCGACAAGAGCTCTTTGTTTTTCCGACAGATTGCTTGTCTCGATGATGGGCACCCGTTTCCAGGGTCTCCGCGACGACAACACTCTCGGCATGTAGGAGTCATGTGCTGCCGCAACTGCGGCTCCCGCACCTCCCCGGGACTCAGCCTCGTCAGCGGAGGCAGCCGAGGACGCGACGGTGCTGTCGCCATCTTGCGTCCGCTGGTCGTCGTCATCATCCGCAACTGCGGCTTCCTCGTCTTTGCCTCCCTCCTCCTCCTCAGCGTTGTGGATGAACACCGTTCTGGCGAATCGAGGTCCACGGTCCATACTCCCTGAGGATGCGCTCGGGCGCGCGGGCGGCCACATGCTTGCGTCTTCGCGTGCGCCACCTCGAGCCACGGTGGCTACGGAAATGGATCGTGAATGGGCATGGGGTCGGATGGAGGGAGGAGACAAAGAGGATTCGAGGAGTGGCAGAAGGAGGGCGAGGACTCAAAGGAACCGAAAGAACAACAAATGGACTGGCGGAGAAGCAGAAGGAGGGCGACGATTGCAAGGGACTGTGAAAGGATTATTTTCACAGCAGCAGGAAGACCGCAACTGCGGTTTTGCCTCATCTCCTGCCCGCGCGGGAGCCGCTTGGAAAAACAACTTCCCTCTGGACTTCCTGTGGGTCCGCAACTGCGGCCTGCATCGCGCTAGGGCTGGGATTACCAGCGCCATTTGCCCTCCCAGGGTTCTCACTGTTTCCGAATGCACGAACTGCGACAGCGCCGAACGGTTCCCAGACGCCGCGTCGTTCGCGACTTTTTGCAGCCACCCAGCAAACGTGAGCGGCCATTGCTCCTTGTGCTGCTTGCACATCTCCTCGTCCCAATGCGTCTTGAACCATGCCCACTCCCCCCTCTGCTCGTCTGAGAGGACGCCTTTTCCGCGAGCCAGGCGATCCAGAGCTGCCATCCTGTTTTTCTTGATCTTGAACTCCTCGGGATTCCACTGCGCTAGGGCGTGTTTGTTAGCCAAAGCCGTTTCCACCGCAACTGCGGCCTCCTTCTTTGCCCTCAAGGCGGCCTCGGCCTCTCGAATCTGCTTCTTGAGATCGTGCAACGCCTTCGTCCTGTCGTTCGCTTCCAGAGCCAGGCGCCGCTTTTTCGCCACCACTGCGGCTTCGTGGTCTCGCTGGGCAGTCAACGCTCGTAGGACCTCGTTGTCCTCCCGCGCCAGCTCTCTCAACCGCTTCTTTTGTTTGTGTCGTTGCTGTCGGCAATCCTGCGCTAGTTTCTCCATGCCCACTTGGCGCAGCATATCTTCCGCCTCGCGGAGCGTTTCTGCCAAGGACGTCGCCACTGCCACCTGCTCGGCCGCCTCTGCGTCGACCACGCAGTCCATGGATACCGAGGATCCTTGAGGCCCAGGTGCCGCAACTGCGGCATCGCACTGTTCCGCAAGAGCCTCGGCCCACGAGGCCTCCTCTTGCTCTTCGTCCTCCTCGTGCTCCTCGTGCACCTCCTCCTCCTCCTCCTCCCCGCCCTCCTCATCGCCCTCCTCGTGGCCTGGCTCCTGGCCTAGCGCTTCGTCGCCGAGCTTCTCCAACACGGAATCTGTGGCGTCGTGTTTCTCGTATTCGTGTATGAGACGCAGCACGTCATTGTAGGACCATTTCAAACGTTTCTGCTCGCATTCTTCCCTCACCTCCGCGACTGCGGTGTCCACTTTTGCTCGCAGCCCCCCTGCTTCCCAGAGTTCCGCCGCCTCTCGGCAAATCTCGAGATCTCCTGACTTGTCGAAGGGCGCTCGAATTCCCACTTTCAGGAAACCTTTCGCGGCGTCCAAGTGCAACTGCACATTCTCCAACACTGACAGCATCAAGTCGGCGCAATCGGAACGCCGCAACTGCGGCACGTGCTTCCCCAACGCCATTTGCTGCACCAGCGCTTTGGTCTCGAGGGCAATGTACCGGCGCTTCACGTGCTGGTTCAAGTCCGTGTCCACGGGCTGCGCAACTGCGGTCGTCCCCCCGCCGTGAATGATCAGCACGTAGCCGCGCTGCCAGGCGAGTCTCCGCACAGCGTCTGCTTTGTGCGGGGAATGGTCGTCGGCCATGAGGATGCGCCACTTTCCCCGCAACTGCGGGTCGTCGGGCCAGGCCCGCAAGTGCCGCTGCAAGAATGATACAACGTCGTCTGCGCGGTAGGACCCCTTCTCGGACGTCGCCGTGCTCACCCAAGACGGATAGCCGCGACTGCGGGCATGTGCGGCCAAGCCCTCAGCGATGACAGATCCCCCCTTGAACATTAGCTCCGCCGGCGGTGGTCCGCAACTGCGGATGTCCTCCGCGTCGCTCGACACCGTCAGGTTCGCTGTCCACCGAGCCCTGCTGTCGTCATGCGCCTCGACAAGCGGGACAATGCCACCCTTCACAGCCAAGGTCGGCTTCGAGGCCGACGACGACTCGTTGTGGTGAAAGGGCGACTGGTCCCAGTTCAGGATGTGCGGGTCGTACCCCAGAAGCTCCTCTGCAGCTGCGCGGACCCTGGCCACGTTCAAGATCATAGTCTCAAAACGAGATTGGAGCAACCATTTTGGCACCTTGTACTTGCGGTTCGGCTTCTTCATGCTCAGGCCGTAGGAGCGCCGCCACTTCACCCACCACCGAGGCCGCAACTGCGGCACCATCGGTTTGCCTCCCCGCTTCATTGTCTCCACGCAGTAGTCCGCGACGAGTTGCTTCGCCTTCGTAACCAGCAGGGATTGGGAGAACCTGGCCAACATCTTGGGCCTCTCCTCCGCAACTGCGGTTCGCTTGGCCACCGCCTTCCAGTCCACGGAGTACCTCATGTGGGACCACCACTCGTACAGAGCGGCTTCCAGCCATGGAGCCTTGTTCGGGCGCCCTTGGTTGCCCCGCGCGCGGCGTCGGCCATGCACGCCCGCCGTGCCATGTCCACCTTGTGTGCGCCAGTTTTGAAACCACTTGGAGACGGCCTGGCGCTGCTGGACGACCCCCATGCCCTTCGGCCACGTGAACCGCTCGCAAAAAGACGCGATTGAATTCCGTGGCAGAACGCCCTCGCCCATCCAACCACAACTGCGTGCGTGCGCCTCCAGGTCTTTGCAAACCAGTTCGCGGTCTCTGAGCATGTGCGGGCACACGCGCCGCTTCTGTTCCGCAACTTCGGGTTTTGGGCGTGCGCTGGCCAGTGCGTGCGCCCTGATCTGCTCCTCCTGCAACGCCTCGGGCATAGCCTCAGCCATGGCAAGCAATATACCCATGTCCTGCACGCCCGTCTGCCACTCTAACGCCGCCATGAGAGCGGGGCGTGGCGCGCTCGCCTCTCTCGGCGCCTCTGCTGGTTCGCCCTCGCCCTCGGAGTCGTGCAGGACCATGGGTCCAGCAGGGCCGCTGGCCCCGCAACTGCGGTACGCCCGCACCTCCTCCAAGGTTAGTTCCTGCGTGACAACGAGCATGTCGTGCAACCACGGTTCGTCCCAGCGGCGCACCCCGAAATCGTACAGTTCCTCCCGAAGCCATTTGCGCGTCTCGGCATTTTGCGGTTTCTGCAACATCATCGCCATAAGGTCAATGCCGCAGTTTCCATCGCAAACAGTCCCTAGGACCCATTGTCCCAGAGGACCGTAGAACCTGTTCAACGCGTCCGCCCCCTCAGAGCACACGCCACCCACCGCAACTGCGGCCACCCAGTGGCGCACCTCATGGAGAGGGTTCTCGGGAGTCACGGGCCTGAGTTCCACCGTTGTCCATTCCCCGAACAGATCCTCAGCAGCGGCGAGTACGCACGCCACGCCGTCGACGGCGCATGGCTCAGTGCACTTCTCCTTTGCCCAAGGCATGTAGAAGTCAAGGAGGTCCTTGCGGTTCTCGCCTTCCCACGCGTAAGGTTGACGCCCGAACCGCAAGGCAAACAGCATGAAAGCTGAATACCCTATGTAGGAATTCTCGGACAGAATCTGCCTCAGGAGAGCCATCACGCGGTCAGGCACCGTCGCCGCCACTGCGGCCTGGATCTTTGGCGCGTCTTCCACAGGTACACCTTTCTCTGGCGCCAGGGGTGGCGCCGCGACTCGTGGCCGCAAGGCGTCGCCAACAGGCGCCGCAACTCGTGCTGCAGCCTTTGGGTCTGGGCACGGGAAGAATGCGACCTGCGTCTTCGACCAGTTCTCTGGCAGCGGCCGCGCTGGTGGCAAGCGTGCTGGAAGTGGTGTGTCTTTGTCCGCTTCCACTCCCTCAGGAGCTTCAACCGCAATTGCGGTCTCCTGCGCAGCAGGCGGGTCTGGTGTTGCGTGCACTTGAGCTGGAGGAGCTGGAGGGACTGCTGCTGCGGGTGCTTCGGGCACAGGGGCTGCTGGAGGTTTGGGTTCTGCGGGTGCTTCTGGTGCTGGAGCTGCGTGTCCTTCTTGCGCAGGAGCTGCGAGTTCTGCTGGTGTTGCTGGTGCTATGTGTGCAGGGGCCGAGGGAGCCGCAACTGCGGTGCCGCCTGGAGCCGCAACTGCGGGTGGTGGCGTCGCGCCCGGTCGCCAAGCAGACGGCCGCAAATGAAAGCGAGGCGGCTCAGCAAGGCCGTACTGCGACGCGGGCCACTTCGCTAGGCACGGAAAATCCGCACATGCGTGCACCTTTATCTTCTTGGGGCACGGAACGCCGCTACTGCGGCCCAAGATGTTGGCGAGCCCAGTGGTGCCATACTTCGTTTTCCTCGGTGCGCAGCCGCTGTCGTAATGGAGCCACTCCACCTCGAAATGCGTTCCGTCCTCCTCGCCATACCATGTCCGCCCCACGGGAACATCCATGAGCGGTCGCGTGGCGAACGACTCGGGCCGGGCACTCGGCTGCGGGCTACAGAACTAGGAAGAGGGAGGGGAGGAGGGAGGAGCAACTGAAGACGATGCGGAGGGGCGAAGAAGGAGGTACATTTCAACAACGCCCGCGCGGAAGCCCCAATCATCGCGCGCACAGGGTTTCGATGCTTCACTCCATGCTTCTCTAAGAAAAACGCTCGCCCACACAAGTTGGCGCACTAAGGCGTGCACCCGTGGAACACCCTAAACCTTCCGCCTGCCTCCTCACACCGCCTCGCCCTCCGCGTGTTCACGCGCACCCAGCCACCCCGCAACTGCGGGCACTCAGTAGCCCCACCGCAACTGCGGCCCATACGGCTTCGGGCCTCAGTCGAACAGACTGGGGATTTGGAGCTCGAGGTAATCCAGAGCCGCTTGCTTGCGCTGGTGCTGCGTCATGCCCTCCCACTCGTAGTCGTAGCCCTTCACCGACTGCGCCGACTGCCACTTCTTCTTTGTAAGTTTCTTCACATCCATCTCGATCCTTTTGCCCTTGTTGGCACACTCTCGCGTGATGGTCGCGACCCAAGCGCCCTTGAAGTCCCAAACGACGGTGAAGCCAGAGCCGCTCCCCTGCGCCACGGGGGAGTCGACCTCCTTTTGCTTCGCCAGCGGGGTGGCAGGGTCAACCGCCGTTGCCCAGTCCCTGTCCGCCACTGCGGCCTCGTCCTTGTCGCCGTCGCCGATGTCGGGGACACCGCCGAGGCTCACGTCGTCCACGATCATGTCGATCAGCCACCCAAGGTCTGCAGCGTCCAGCCACAACGTCCTCCGCTTGAAGCTGGCCACCCGCACGTTTCGAACGGCCGTGTCGTGCGGAAACTTCATGGGGCTCTTTGCGGGCATCTGTACGGAGTGCACAGTGGCTATGGCCGACTCCACGGCCTCGCCCCTGGGCAGGCCAGTAGTCGCCGCACGCGTTCCAGTCTTCTGCTTCTTGGCGCTGGTCGGGGTCGCTGCCTGCTTCTTCGTGGCGTCCGTGGAGCTGACCAGGGCCGACATGGGGTCATCTGCTTCGTCCCCCGCGTCGCCGTCGCTCTCCTCGTCCGCAACTGCGGCGCCGCCCTGCTTCGCGAGTTCTTTCTTCAGCGCGTCCCAGGCCTTGGAGGCCTTCAAGGCCCCTGCGGTCGGTTTACCTTTGGCGCACACCTTGAGCAGCCAAGCCTTTTGCATGTTCACGTGCACGAAGCTTATCTCTCCGAGGGGCCCTGCGTGGAGCACCTTGACATCCTTTTCGGGGATGGGGGTGGTCTGCGCAAGCCA
The DNA here is from genome assembly GCA_963575745.1 of Prorocentrum cordatum. Taxonomy (NCBI): domain Eukaryota; class Dinophyceae; order Prorocentrales; family Prorocentraceae; genus Prorocentrum; species Prorocentrum cordatum. Next base: position 480,761 of record CAUYUJ010008225.1, on the reverse strand, counting down.
ACCTCCACGGATGCACAAGACCTTCTCAACGCACACAGGGCTCCATTCGCTCGAAGTCGGCATGTGTGCTACTGCGCTGGACACAGCCGCAACTGCGGGCAAGGCGGAGGTGCGGGCAGTGGGGCCGCGCGCGGTTGAGCCAGATGGCGAGACGAACGCCTCCCTGGAGGGCCTCCCTCGGTCCCTGCGATCCTCGCGCCTCCCTGGAGGGCCTCCGCCCTCAGAATGCTTCAAAGCAGTGCCGGGGCACTGCTTTGAAGCACCTGGGTGCTTCAAAGCAGTGCCGCGGCACTGCTTTGAAGCATTCTGAGGGCGGAGGCCCTCCAGGGCCTCCGCCCTCAGCCCAGGGCCCTCCAGGCCCTCCAGGGCCTCCAGGGAGGCCCTCCAGGGCCTCCAGGGCCTCCAGGGAGGCCCTCCAGGGCCTCCAGGGCCCTCCAGGCCCTCCAGGGCGGAGGCCCTCCAGGGCCTCCAGGGAGGGAGGGAGGGAGTGAGGAAATGAGTAGTTTCGGCTTCCAACTTGGGAGGAAGGGGAGAAAGGAGGAGGAGAGAGGGAGGAAGTGGAGGAAGGGCGAGGGAGGAGAGGGAGAAGGGAGGGAGGAGGTCCGTTTCGAACCTCCGTGCTCGATCGTCAGCGGTCCGCTACTGCGGCATCAGCTAACAGAAGCAGTGACACTGCAAACTACACGAGCGCTCCGCAACAGCGGTCACGCGTGCGCCCCCCCCTTCGGCCTGTTGCCCGCAACTGCGGTCACGCGAGCAAGCCGCCCTGACTGCCGCCACTGCGGCTTCTTAATTAGAGCGACATCTTCCCGCTTTCGTCGAACCCTTTCTTCGATTTCTTCGGCGCGGGCTGGCCCGAAGGCTTCCCTTTGGCCCTCTTGGCCGCGTCCGTCTTCCACGTCTCCTCGGCCGCCTTCTTCTTCGGTGCGGTTTTGGGTCTCGCCTCCCACAGGAGCTCTTCTCCTTTCTTCACGGCCGTGGTATTCACCAGCACAGGGACATTCACGGCGAGCACGACCCCGCCTGTCCCAGGCACGCACACCGCCAATTCTTTCGTCTCCAGCTCCATGTTGATGCGCGCAACTGCGCTTTCATTACGGCTGTTTCTCTGCTGGATCTCCTGTTCCGTGACTCTGTTGACTGCCCAGAAGACGTGCATTGTCTCTTGCGCATCCCACTTCCATGCTCTCAACCGCACATCGTGGTCAGCCACGTCGGCGGGCGTCTTGTCCGCAGGCGGCTTGAACTCGGGGTGCAAGTAGAAGGTCGTGGGCGTGGCCCCATTTGGATCTCCTTTCACCCAGACTTGCACGGCCACCCTCTCGGGGTGCGTGCTTGCGGCGTGCACCTTGGATGCCTTTGGGACGCACGGCCACAACTCGATGCATTTTTCGTCGTTTGCAGCGGTTGCCTTGACGGTGCGTTTCTCTGTGTCAGCGTCTTGCAACACCTCTACTTGCGCTTCCGCAACTGCGGACATGTGGCGCGCCCAAAGGCACAGCAACACTGCGCTGACCAAAGCAGGCTCCCGCCCCAGCTCCTTCGCTGCCGCTGAACGCCTCCATTCGGCGATTGGCAAAGGGAAGGATCCGCGTGGAATGGCCGTCGTGTCCCTGCTGCGCTGGTGGTTCGTTGGTAATTGCGTCGTGGGGTCAAAGGAAATGACCGTCGGCATCAACTCGTGCCCCTCTGCGGAAGCCTTTGTCTTCCCCGCCACTGCGGGCTCATTCGGTTCTGGGCGCGGCAACGCGTTGAAATCGAACCAATCGGGCTTCCCGCCTCCGACTCCCACTTCGCCGAGGGCCTTCTCAAGGGCGTCCCGATTGGACTTCGGCTCCACCTTCCCCGTGGCCTCCGCGCAAGCGCGGAGGAGCGCCTGACGATGTCCTGGGATACTTCGTTCCTTGACGTGGGTGTCCTTCAGGTACTGCATGAAGCCGTCTGCGGTCAGTATGCACAGGTTCGCCTTGAACTCGATCGCCTTCTCAGGGCCCATGCCGTCGATGGCCTTGCTCAGCGTGAACAAGTACAAACGGAGAGCCGAGTTCATGTCGATGAGGAAGTCTCGGAACTCCTTCTTCTTCCACGATTGTTCTGGGTCAGGGCACCACACAGGAGTGTCAACGCCCCTCTTCCTCGCAGGCGCGTTCCTGTAGCATCGCATCACCACGGCAACCTTGACCCACGGCACTTCGTCGGGAAGCTCGCTGGCTGCCCCGAAGGCACCGAGCCGAAGGGCCCTTCTCCTGGAGTTCACGTAGACCTCGCAGAACTGGAGCAGCAAGGGGATGAACTGCGCTTTCGTGCTCCCGAGCCCAACAACGAACGAGAACAGCTCAATGAAGTCTGGGTCCTGAACGACTCGATCGAGTTCGTGCATGACGGAGAGCTTGACCTTGTCAAAGGCAACCTGATCCGCAACTGCGGCGTGCAGCTCCGCGTCAACAGCCTTGCACAGAACACGGAGCGCGGTGAGTTCAGTCGTTCGCAACGCAAAATCGGCTCCTTTATTGAGGGACTGGCTGATGAGCGAAGCACCAGTGGGTTCCTCGTCCATGATTTTCCAGCTAAGCACTTCCATGAGCATACCCCCCTGCACGAGTTTCTTAGCGACAGGGTCATGTTCCGCCACTGCGGCCATGTCGAGATTGCCGTCCTTATCGAGCACGCGCTTCAGCCTCGCGCTCTCGTCCTCCGTGAACTCCATGCCTTGGGGGATGGGCCACTTGGCTCCCAGGGCGCACGCCCGCAACACGAGGCACAAGTGGGAGTGCGAACACGTCCCATACGCAACGTCTGTTCCGCAACTGCGGTCGAAGCACGCAGCGAGGTGGCCGGTCGCTTTTTCCAGATTGTACTCTGTGTACGTCTGGAACTTCGGGTCCTCCTTTTTTCTCAGCACCAGCTCTTGTGCTGGGTACATCTGAACGCAGACACCTTCGTGGTCAGCTTCGGCTTGCGTGAATCCAGCCAGGAAGATTTTCACAGCGAGTTCCCGAACCCTTTCCTGCTGAGGGTAGTGCCCGCCTCGGTTGCCCGTGTGCGGGGCGAGCATGAGCACAGGGAGGCGCACCTTGTCCCCTGTCCTGAATCTAGACCTCAAGGCGTTGGCCCTCTGAAAGATCCCTTGCGTTCCGCCTGGAACTGCGGCTGTCTCGTCCGCCACTGCGGCTTTCTTGTCCGCCACTGCGGCATTATCTGTGCCGACGCTGTCGTTCATATCTGTGCCGACGCTGTCCGCCACTGCGGCCCGGAGCTCCGATATGGCGGACTATGGCACGACGTCCGTCGCTCAGGGTGGAGGCGTGTGTGCCAGGAGCCCAACGACCTGCTGAGCCGAATGCCTGCGGACGACTGAAGGCTCAGTTTTAATCCAAAATATCGGGCGAGAGCTTGGGGGGGGCGCAGGCTGGAGGAGGGAGGGGGGTGCAAGCTGGAGGAGGACGAGGAGGGGAAGGGGAAGGAGAGCTAGGACGGAGGTGGCGGGGGGATGCGGCCTGGAGGAGGACGAGGAGGGAGGAGGGAGGAGGGAGGAGGGAGGAGGGAGGAGGGAGGAGGGACGACGACGACGACTGCTGACGACAGACGACAGACTTGACGACGACGACGACCGACGACGACTGCTGACGACAGACGACAGACGCGACGACGACGACGGCAGCGACGACGACGAGGACGGACGACGACGATGATGATGACCCAGCGCGCGCACACTTATTGCAAACTGCGGCTTCGCAACCGCGTGCTCTCCTATTATACGCAACCGCAACTGCGGCTTCGCAACCGCAACCCCGCAACTGCGGGCTATCCTACACCGCAACATGCACTCCATCGCTAATGGGATGCACTACGCAGGCAGCAGGCGCCCAGTAGTACCGAGCTCTGTTCCGCAACTGCGGCTCCTCGGTCTTGCCGCACTCACCGCTCGTCCGCAACTGCGGCAGATCGCGCCTCTTCGTGCTTCCGCTTGCTCGCCCGACTCTGGCGTCCGTGGCCGACGAAGACGACGTTTTGGTGGATGCCCTCGCACCAGTGCGTGCTGAAGGTCTTCTCGTTGAGCTCCTTCTGAATGACCTTGCCGATTGGGGGCAGCGCTGCCAAGCCGAGCTTTCTTCTGACTCCGCTACTGCGGTCAGGGTCATCCTCCCACTTGGGCATGTACTTCGCTGGGACCCAGCGCCGAGAGATGATGGAGTCGCTTGTTCGATGCATCCAATCAGGGAGCCACTGGGGATCGTTCTTCGACGGCCTCCCTGCAGAATCCGTGTTGTAGTCCGCAATGCGCACGTCGCACGGGCCAATGGGGAGGACGTAATTCGGATGCATGACGCGTGTGCCCTCCACAAGGCCTCCGAACAGGGCGGGTCCAGCCCTGAGCACCACCCCCATCGGGCAGGTGTAGCTGGCTCCGCAACTGCGGCCAAATGCTTGGAGCTGCTCAGGCGGGATGTCAAACAGGCCGCACAAGAACCGCACATCATTTTTATGGATGGAAGCAACCGCGTCCTTGAAGAAACTTGGATGCCACGCTGTTTGTTCTGATTGCGTGATCTTCTGTTGGAGACGTTCGGTGACTGCGTGTCTGGACACGACGGCAAAACGGATCACCGCGGCAGGATTCATGTCGGAGCCCTTCAGGCGAAAGCGCAGGATCGTGACGGCGTGGGTGGCCCCAACAACATGACCCGCAACTGCGGTCTCTGCGATGATGTGCGGGCGCACGAGCACCACGCCCGTGTCTCTGAACAGGCCAACCGTCGTCCAGTAAGGCTCCGCGGTGTTGTTTTTCAAAGTGACAGCGTCTTCGACGGCAGTCCTGAGTCCAACGGGAACGTCGTAGCTGCAAGCGCCTTCGACGTTCCCCGTGCGGAACAGCTCGGGGTCCCATACGACGAAGACGACCGCCGCAGTTTGGTGCAAGATGCACCTGAAGACATCTTCCTTTGTTGCCACCTTCGTGATGACCACCACGTTGAACACCAAAGCGATGGTGGACGGAACCCGATTGCCGTCTGCTGTACGAAGGAATCCTTCGTTCCACTTGGGGCGTTCCCCAACGTAGTTTATCCCTGGAGGGGACCTGGTCCGCTGCTTCTTCCGCGGTGCTCCCGCATCTTCCCGCAACTGCGGTTCCGACGGAGGCCCCGCGCGACCCCGCGACTGCGGTTCTGACAGCGGCGAGCCTTCCGTGGGAGGCGGCCTTTTCCTCGGCCGCGAATCGGCCGAGGCGATTGTCTCGGCGGCTTTCTCCTGGGAGGCGGCCTCGTCTTCGGGTTGGGCGCCTCGTTTGGACTCGGCTGCGAGCAGCACGGCCGAGGGCGCGCTGCTCCCAGATGAGCCGCGCGCGGCACCTGGCTCGCCGGCCACCCCCGCAACTGCGGTCTCGGTGGCGGCTCCCGTCACTGCTGGTTGGTCCTGCTGCTTCGTCGGCGTCTGCGCCCGAGGCCCCCATTTTGCCTTGGGGGTCAAGTGCGCCCTGCGCAACTGCGCCTCTTCGCGCCTCCCACCAGCAGAGCTCCCACTCGCAGCGCTTATCGGCGGCGGCGGCCGATATTCCCGCGAGGAGCTAGACGACTGCGGGGAGGCCTCGCGCGGCGGTCGCTCGGGGCTTCCGCAACTGCGGTCCTCCGTCGGCTCCGCGACTGCGGCATCCGCGGCAGCCCCTTGCAGGCCGAACCTTTCCCGCAGTTGCTGCTTCAGCTCGGCGAACCGCTTGTCGACCTCGGCTTTGCGACCTGGGTCCATGGCGTGGCCGCGCGCGGCCCCCGTCCGACGGGGGAACTGCGGCCGGCTTGGGAGAGGAAGGACAACGAGGGAGACGGCGGGGATGAGGACGAGGAAGGCGAAGAGGAGGATGGAGAGGACGCGACGGAAGAGGATGGCGCGAAGAGCTCAGACGAGGGTGAAAGGAGCAAGGGGACTGCGACGAGGATGACGGGGCAGAAACGGAGGAGGAGGAATCAACAAAGTCCGCAACTGCGGCCCTCGGGGGGGACTGCGACGAGGACGACGGGAAATGACTCGGCCAACGGAGGCGGGCTACGGCCAACGGAAGGAACTGCGACGAGGAGGAAAGGCGGAGGGAGGAGACTGCGACGAGGACGACGGGGAAGGGGCGACGAGGACGACGAACAACTGCGGATCCATCTGTTTAAGTACCTGTCTCCGCAACTGCGGCCGCGCTAATTAACGTCACGAGTGCTTCAACGGAGGTGATGCGCGCCCGAAGCACCTAATTACAGCGGTCAGTCGTGGGAGCGCCGCAACTGCGGCCAAGCTGTATGAAGTCGCTAGAAGGCAGCGCCGCAACTGCGGCCGAAAGCGCGCATAGTGAGTCAAACGAGCGCGGCGTCACGCGATCGGTCCCCGCAACTGCGGTTCCATGGCTGCGCAATCCCGCAACTGCGGTGTCAAGGCTGCGCGGACCACCGCGGTTGCAGCTGCGCCCCCTTGCTCGCGTCGAACCGCCCAGGATTCGGATGGGCGTGCAGCATCTTCCAGAACGTGAACGTTCCGTGGCCATCGCTCTTGCCGAGACCTGCCCTCGGGCCCCGCACGGGATGCGAGTGCGGCTCCACCTCATACGTGTTGAACTTCGGGCTAGACCAGGATGGGTGGACGCGAATGCCCGAGCCGTCGTCGCGGATGAGGACGAAATCCCACTGGGGCAGAGGGATTCTTTGCGCCTGTCCTCTGTCCACCCCTTTCGTGTGCCTCATGTTGTCGAGACTGCTAGGGCACGGGCGGCACTCGCAGCGGACCAACCCGCGACTGCGGTCATTGTCAGGGCCGCACACGACGCGCAGCATTGTAGGTCCATCCATCTGCGCGACCATCTCCAGCCAAGACCACGGCACTTTGACAGTGTGGTCCCAGTCCCAATC
>CAUYUJ010008225.1:438877-468877 GCA_963575745.1 Prorocentrum cordatum | reverse complement strand
GACCGTCCTGCACGTGGTACAGAAGGTCGAAAAGGCAGGCCAACTTGCCCGCGCGCCTCCTGTGCTCGATCTTTGAGCCGAGCCCGATGCCACGGATGGCGCCCGCCCCCATGGCTTGGAGGTCAGCGCCCGCGGGGATAGCCTCGGGCTCGACGGCGGCCACGTAAGGATGCAACCACGAGGCTTCGTCGATCGGCTCGGCGCCGCCTGTCTGAAACAGGCGCTTATAGGCGTGCAAGGCCTGCAGGAGGCAGTGCAGGTCATCTCTGCCCTCGGGCTCGGCGGCCCCTGCGGGTGCGAAAGACCTCAGCCACGACGCCGCGCTCTGGAAGGCAGCTTGCCAGGCGGGTCCCCACCTCACCACTGTGACCTTCTCACCGCCGAGGTTGAGACGCCACGCTAGGGCGGTGGCGGCCCCTGGAGGCAAGGGCTGCTCAACGGCCGCGGAGGCCGTGCGCCGCGCTGCGAAGGCTGCAGCCGCGGCGCTCCCAGCGTCGCCGCTGTGGGAGCCGCTGGGATGCAGCTCGTGCCCTGAATCTCGGCCAGGCGCGGGGCCGCTCGAAGACCCCCTTTCCTCGGCGGCACGCCCTCCGCCCTGCGGGGCCGCAACAGCATCGCTGGAGGAGCGCGTGCCTACCGAAGACTGAGGGGCCTGAGCAGCGGAGTCCGCGCGGGAGCTGCCTGCGTGGGCGTCGCCCGAGCTCGCACCATGGCGGGACGTGGCTGGCCGCTGCGCAGTAGCGGGGCTCGGGCGCCGCTTCGGAGCGACTCGAGGGGAGCGCACCTCGCGACGCCGAGGCGACGTCGCCTGACGCGAAGGCGCGCGAGAGGAGCCGCGCGCGACGGCCCGACTAAGCCCCTGGCCTGCGGTCGACGCGCGGGATCGCGACGCCGCACGCCCACCAGAGTGGTGAGGGGGCGGCGGCGGCGGCGGGGGCACGGGCCGCGGAGTCTCGGAGCCTACACGCGTGCCGCGGCCCCGAGAGCGACTGCGAACCGAGGCGCGAGCGGCGGGCGGAGAGGCCCCCGAGCGGCGAGGGAAGGCCGCCTGCAGGCGGCGGAGGACCTCGGGGTTCAGGCCCGCCACGACGCGCTCGAGGTCCATCGAGGAGTCTGCGAGGGCACTCAGCACGACGTCCTCGAGCTCCGTCGGAGAGTCCTCGTCGCACGCGGGCTCCGCTCTCGAGCGGCTGCGAACGCTCGCGGGCGGGGGCCCGTCAGGAGTGTGCGGGCCCTCCGATGCCTCCCCCGCAGGCGGCTCCGACGGCTCCTCGGGCGAGATCGGGCCGTCGACGGGAGGCGACGAGCAGCCCCCCGAGGGAGAGGTGCGGTCGGTCCCGTACGGGTTTGGAGACCGCGTACGGCTGCGGGCAGGGCTGCGGCTCCGCGGTGGGGAGCCCACTCCCGCGGCGGAGCTGGGGCGTGCCGCGCCTGCCCAGCGGCGCGCATTGGCAGTGCGACGCGCCCTGCGGCCAGGCGCCGTGGCGGCCCCCCCCTCAGGGGCGGGGAGCGCCGCCATCGAAGCCCGCCGCTGCCTGGCGGCGCGCCTGGTGCGCGCGGCGCCCGTGCGCGAGGCGGAGTGCGGCGCGTGACCACCGCGGTTGGGCTGGTCCTCGACCGCTTCATCCCGCGGGCCCAGGCGGGCGCGGACCGCGCGCCGCTCACGACGGCTGAAGCTGGACGCAGGGTCGTCGGCGGGCCTTGCCAAGGCGCGCGGGTCCTCAGCCTCCACCTCGGCCAAGGAGCGGCCAGTGGACGACGCGGGTGCGTCCCCAGCACGAGCGGCACGTTCTGCGATGGCGAGGCCCGTCGAGACCTCAGCGTTGTGCAGGACGGCGCGCAAGGTTTTGCGCCAATCCCGACCCAGCTGGACGGGAGCAGTGCGCGGCAAGCCCGCGGCCTCTCGACTGGCGGCCTCGCGCACGCGTCGGAAGTAGGCGCGATCGGCCATCCCTTCCGCGAGCTCGGCACGAGCGACGGCACGCTCTCCTTCGCCGCGTGCAGGAGCCTGCACCGTGCGCCTGGTGGCGTCGGCACGCGCGGTGCGGAGTGCGTCGAGCTCCACGCGGCCGCGCGACACGGCGGAGACGAGGGTGGCATCCGACTCAGCCGCCCGCGTCGCGAGGGCAGACGAAACCCCGCCCCTCGGGAGAGGCGCGCCCGAGGCGGGGAGGGCAGCCCGAGGGGCCAGCTCGGCGCTCGCAAGGGCGACCCGCGAGGAGACCGCCTCTTCGAGCGCCTGAAGGGCCATGGTCGACCCTGGAGCCAGCTTGCCCTTGCGGGCGCCCTTTCCTGCCGCCTTGGCCCGGGCGTAGGCGCGGGCGGCAGGACCGTCGCCGCCCGTGCTAGGAACATCGGGCGGCGCGGCGGCCTGCGAGACGGCCTGGAGCAACACTGACTTGGCGTCACAGAGCTGCTTCCACTTCAGCGCGCGGGCTGCTCGCTCGTCGGCGCCCAGGTGCGCGGGAGTCCTGTCTGGATGGTAGACTAGGGACTGGCGCCTGAAGGCGGCCTCAATTGTGCCGCGCGAGGCCCCGTCCACTACGCCAAGCAGTTGGCGAGAGGCGCTCACCCTGGCCGCTCGCTGGAAGGTGCGGGGGGTAGCTGCTGAGGCCCCCTTTGGCGCTTCCCGCGAGCCGACGCGCGACGAGCCCACCCCGATAGCAGGCGGAGGGGCCGCCGCGGCCTTGGAGCGGAGGGCCAGTGGCGGAGCACGCTTGGCGGCCTGGGGAGCCGATCCTGCGCTGGCGGCGCCAGGGTCGGGGCCGGGCGAGCCGCCCTCCGCGGAGGCAGACGCTTTTGGCGTGGCGTCTGCCGAGGACGCGAGAGGCCGTTCGCTGTCAGCGAAGAGCGCGTTGCGAGGCCCGCGACGCTCTCCGCTGGCGAGAGCAGCTTCACTGCTGCTCTCGGCGGCGCCCGAGGGGTCAGGTGCCTCCCCCTGGGCGCCGTCGCTGGCGGCGTCGGCGGCCATCCCCGCGCCCTCCGAGGGGGGGGGGCGGCCGCCCAGCGGTGGCTGAGCAGCCCCTCGGGGCCTCGAGCCACAAGCTGCGCAACAAATCGGCCCCAGAGACAAGTAGGGAATGACGAGCGGGAGTCGGCGTACGCAATGCAATCAAAGCGAGTAAATTCTCCTCTCTCTGCTTCAACTAACCAGGCGGGAGGGTCACGGGACGGGGGCCTCACCGCACGGTTCCGCGTGGGGTCGTCGGCCCTGTGCACGTCCGTAGGCACGTACATGCCTCCCATATATAAACCTCCTCCTATCACATAGGGCAAAGTGGTCGAAAGAACGTGAGATAGACCAGGAGAGCTACTGCGCCCGTGAGCGGTCGCGCCCAAAGCCACTTTTGAATCCAAGAGAACGGGGATACGAGAGTCAGGGAGGCGAATACAGCAGTACTTGCACAAGCTCTTATACACCGTTGTCTCAAGGATATTGATGTGACGGGGCATGCGAAACTCCCATTTGTACGCGAGCCGAAAGCGCAGCGCCTCTGATAGCTCGGTGACCCAACGCGGCGCGACGGGGGGCTCAATAGACGGGAGCCCCAGGTCGCGATGCAGTTGGGTGAGCTCAGGGCCCAAGGGCACGCCGCGGCTGAGTACGGCGAGGAGGCTCCGATTGTGCAGGATCGTGTGCCACCCCCCGTGCTCCGATCTGCGCCACAGCTCGGCGGAGAGCTGCGGGCTGATAGGAGCGCGGACAACGCCCCCCCAGCCGAGAGACGCGTCCGTACCGAACACCTCGGGGCAAGGCTGCGCCCGAAGGTCGGTTATAGCCGTAAAGGCTAAAAAGGTGCAGGCCAAAAGCTCGTCGCGAACATAAGGAGGCAAGTCGTATTCAATGCCCTCCTCGGTCGCCAGGCGCGACAGGAAGTTGTAGACGTGCGTGAAAATGGCGAGCATCGGACGGCGATAGAGGAACACCTGGACCCAGCAGCCCACAAGAGAGGCTAACAGGGAGCGTGTGGTGATGCCGAGGTAGATTTGGATCAGGGTCAGCCTGCACAAGGCCACCGTCCGCACTAAGGGAGCGCAGACGATGCCTATGCGCCCTTCCACCTCGGCGCCCACCACCACCTTGTGCGTTTCGCCGCGCGCGCGCTTGCCTGGATGCTGAATCAGGCCCACGCGCGGGTAGCCTGCATCGCAGGCGGCGAAGACCTCACGATCACGACGACAGGGGTCGTCGGGGCGAGGAGCGGAGCCATGCCACGAGAGCTTCTGAAAACCTGTATGGTCATCAATATTCAGCATCTCGACAAACGGTCCCCGCGGGAAGGGCGAGCGGTGGACAACCTGCTCGTGAGGCCGCAAGGCCCCGAAGCTGTGCAAGACGCCTTCATGTGCAGAGTTGGCAATCTCCACCGCCATGTTGTCGCCCATCGCTAGAGCATTGAGGCAAGGCGCGACGTCCACACCTTCGAGCTCGGGGCGCCAGGCTCGAAAGGCCTTGAAGCGGGATGATGGCAGACGAACGCGAAGGGCGTTACGCCTGGCGCGCGCGGGAGGAACGCGGAAAGTGTAGTAAAACTCCCGTAGGTCGTCGCAAGAAACTGCCAGCCACTCCCCAGGCGCCAGACCCAAACGGCACAGCAGGAAACCCTGGCCAAGGCGCTGGGTGCTGGACGAGATTGAGGCACAGCGGCTGTTCACGACCGTTGGGTTCAGGATCAGCCTGTCGAAGTCGCTGTCCTTCGGTACCCTGAAAGCTCCGCAGGCTTCATCCCAGGCGAGGTCCGAAGCAGGAGTCAGGTACAGGGCGCCGCAGGCATCCCACTTCTGGAGCAGGGCCCACAGCTCGGCGCGGTCCATATGGACACGCGCCCCCTTTTGGCCAGCAGGCCACTCTGACGCCGGGAGCCGCATCTCCTCTGGATTGATGAACGCTTCGCGGACTCGAGCGTCAGAGAGAAATGGAATGGGATCAAACACTGGCGAGTAATCCCACTTAATGCGAGACGCCCTGACTTTTAAATCGAAGGGCTCGACCTGGGTGGAGTCCCAAGCCGCCGCAGACGCCAGCGAACCAGGCACGGAAGGAGCGCTGGTCGGGCAGTGCCGCATGGGGGCGGGCACGGAAGAAGAGGAGGTGAAGGAGGCCTCCAAAGCTGCAACATGGGTGGCCAGGCCATGGAGCGAGACCTCAGTAGAGTCGAACTTGGCGAAGGCTCGACCTAAGTCGCTCTTGCCACCACGGGCAAGGCGAACTGCGATCCGACACAACCGTTCGATACGGGTGCGGACGCCCTCCTGGCAGGGCGAGACCGTGGCGCGGACGCGAGCCTCGGCGGGAGCGAGGCTAGGATGACCCAAAGTGAGCCAGTTCAACGCAATAACAGAATACTGCGCGAGCGTCCGCGCCGCGCGCCGCAATCTCCAGCGCTCCCTGCGCCTCGCCGACAAGCCGTCAGGCGGGGGACCAAGAGGTGGAGCAGGCGGGCACGGCCAAGGATCGCGGGGAGGCGGCCCCAAAAGGTACGGGTCGTCCCTGTCCATTGCACGCATTGATGAGCGGGAGAAAGATCCAAGAGAACATCGAGCACCCATCCCAACCTGGGACAGCGCTGCCGCCCAGTGGGTGATATCAATGTTCGCGCCTGGAAACAGGCGCAGCAAGGCAGACAAGTCAGCGACAAATGGCGCGACGTTGGCAAGAGCAGCAGGGGTGCTTGAAGGAGAACAAGCACCAGCAAGAACACCAACCTCAGGGGCTGCAGGCCCCATGGGGGGAGCGCTCGACTGAGGCAGGTGACGGCCAAAATGGCCGAATGGATCCGAGGGGCGGTTCGGAGCAGAGCGAGGGGCGTGGTGGCGGAACGTACTCCTCCCTGCGGGGCCGCAACAGCATCGCTGGAGGAGCGCATTCCTACCCTCACGCCCTCGCTGCGCCCAAACACGCCTAGCAGCCGTAGCAGCGTCGGTGCAGACTGTCTGCGGCGGCGTACCCCGGCCACGCGAAGGCCCCCCCTCCAAGAAGGCGGGCGCCAAGGGCATCTTCAGTCCTTCTTGGGCACCGCCTTCGGGGCCTTGGGAGCACCCTGAGACTTGAAGGGGGGCTTTGAGACCTTGGGCTGCTTGGGCTGATGAGGTGGATGCTTGGGGAGCGCGACGGCGCGCTCGGCGTCGAGGCGCGCCCGAAATGCTTGCAGCTCCTTCATGTATTCGCCCTGCGCCGACAGCCAGCGAGGATCCACTAGGGGTGAAAACGGGGTCTGGGCCTCGCGCTCCGTGTGACGACTGGTCACGCGACACGGGGGAGGCTCCAGCCCCGTGAGGAACCAAGCGGCCTCGAGGTAGCCGCGGTCCCCCGCCAACTGGTCGATGAACATGCACTGGCAAGTCAGCAAGGTCTGGACCCTCTCGGGGTTGCCCTCCTCGCAGGCCCGCCACAGCTCGGCGCTGAGGAAGGCAAAATGCGTCAACAACTCGTGCGTCGACGGCTGAGCCCCGAGGGGGCTGTGCTCGCGAAAGTACTGATGCATGGCCATGGGGGTCACGGCGCTGACTTCCACGCCCAGAACGCGGGCCAAATTCTCCTTCATCAGTCCTCGCACGTCGGGGCCGTGCTGCATCAGCGCTTGCTGCCACTCGCGCCTCCGAGCGATTCCCCCCATCTGAGCCGATGCGTGCGCGGGGTCGCCCGAGGTCGCGGGCGGAGTTTGAGCTTGGTCGCTCAGGGTCCCCAGAAGCGGGTGGAAGGCTGGGCGATGGCCCCGCCCCTGCTGCAAGGAAAGGGACTGGTGCAGGCACTGAAGCATGAGGCTGAAGTCCGTCGGATTGGCCGCAAGGGGCGGCTCTAACCCGTCGGCGCCGCCCGCCTCGGCAAAGCCGTCGACCGCAGCGGGATGGGCTAGCCCAGGCGGCGGCGGGGGGCCCATCGGTCCGGAAGCGGACGAAGGGGCCCGAGGGACAGCAAGAGAGCGCGCCTTCTCCCACGCCGAGACCAGCGCGGAGGTGGGTCCCTTGGGGCGCGCGGAGACCCGATGTGGGGCCACGGGCGCGTGGGACAAGACGGCCTCGATCCCCGCAGGATCCAGCCCGAGGCGCGCCGCCTCGTCGCTGAAAAGCTGAGGCACCTCGGGCCGAGCGCTCCGGGCAGCCGGAGCGGGGCCCAGCGGTTCGGGTCCGCCGACCATCGTGGAGGCCGCGTGGGCTGCAAGCAAGGCGCGCATTTCGGCAGCTACCTCGGCGCGGGTCATGGGAGCCCCGTCGTCCAGAGACGCCGCAGGAGCACCAGGAGCAATCGGAGCAGGACCCGCGACCCGTGGCGGCGCGGCGGCGCCAGCGCGCTTGGCGGGCGGGCCGCGCGGCGCTCCAGCGACCGCGGGGGCTCGCGCACTTGGGGCCGCGCGGTCGGCTTCCCCGTCGGCCGCGAACCCCTCGGGCTCCTCCATCTCGTCGGCAGAGTGGTAGGGGGTAGCCCGATCGGCCCCTGGGAGAGGCTCTTCCCCTGCGGTAGGCGGGGCGCCGTGCAAACGAGCGTAGCCCTCGCGAAGCACCCGAACCCCCGAAGGATGCGGCCAATAGACGCGGCTGCGCACCTCGGCGAAGGGAACGATGCCTGCGTCGTCGCCGACCTCTAGAGGGTACAGCGACTCGAGCTCGAGCTCGGCAACCTCGATATCTATAACGAGGACGGATGCGGTAGTGGCGAGCGGCCGTGAAGCGGCCCCCTGGAGCTGGACGTCCACTAGCTGGAAGGGGCCTATCATCCCAGCAAAGCCATCCGCCTCGGCAGCCTCGAGCTCCGCTGTAGAGCGAAAGGCACCAGGCAGGGCCAGCAGGATGCCCCCTTCTCGAGAGGCGAGGGGGATAGCCGCCCAGCTGGTGTCGCCGTCGTCTAGGCGCCATCGTGCGTAGTCGCGCGCCGTGGGCGCAGCGAAAGGGTAGAGCTCGGGCCAAAGGGGCCCTCCGCCAACTGGTGGCAGCTCCGCCATCAGTGGGCGCCGCCGTGGACGCCGCCGCCCGCACGCTGGGCGTCTGCCCGCTCGAGCGCTTGAGGTCGAGGCGGAGCCCCGTAGGCCAGCGCTCGCGCCGCACGGCGGTCCTGCTCAGGTGAAGCAGAAACCGCGCCGCGCGGCCAGGCGGAGGGCCAGAGCCTCCGCCACACGTACGGGCCCAGCAGCCCGAGGCAGCAGCCCGCGCAGGCGCTGCAGGCGGCCGTCACCCAGAGGAGGGCGGCGACCGTGCTGAGCAGCCAGGGAGAGACCCCGCCGCTCAGGTCCACCGCCAGCCCGAGGCAGACGGTGGGGCAGGTGGAACCCGCCGAAGGGAGAGGGCAGGAGGCCCCCTCACCCTCGGACGAGTCCGCCTGCTGGATGGACCAGGCAGGCGATGGAGGCCCCTGGTCCTGAAGCACAGAGAGGGGGGCAGCCACGAGCCGCTCGTAGAGCGCGGCCCGCAGCCCCCTGAACAAAATCTCCCCAGCGCCCTGGAGAGCCGCTTGTGCGACCGCCTGCATAAGGCGCCCGCACGCGCGGCCGACGGGGGGCACTTGGGCAGAGAAGCTGCGGAGACAGCAGGAGCTTGCTCACAGAGAATAGAAGAGGCATGATGATGATGATGATGATGATGATGAGGAGGAGGAGGAGGAGGAGGAGGAGGAGGAGGAGGAGGACCAGTGCAAACCCAAGAGTCACCAACGATGCTGGAATAAACCCTCCCTCCGAGCTCCCTCCTAAAAGGCCCCTACAGGCTCATGTCCACTGAGAGACCTGCCTCGTTGGGAGACGACCGTTTCAAGTCGGGATTCCAACGCCACGAATCAACCTGCCTATTGCGTCTTGGCGGTCCTGAACCATGCCAGAACACCATCCCTGAGAATTCAGCACCGCGAATCAACACAACTGTTGCGCCCTCACAATCTTGAGTCCTTCAAGAAAATATATGGTACGCTGGCCATGGGAATCCGTGAAAGTCATGCAAATGTTTGAGTCGAATGCGCGCGCGGTGCCAAGGCGAGAACCACATTTGAAAAGGAGCCACCCTCAATCCGTGAAGCTCTTACAACTTCTTAAAACGATTGTGCGCGGCGCCAAAGCAATAGCCACATGTTCAAAACGACCCGCCCTCAATCCGTGAAGCTCTTACAATGTTTTAAAACGAGTGCGCGCGGCGCTAAAGCGAGACCCACATGTTGAAAACCACCCATCCTTAACCAGTGAAACTGTTGCATTTGTTCAACGAATGCGCGAAACGCGAAGGCGAGAGACACATTTTGAAAACGGTCCGCTCTCAGTCCGTGAAACTCTTGCATCACTTTTCAACGAATGTGCGTGGCGCTAAGGCGAGAACCACATTTTGAAAACCACCCGCCCTCCATCCGTGAAGCTGTTACCAATCGCAAAGCTTCAGGGTCAGATTTGGTGAGGAAGTCTCAAGCGAAACGCCCGGCCGGCCCTTTCGAGCGGCCTCGGGGTGCGACATAGGGAAGAGTTACATTAGAGCAAAGGGATGGAGGACGATCTCGAACGAGGACAAAGAGGAGAAAGAGGAGGAGGAGGAAGACTTCCACGTGCCCTCTGAGAAACGCTCTGGAAAGGCCCTGGGCCCCGCCTGATAAGCCCCGTGCCTTCCGTAGGAACAGGAGATAGTGGCATGCACACAGGCCCTCTTCTGTCCTGGCGACTGCCTCGCCTGGACTTGTCCGCCGTGCGAGAGCCAGAGGAGGAGGAGGAGGAGGAGAAAGAGGAGGAGGAGGAGGAGAAGGAGGAGGAGGAGAAGGAGGAGGAGGACAGGAGGAGGAGGATGAGGAGGAGGAGGAGGAGGAGGAGGAGGGAGGAGGGGGTCCGTAGCCCTTCTGGCTCAAGGCTGTTCTGCTCCGCTTCCGCGACGGACAGACACAGCTCACGGACCGCCGCGGCGCGGCGGCATCTCTGCTCTCCGCGGCGCCATGGGGCGCAGGCGGCGGGGCGGAGGAGTGACGGTTCGGCATGGCATGGCTGCTGCTGCTGTGGCGAAGGTGGCGGAGGCTGCTTCCCTCGTGGAGCTCCTGCTGAGCGCCAGCGGGGAACCAGGGGACCTCCTCAGGGCGGCGGACGAAGAGGGCGCCGGCGGATGAGCGGCCCGGCCTGGGCAGTGCGGCCCAGCTCCCGGTGGGCGCGTCGGCGGAGCTCGTCGCGCTGATCGGCGGCGCCACTCTCGCATCCGGCCTGGCGGCGGCGCGCGCGAAGGGCACGCGCCCTCCCGCCCGTCTGGAGCGCAGCCTGCGCTCACGGGACGCCGCTGCGGGATTTCTGCGGCACCCAGGGCGAGCTGAAGCCGTTCTGGCGGAGGCTCGTGAGTGGCTCGCGGCACGTGGCCACCCGCGCGTTGGCGAAGAGGCCGCGCTTGAAGACCCCTCCAGCAACAGCGAGGGTGAGAGACCCGTTGGTGGGAATGATGTGGCTACGGATCATAACCATCTAGTGGCTAAAAGTTTCTCAGACAGTTCGGATCGGTATCCAGAGCATGTAAGCCTGTGGGCCATGGCGCCCAACGCTGGGGACATTTCCAAAATATTGCAGTGCGTGGAAAGCAAAATCGCCAAGCCGGGGGCCAAGCTGGATAGCTTCACAGCCTCCCACGAGGAACATCAAAACAATCTCCAGCACCTGAACTGCCAGCTGCAGAAGATGGAGTCCAGCGCGGACACTTTCGAGGACACAGTATCCCACATCGCGGCTTCGGAGGTACACGAGCTCAGCTTCGACTACTTCGAGACTCAACTGGAGGACATGTCCAAAGCATGCAAAGACTTGGACAAGCGAGCTGCCGACCTCGGCCAGAGAGTCGGCGTCGAGCGCTTCGGGGTCCGAGGCTAAACAAAAGTGGCAAGATTTCACGCAGTGTCCACCTGCAGGGTTGGATGGCGAAGTTGGCAGTGAACGAACGTGGTCAGAATCGGAGGTTACGTCCCTCGGAGATAGACTGGACGCAGAGAGACGCCATAGGCAGCTGGAAAGGAGATCTGCGCGACAGGCGCGCTTCAGATCGCATGGTGATTGAGCGAGTGTTGCAGCCATGCCTCTCCATCCTTCCCCTTCTATGTTTCTCCCACTGTCGCGCTCGTCCCCTCACCATCTAGCAGCTGTAGTTTGCACGTTGAGGTTGAGGGCAGTGGCGAGAGCATCGTGGCAGAGCTTCAGGGCAGGCGCCAACGGCCGCCCAAAGCCCCAAACGAAGACACTTCTCTGCTATTCCTCCTTCCTCCCTTCATCATCTCCTCATTCCTCCCCCATCTGCCCCCTCCTCCAGGCACGACTGTTGCACGTTCCG
This sequence comes from Prorocentrum cordatum, assembly GCA_963575745.1. NCBI lineage: Eukaryota > Dinophyceae > Prorocentrales > Prorocentraceae > Prorocentrum > Prorocentrum cordatum. Next base: position 457,618 of record CAUYUJ010008225.1, on the reverse strand, counting down.
TGCGGTCTTGTGCGCCGCATCGCGTTTCGAGGATTGGAAAGGGGTTGTTCAGGATATTGGAGGGGATTTTGGGGATGAGGAGGAGGCTTTTTCGAGCAGAGGTTTGAAGCACTCGGTCCATTTGTTGCCTGGACCTCTGCTGCAATTTGTCGTAACGGCGCTGGGGTCTCCAGCGCAGGACTGCAGGCGATCTCGACAGAGTGTGAGCCTGGATTGCGATATCGTTGCAGACTCTGTCGTAACTGCGCTGGGGCTCAGCCCAGTCAAGCAAGCTGAGAGCATGTAACAGATCTCACTTTTCGATTCGGCACCAGTCTCTCTTGTATGGTCGCCTGCTACTCTTTTCCCTCCATATCCTATTATCCTCCTTCTTCCGTCCCTCTCTCGCCACATGTCCTCCTGCCTCCCCACACCAGCTGCGCAGTAGCTTCTTGAAGAGGGAGGGCAGGTATGGTCACGGTGGGGGGAAGATATCCATAACTTAGGCCCACGGCGTTTTGGCCTGGTCCAGCTGAAGTCCTGCCTTGCCCCCAGGGCAGAGCTCATGACTTGGAGGTCGAGGAGGAGCGGGGGATGCGTTGGCGGCGGTGTGGAGGACCACTCCCTTCCCGCGCAGCCCGCTGCAGTACGTATCACAATACACAGGGCTGGCGGTCGGAACGAAGATCCCGACCTGAGCCCTTGCGAGGTAAGGGGGTGCCCAGAGAGATTCCTTAAAGGGGGCTCACCAGTATTGGGAGGTGAGTGGGACGTTGGCGTGGGCATCCCCTCCCTTCCCCTCTCAAGTACGTGGCAAGGGCCATGTGGCACGAGCAGGAGCTGGGTTGGGCACTTTTTTTTTCTCTCTCTCTCTCTCTCTGTCTCTCTCTCTCTCTCTCTCTCTCCCCTCCTCTCTCCAGGATCCTTGAGCTTTGGCGGTTTATAAGAGTCACGTGACTCTTCAAGGCGTCGGCCGCTCGGTACCCTGGGTTCGCTGTGGGTGTATGTGTGGGAGGATGGGGAGAGGAGTTGGAGGAGGAGGAGGAGGAGGAGGAGGAGGAGGAGGAGGAGGAGGAGGAGTGGGGATCTGAGGAGGAGGAGGAGGAGGAGGAGGAGGTCCTCGCGATTTCTCCGGTCGGCGCTGGGCCCCGCTCCCTTGGCCAGGCGCGTCCGGCGGAGGCGTCGCCAGGGGGGTCCAGCGCAGATCCAAGAAATCCGCGCGGACCCGGGAAAAGGGCACGCTCCTGCCGGTCTTTCGTCTTCGGTTCTCGGGAGGTCGCCCCCCCCCCCGCCGCCCCCTCGTCCACCCCCCTCCCCCATTCCGCGGGCCACCGAGGACCTGAAGGACGTGACAAAGGTGTTCGCCCCCTCGTTGCCGATGCGCGCGCTGACGCGGCTGGGCGGCAGGTGGGAGACCTGTGTGGCCGAGACGGCGTTGACGAAGTGGGCGGGCATGCAGTAGCCCTCTCCCTTCTCGTTCTTCGCCCTGGCCTTTTTTGACGTGCCCACGGTGCCGATGCGGTAGTGGCCCATGCCTTTCGACAGGCGCCCCACGTTCGTCTGGCCTCCGTTGCCGAACAAATTTCCCTGAAACATGTCGTGGTCATCCGGGATGGAGATTGTTGGGCGGTCCTTGGTCAGATTGCCAAAGCTCCACAAGAATCGCTGCCACTTCGTGTGATAGTCGAGCCAAGTGTGGTACTGGCTACGCAAGTCCGCGGGGGTGATGTCCCCGTCGTACACCTGATCCCCAGCAAAAAACAAAACATCTGGATCATGCGTCTGGAGGGAGGACGTCACGCCACTGAACGGAAACATCATGCCCTCGGAGTCCCATCCGATAGTGCCATATGCGTTCTTCGCGCACGACAAGGATCCCATGACTGCAGCCTCCTGCGACGACTTCTCACGCCGGATCACACCACTGTAAACGACGTTGCCGTCGAGCAATAGTCGGTAGGCAGAGTCCTCGCGCGACTTGCCCGAATACGGCACAACGAAGCGCGTGTTCCAACTGCCATCTTCCGACCAAAACGTGCCGTTCAGCGGGCTGCCGCCGTCGACGCTGTCGACCGACATCTGCAGGTCCAGCCTGTGCGGGGCGCCCAGCACTGGATGTTGCGCCGTCAGCCTCAGCGTCGCCCCAGACCTCTGCTGACGTGATCCTTCTGACATGCGCGGCCCCAGAGGCCCCGAGCCCCTCCCGTTCCCCTGGGGGCCAGCTTCCCGACCCGGAGATCCACTGTTGGATGGCCCCGGGTCCCGAGCACAGGCCCTGCAGAGGCCGAGGCCGAGGGATTGAAAAATCAGACACCGCGGCCCCAGAGGCCCCTCCCGCCCCCGCGGGCCAGTCTCCCGACCCGGAGATCCGTTGTTGGCCGTACGGCCCGGGGTCTCGAGCACAGGCCCCGCAGAGGCCGGAGCCGAGGCGTCGAGAAGAATCGGGCCGCCCGAGGTCTGGGCCCCGGCCTCAGCGTCGTCGCGTCCTCGCCGGTCAGGCCAAGCTCACCGTCCTCAGGGGGGCAACGCGGGATCGGGGGAGAACTGGCTCCGGGGGTGGAGCACCGAGCTTGCCTCGGCGACACATCGCAGAGAGATCGGCGACCGTCCCCCGGAGCCAAGTCCGCACGGCCCTGGGCGGGGCCGGGCTATCGGGCACCGATCGGCGGCAATTGGAGGTCGATGCACCCCCTCCCCCCCCCCCCGAGCCGCCCCCCCCCCCCCGCGGTGCCCCCGACGTCCCCGGTGGTCGCCACGGTGTACAGCACACCGAGCACGGGCCCAAACGCGCGCTCGGGGCGATGCTCCGTCCCGGTGAGCAGCAGCTCATCGAAGTAGAAGCCGCTGGTGGAGCCCGAGGGGCCGTACGCGCTGAACAGGGAGATGCCGCCCGCCATGCTGTCGCTGGCCCAGATATCCGACGGTATGATCTGTTTGAAAATCCGAGAGCCGGATTTGGGTGACAATGCGCACACATCGCACTTCGCCCTTCTCTCACAGAGGGGCCTAATTGTCACCTTACTTCGGCTTTTGGATTAGAGGCCTCCCAGGTGGGGTCCGAGCAGATGGGGTCGGATCGCCGCGCATCGCGGAAGCATCGGCGATGCAGCGGCGACGTCGGGGACGCATCGGCGACGTCGGCATGGAGAAAATCGGGCTCCGCATCGAGCCGCATCGCCGATGCGTCGGCGACGCGGCGCGCTCCCCCGACCCCATCCATTCCGACCCCATCTGGGAGGCCTAGATTCAACCCTGGGATCCAGGCGATGCTTTTTCTTTCACGCCGGGCGCTTTCGCAAGGCTTCGGGCGCAGATCGGTCCGGCTCAAAAGCCGCCGCAGAAAGATCGGGTCTAATTGAGCAGGGACCGATCGTCCAGGCATTCCTATAGGCTCTAGGCCTACCACAAAATGTTCTCAGAACAGAGCCCAAACATGTCCGAATAACAAAAACAAGGTTCTTAGAACATAAACCCGATGTGTTAAAACAAAGCAGTCCCAGCCAGAAGTGTTCTAAGAACATGTCGTGGAAACCGCGAAAGGTTCCCAGAACAGTGTTTGGTAGGCCTATAGGCGAGCCAGGACGCTTCGCAACTGCCTGATCTAAGGCTCTCGCGACTTCGCCAGGACGCTTCGCAACGCTAGACCACTGGGAGCCCCCGCTTTCTCCTCGCTTCTGGCCCCTGGCGCCCGCCGTCGTGCCCCCCCCCGGGGCCGTCCGAGACACAGCCCGCGGCGAGCAAGCAGCCTCCGGGGCGGGGGTCGAGGTCCCCTGGGGAGCGCGCACGGCACAGAGAGAGAGCATCGCCCCCTCGGCGACTCGGCGAGGCCGTCAAGGGCGGACCTTCGGCGAGCAAGCAGCCTCCGGGGCAGGGGTCGAGGTCTCCGGGCACCGCGCACCGCAACGAGAGCATCGCCCCCCCCCCCCCCCGGCCCGGCACGCGGCACGGGGCGCCGGCGGGATGCCTCCCCCGCACTGGGGCGACCCGCCGCCCCTGGGGACACTTCCGCGCCGTCGTGGTCGTGCCGCGGGCGAGACGGTGGTCGGCGTCTCTTGGGACGGCGCTGCTTCCCCAGACGTGCGACGTCCTGATTTTGGGACGGCACTGCTTCCCCAGACGTGCGACGTCCTGATTTTGGGACGGCGCTGCTTCCCCAGACGTGCGACGTCCTGATTTTGGGACGACGCCGCTTCCCCAGACATGCGACGTCCTGATTTTTTCAGGACGGCGTCCCTGGCGAGGCCCGGCGAGGGCCCCCAGGGGCCGAAAACAGCGGAAAACCTTGCGTCCTGATTGTTGTTACGACGCCATCATGTCTGGGTCTCCTTCTGCCCAAGTAGCTGTTCTTTCGTGCCACTTCGCCGGGACAGCTGAGTGGGCGAGGGCTCGACGAGCACTCGGCCACCCCGCCGCGGCGCGTCGGGAGCGTCCCGCTCTATAGAGCCCCGACGTGTGCCCCAATGGCGACGTGGTCCAACGCCCCTCCACCAGCCGCCTCGAGCGCCAAAGGCCCCTTCCTCCTCCTCCTCCTCCGCCTCCTCCTTGGTCCTTCTCCTCCTCCGCCTCCGCCTCCTCCTCCTCCTCCGCCTCCTCCTCCTCCTCCTCCTCCTCCTCCTCCTCTTCACGTTCAGCGGACTCTGCTGCAAAGAAAGCTTGGGGCGTTCTCTCCCCTGCTCCTCCTCGTCCTCCGCCTCCTGTGCCTCTTTCAGCGGGGGCGGGCACGCCGCGGCGGCTCCGTGGGGCGCGGCGGCCTCTGCGGGATCCGGCCCGGCGCGGACCGCGCGCCGCTCGGGGGGCATCCCGGGAGAGGGGGGGGCTCGAGATCACGGCCTGGGGCACGTGCGCGGCCCAGGGGGGCGCCAGGTGGACGCATTGGAAGAAGAAGAAGACGAAGAAGAAGACGAAGAAGAAGACGAGGAAGAAGAAGAAGAAGAAGAAGCAGCAGAAGAGGAAGAAGAAGAAGAGGACGAAGAAGAAGAAGAAGAAGAAGAAGAGGGAGGAGAGGAAGAGGCGCCATGAGATGGATCCCCCGAGCCACGGTCCATGGCCCATGGACCCACGGCCCCGACCCGTGGCCCATGGCCCATGACCCGAGTTGAAGAGAGGGATCCCATGGACCCCGCCATGGGATCCCCCCCCCGAGTCGTGACCCTCCTCTTGGGCGCCCCCGATACAAAGGTTGCCGCCGATGACCGCGCTCTGACCCCCGATATCGGCGATTACCGGCGTTGACCGCGCGTTGAAAAAAAACGGTGCTCGGACGTCTGGGGATGGTTGGGAATAATCCGCGAGGCAGGGAGGAGGCGGAAGAGAACGAGGAGGAGGAGAAGAGGAGGGAGGAGGAAGGAGGGGGGGAGGAGTGAGCGATGGAGACCACGGCGCTCGATTCAGAACGAGAACCTAAGCCCAAGGGAGGGTTTTGGGGGAAAGAAAAAACGTACCCTCGGACGTCTGGCGATGGCAGGGGTGGACAGGCTGCCGAAGGAGCCGTCGGCGCCGCGCGCCCGCACCCGCGTGCCCGTGCCCCTCGCGAAGCTGATGCTCAGCTGCAGCGGCCACGCGCTGAGCGGCAGCTCCCTGGCTCGGGCTGCGACTCTCCGAGCCCTGCCCCCTTGGGGTCATGCTGTTCTCATCGTACTTTTAAGAACCACATCCCAGAAATAATCTCGAGCACCCGGAAAAGTGTCGACAGAGTGTCGAAAGAGTGTCGGCCGAGTGTTCCCCAGGGCCCGACACGTGAAAACCCTCGAGTTTCGGTACTTTTTTGGTGCTCGAAATTCTTTCTGGTGATCGAGGCTAAAGTAGGTTCGAACATCATAACCCTTGGGTCGGGCATGTCCCCCTGCATGCGGATGTCGGACGACAAAGAAAAACCATATTCCAAACACGCCCCCGAATGCTCCAAAGCAGACGAGACATCGTCCCCAGACTATTTTCTGTTGCCTAGTTTTGAGTATATTCGTCGTCGTCCCCCCCTCGCGCGCTCTCTAGTCGTTTTCGTCGTCGTCCTTCGTTCGTCCGTCTTCCATCGTGCCACTGGTCTCCTTCGTGCTGGTAAAAAAGAGTATTCCTCCTGTTCAGGGACATGCCCGACTCAACCCTATCCCCACCGTCCATCGACTCTCCTGAAACGAGTGGGAGGCGGGGGCAGGGTTCGGGTTTCGCCAGGTGCTCGGCGGATCCCGAACCCGACCCCCGCCGCCCAGCGAGCTGCCTGGCTCGTGGCTCGGCGAGGGCAGGGCTCGGCTGCCTCCGCCGGCTGGCAGGTCTGAGCTGGGTCGAGCCGCGACGAAAGCCGAGGGCATCGTCCTCCTCCTCCTCCTCCTCCTCCTCCTCCTCCTCTTCCTCTTCCTCCGCCTCTTCCTCCTCCTCTCCTCGTCTCTCTCCCGTCGTCGTCGTCGTCGTCGTCGTCGTCGTCGTCGTCGTCGTCGTCGAGCTGGGTCGGATCGGTCACGGCCCCGAATCGTATCTGCTTCGGATCGCCGCCCCCCGCTCTGGCTGGCCCTGGCCGATGCCCGGGAGAAGGACGACTACCAACGCCAACGAGCGGTCGACGACGACGACGACGACGACGACGACGACGACGACGACGACGACGACGACGACGACGACGACGACGATGACGAGGAACGAACACGACGACGACGACGAAAACGACGACGACAACGACGACGAGGGTCCAGCCCGCGAATCGGATCGGATCGCAGGGGCGGCCCCGCCGCTCTGCCTGGTGTCTTCGGCGACCACGGGCAGGTCGCCGAAGTCGAAGCCGTCCCCGGACGGGTGCGCCGACACCCAGAGGCTGCTCGTGATGCGCACCTGGTCCGAGAACCTCCGCACGCTGAGCCGTCCTGCCGCAGAGGGCTTCTGCACACTGCTGCGATCCCCGACCGCTGAGCCGACCTTCCGCAACGGGCTTCTGCACCCTGCTGCGCTCCCCGGCCGAGGCCACCCCGGACCCCTGGGCCCTGCAGCCGGCGTGCACGATCCGAAGACATCCGGGGGCACACTCGACGTCGTCTTTTGAGCTGCCGACGGTGCTCACGCGCGTCTGCGCGTCCAGGGGTCATCGGGGGATACGAGATCCCACCAGCCCTCTGGGCGTGAGTGGTTTAAAGCGTTTCCTCTTCTTCCACCCCCCCTTGTTCCCCTTCGGGGAGGAGCTCATCTCTCTCGTTGATGGATTGCAAACACCCTCCCCCTCCAACTGGCGACAAACCTGGGACCATGCCGACAGCCCCCCGCCACCCCCGTCAGCAAAAAAATCAAGAGTGCACTTTGCACAAAAATCTGGATCATGCGTGGACACCCCGCGATCACGTTGCATTGTTTTTTGGCTGGCGGGGGCGTCAACATATTGCAATGCCTGCTGCATGCAATGCCAACACCCCCCACCATCCCAGGCAACATACCATAAACGTACACTTCTTAGCAGCAAGATCTTATGCCGGGGTGCCCGCGAGTACTCTGTGTTGGTTTTTGGCAGGGGCGGCGGGGTGGCCAGCAGATTGCCTGCTGCGTGCGATGCCCGCACCCCCGCAAAGCTCTTTTGCCAAAAGCCATACGACATGCACGTTCCACCGAAGCCTGTACCGTGCGCAGGCACCCCGCGATCACTTCGCAGTGTTGTTTTTTGCCAGGCACGGGGGCATACTGCCTGCTGCGTGCAGGCCCGCCATCCGTTTTGACAGCGTATGCGCAGTTCGCTTTCCCGATGGCTGTCGATGGCGGTCCTCCCTGCCTGTGCTGAGACTCGGGTGCTAGTTATGTGGCAAAAAGGCGGGTGGGAGTGAGCGACACGGCTTGCAGCTTGAGGTAGCTTGATCACTGCTCCGTATCAGAATGTACTCCCTCCCCCAACCGACCAGCGACAAACCAAGGACAATGCCCCCCCCCCCGCCATCCCTGCCCCATAAAAGAAAATGCTCTTTGCAGCCAAAATCTTGGGTCATGCTTGGGGGAGGGGGGCGCGGGGCGAGCACTCTGTTTTGTTCCCAACCCTCCTTGGTTGGGTATTCGTTTTGAATAAAGCAGTGTGGTCGCGTCTCCTCCCGCCTCCCTCCTGCCTCCTGCCTGCCTCTTCCTGTCTTGCCCGCGGGAGGCTGCGATCTGCGAAACTGTCGCCACTTTCGAAGCCTGCTGGGGGGCCCAGCATAAAGGGTAATCGCGGCAGATCCAAATTAGACCTCGCCATTCCTGGGGGGCTGCGATCTGTGAAACTGTCGCCACTTTCGAGGCCTGCTGGGGGGCTCAGCATAGAGGGCAATCGCGGCAGATTCAAATTAGACCTCGCCATCCCTGGGGGGGGGGGGCTGCGATCTGTGAAACTGTCGCCACTTTCGAGGCCTGCTGGGGGGTCCAGCATAGAGGGTAATCGCGGCAGATCCAAATTAGACCTCGCCCTCCCTGGGGGGCTGCGATCTGTGAAACTGTCGCCACTTTCGAGGCCTGCTGGGGGGCCCAGCACAGTGAGGGCCACGCGCGGATTCAAATTAGACCTCGCCATCCCTGGGGGGCTGCGATCTGCGAAACTGCCGCCATTTTCGAGGCCTGCTGGGGGGCCCAGCACAGTGAGGGCCACGGGCAGATTCAAATGAGACCTCGCCGTCCCTGCGGGGCTGCGATCTGTGAACCTGTCGCCACTTTCGAGGCCTGCTGTGATCCCCGTTTTCGAAGTGGCTAGGAGTGCTCAGGAATTGTAAATCATCAGCTTTATCAAGCCCTTTTCCTGTAGCCAGTGTCCTGCGAGTCTCCCGAATTCCGTCTGCAGACATATGTAACCCTCGCTCCGTCATCGCCCCCTTATAAAGTATCCTAAACTATTTGCGCCCCGCTTTTGCGCAGGGGTTGGGTACGTCGCCAGGGTAATTTTTTGACAGGGACGGCGGGGGTGCCCGCATATTGCCTGCTGCGCACAGGGCCACCGCTCCTGTCAAAAGACGGTGCGAGCTGCATGTCGTAGCTAAATCTGAATCGTGCGCGGGCATCCTGCGATCATTTCACATCGGCTTTTGACAGGGACGGCGGGGTTGCCCGCATATTGCTTGCTGTGTGCAGGTCCACCAGACATCGTGATGGCCCCTCCGCCGCGATCGCACACTGGTTTTCGACAGGGTTGGTGGGGGTCGACGTGGCGCACCTCGCCTCAGCGTCGCGCGACTGGGGTCTGTATTGACTCGAGTTGCCCATCCAGAGACGACTGCTGAACGTGTTGAGACTCGGGTGCTACTTGTGATGAGGTTGCGAGGGCGGGCGGGTGGGAGTGAGCCAAACAAGCTGCGTCTGGGAGAACTGTCTTGATCACTGCCCCCTATCAATAAGCACCCCCTCCCCCACACGACCGGCAGCCAACCCGGACCCATGCGGTCACCCATGTGCCCCCCCCATCCCTGTCAAGAAACACTACAAAATAGACTTCGTCTTCGAATCTGGAACATGCGCGGGCGCACCGCGGCCAGTTTGCTTTATTGTTATGAAGAGGACGGCAGGGGTGTCGGCATAGTGTTGGCTGCGCGGAGAACACCCACCACCATCCCAGGCAACAAAAACAATTCAAAATGCACTTTGCACCAAAGCCTGGATCGTGCGCAGACACCCCGCGATCACTTCGCATTGGTTTCTGACAGGAACGGCGTGGGGGGGCAGCATATTGCCTTCTGCGCGCAATGCCAACACCTGAGAGGGGTGTGGGCTGCAAGCTCACCTACGTGCTCGCCTTCACCGAGGGGTCCACGCCGCAGGGCGTACACCGAATTTCCTGGCATTTTGCTCAGGGCTGCACGATGCCTGAGCTTCCCTGGGTGCCCTCAGCCGGTCAGCCCTCACCCTGCTGCCCCAGCGGCCGCCTTGTGAGCTGGCTCGGCCGGCCCGTGCGCGCCCTGCAGCTAATTAGATCTGCTTCCGTGCCCCGGACAGCTTCTGTCGCCACCTGCGCTCTTCGCTCGCGGCCGCGACCGAAAAAGCAATGCCAACACTCCCCAGACATCCCTTGCCAATGGAAATGCGCAGGGCGCTCTGCACCAAAGCCTGGATCACGCGCGGATGCCTCGCGCTCACACCGCATTGGTTTTTGACAGGGATGGCGGGGGTGCCGGCATACTGCCCTGTGTGCGCAAGCCCGCCACCACCTCCAAAAGGGAAAGCAACAACAACGGCGGGGGGGGAGGCGGCAGACTGCCTACTGCGCGCAGGACCAACGGACAGATGCAAGTCGATCGCATGCGCACACTCCTGCACAACAAACCCGCCGCCACTTCGTATCGGCTTTTGACCAGGGGCGGTGGGAGGGTCAACATATTGCCCAACGTGGCGCACCTGGTGCGCGTGGCGCAGCTGCATGTGCGGCGCACCTCGCGGGCTTTGCGCACCAGGTCACCTGGCTGGCGTCTGCATTGGTTCCAAGTGGTTGTCGATGGCGGCCCCTGTCCATGCTGAGACTCGGACGCTACTTATGTATTGGGAGGACGGGTGGGAATGAGCGAGACGGATTGTTGCGAATGGGTAGCTTGAACACCCCCTCCCCCAGGCGACCCGCAGTCAACCAGGACCCATGCCCCCCCGCCCCCCCTCTATCCCTGTCAAGAACAATACGAAATGCATTATGAAACACATAAATCTTGGGTCATGTTTGGGGGGGAGCGCAAGCACTTTGTACTGTTTGTGTTGACACGGGCAACGGGGGTTCCCGCATATTGCCTGCTGCGCGCAGGGCCACCACCGTTTTCAAAAAAAAACCATACGAACTGCATTTCGTTGCCAAATACCCCGTGATCATGTTGCATTGGTTTTGATCAGGGACGGCGGCGGTGCTGGCATATTGCCTGCTGTGTGCAGGCCCACCAAACACTATGATGGCCATCCCGCAACGATCGCACGCTGGTTTTCGACACGGTTTGTGGGGACCCACATGTTTCCGGTTTACTGTCAAGTGCGCGGCCGCACCTGGCACACTCTGCGTGTGCCACGAACGTGGCGCCCCTGGCGAGGCGGGGGCATGCAGCACACATGGCGCACGTGGAGCACGTGGCGCATCTGGCGCACCAGACGTGCCTGACACGCTTGGGCCCCAGGAGTGCCTGGCGCACCTGGCGCGCGCGGCGGGCCTGGCACACGTGGCACACCTCGCCCCAACGTCGCGCACTGGGTGTCTGTGTTGGTTCCCGTTAGCTGCCACTCCAAAGACGACCGCTGAACATGCTGCGGCTCGGGTGTGACCTACGTGTTGGGAGGGCGGGTGGGAGTGAGCGAGAGGAATTACAGGAATTACAGCCTTCGCGTAGCGAAAATATAAGAGAACCACTGCTCAAGCCATTACCTGAGGCTCAGGTCACTTGCACCTGGGAAACTCGTCGCGCTGGATTCTGTCCAGATACTCGCGACGAGCTTTGGAAACAGGTAACTTGCATTCGGCTCCAAGTCCCCTGAGCTGGGACTGTCCGAAGAAGCGGGGAGGGTGTCTTGACCCCTCCCCCTCCCCCACCCCCCGGAACTGAACGGGGGGGGGCGGCGACCCATTCGAGCGTCCAAGGTGGCCTCGGCAAGAAAGCACAAATCAGTGATTTATATTAGCTTTGGATCAATTTCGGCCTCCTGGGGGATGGGATGCTAATTGAGGACCCCCTTCTTTGGCCGAGCTCTCTAAGATGGCCCCAAGATGGCCCCCAAAGCTTCCAAGGGCGCCCCAAGAGGGCCCCAAGAGGCGCCCAGGAGACCCCAAGAGGGCCCCAAGAGGTCCCCAAGAGGCTCCCACGAGACCCCCAAGAGGCTCCCCCGAGGCACCCAAGAGGCTTCAAAGGGCCCCAGGGACCGCCAAGAGGCCCCCAAGACGCCCCAGGAGTACCCCCAGAAGTCACAAGAGTCATCCGAAGAGACTCCGAGAGCCATATAAGAGGCCTCTGGTCTTTCTGATCGCCCTCCTCCTCCTCCTCCTCCTCCTCCTCTTCCTCCTCCTCTTCCATCCTCCCCTTCCCGCTCTTCCTCCTCCTCCTCCTCCTCCTCCCTCCTCCTCCTCCTCCTCCTCCTCCCCCTCCTCCTCCGATTCTTCCTCCATCCTCCCCCCCTTGGGGTAGGACGGCCTCCCCAGGCCTGCGTTCCACTGCATACCCCTCCACATCCCTGCTCAGGGCAACCCCCCTGGACATCGTTTCTGGATGGGCTGGTGGGTTTTTTTCCGTCGCGGCCGCAAGCGGAAGCGCAGCCGGCGTCCGAAGTCAGCCTGGGCTGCGAGCCAAACCTAATTACCCAAGCGCGCGAACTAACGGCCGCCGAAACATGCCGCCGAGGGACGCCGAGGAGCGACGCCGGGGACTGAAGGCAGAGCTGCAAGAGGTGCCAGGTGTGCCAGGCGGCTGAAGTGCAACCATTCCAGGGGCGAGACCACCGGGAAGGCAAACGAATTGTACCTTTACTGCTGGTGGGGTTACGCGAAACGTCTAGAATTCCTGCGGACCACCCGCCTCTTCTTGGATGTGCCTGCTGTATACATCCTCCTGGCCGAGGCCATGCGGGCCAGTGCACCATCTCAGAGCCCAGGATGGCCCTGGCCAGGCATGGTTGTGGCGTATATGGGTGCCTTCTGCCTCCGAGCGGCTGTTGGGTCGTCGCTCAAGTCTCCAGCGGCCATTTGGGACGATTCGGGCACCCCCAGAGCTGGGCGAAGCGCAGCTGCCGCAAAGCACCACGGGGCGAGAGAACCACCAAGAGCCGGTGAAAACCTGCGAAAACCTGCGAAAACGACGTGCCTCCTGCGGAGTCCTTTTTCGAGGGAGCAGACAAAGCACACAGAAGAAGCCTTCGGAGATCCGCGCGGACCCCCGACAAGCTGTGTGTACACGCCTCTCCCTCCCTCGGAGCGAATGAACAAAAAAAAAAAAACGAGAACCTCCGCAGACGATCTGCCCACCGCCCAGTCCTTCGGCGCTCAGCCCAACCAGCAGGCCCCCCCCGCGCCCCGGCACCATCTGCACCAGCGCCGTCTGCCGGTAGTCCGAGCTGGCCGCGCCCATGTTGACGAGCACCCCTGCGAAGGCCCGGGCTGCCAGGGGCCCGGGCTCGACCATCCCGATCGTGACCTAGACAGGACGACGGCGCCGCTGGAGGGCGCGCGGCGCGCCGCCGCCGCCGCCGGACTACGACGGACGACGACGACGAGGACGACGACGACGGACGACGACGGCGACGGCGACGGCGACGGCGACGGCGACGGCGACGACGACGACGACGACGACGACGACGACGACGACGACGACGACGACGACGACGGCGGCGGCGGCGAGCGACGGACGACGACGACGGCGACGACGACGACGACGACGACGACGACGACGACCGACGACGACCGAAGACGACCGACGACGACCGACGACGACCAACGTCGTCCTTCGCCCCTGGAGGTCTCCAGAGGTCCTCCATGGGCCTCCAGAGGTCTCCGCGAGAACCCCTGCGGAGGTCCCGTGCTCAGATCCTCCGAAGGTCTTCCCGGGCCGCACCATCTCAGAGGCCCAGCACCGCTACGTTTCAACGGATACCCAGCCCTTCGACCTCTCGACCCGTTCCAGTTTTCTGGCGGCCCCCAAACCCAGGAAGCGGCCCCAGGACCCGAAAGCTGGGAACACGCCCGCCGCCGTTCTTTCAAGACGCGGGGCGACGCCTGGGATCCCAACCCATCACTCTCCAGACTGCTGAGATATAGACCCCCCGATCTCTGCCTTCATAAACTCTGACTGCCTGCAGCGTCGATCGACTGGAGCGGAGTTCAGAGGTTTTGGGTCGTGGCCTCCGAGAAGAATATAGAGCCGCCTGGCCTGCTGACGGCCTCGACTGGAGTGTAAGCTCAAAAGGTCGAGGCCGTGGCCCCCAGGAAGCTCACATAGAGTATCCGATCGAGCCGCTGCCACCTGTGTAGTGTGTGGCCCCATACCGCACAGCAGAGCAGGTTACGGCGGGCAACCGTTGCATGGCATGTCGCAGCCGCGGCCCCTGCGACACGCCATGCGCTGCGGGCCGATCGCGTGCAAATCCGTTCCGAGGGGCGGGAGGCGTGGAAAAGCCGGGGACGGTGACGCTGGGCGGCCGGGAAGTGGATGACCTCGAAGGGTCTTCAGCCCCCCAATCGTGGAAACGAGTTCTGTTTTCGACGTCCATTGACAGACTAGGGTCCCATGAAAATTGGACAATGAGTATGTATCCGCGGCATCCGCCGCAAAACAGCAACGATGGAGACGACGACGACGGGATGGAGGAGGTGATTGTGAGCGACGACTTCGGCGAAGAATGTGCCGATCTACATTGCAATCACTCTACAAACGTGCTCAGAATTCCTCTGTCGCGTAGGGCATCCCAGGAAGCATTCCCTGGGAGAAAACACCCCGCAACATTACCCAGCCTGCCCAACAGTAGAGGCAACATCATCTCCTCCTTTTCCTCCTCCTCCTCCCGCTCCGCCTTTGGAATGAGACGAGGAGGAGGAGCAGGAGAGAGACGAGGACCAGTGTCAACCCAAGATGAATCAACGATGTTTGAGTAAGAGGAGGAGGGGGGAGGAGGAGGAAGAGGAGGAGGACGAGGAAGAGGAGTAAGAGGAGGAGGAGGACCACTGTAAACCCAACAGTCACCAACGATATTGGAATAATCCCTCCCCCCACGCTCCCTCTTCAGAGGCCCCTACAACGGCTCATTTCCACAGAGGGACCTGCCTCGTTGGAAGACGACTGTTTGAAGACCCTGAAGCATGCCAAAACAATATTCTCGGTATTCCAACGCCACTGATGAACCTGAATGTTGCGTATTGACGATCCTGAATCGCGCGAGAACGCCATTCCTGGGACCTCAACTCCGCGAATCATCGTAACTGTTGCGCCCTCAAGACCGTGAATCCTTCCCCAGCACCATGTCTGGCCCGTCGATCATGGGAATCCGTGAACACCTTGCACTTGTTAAACAAGAATGTGCGCGTCGGTAAGGCGAAAACCACATGTTGGCCCGCAATCCGTGACAATCTTGCAATTCTGTACAACGAATGCGCGCGGCGCTAAGGCTAGAACGACATTTTGAAAACGACCCGCCCTCAATCCGTGAAGTTCCTGTACATGTTTTAAAACGAATGTGCGCGGCGCTAAGGCTAGAACGACAGTTTGAAAACGACCCGCCCTCAATTCGTGAAGCTCTTGCAAATGTTAGAAACGAATGTGCGCGGCGCTAGAAGCGAGAGCCACATTTTGAAAACGGCCCGCCCTCAATCCGCAAAGCTCTTGAAATTGTTTGAAACGAATGTGCGCGGCGCTAAAGCGAGAGTCACATTTTGAAAACGACCCGCCCTCAATCCGTGAAGCTCTTGCAATTGTTTAAAACGAATGTGCGCGGCGCTATAAGCGAGAACCACATTTTGAAAACGGCCCGCCCTCAATCCGTGAAGCTGTTGCCGATGTTTGAACTTCAGGGTCATAGATGGTGAGGAAGTCTCAAGCGAAACGCCCGACCCGCCCTAAAAACTCGCCTCGGGGTGCGACAGGGGGAAGATATGTATCAGGAGAAGGAATGGAGGAGGAGGAGGAGGAGGAGGAGGACGACGAGGAGGAGGAGGAACAGGCGGAGGAGGAGGGACGAGTTTTATTCCCCGCCGAGAGAAACAGGGGGGGAGCAAAACTAAGACCTTCAGAGGTTAATCCTTGCCCCCCACCGAAGCTGTGAGAGCAGTGCCTTTAAGCAGAGGGTGTGATGGACTGCACGATGCACCCTTTCCTCGCCCGCTAGTGCACAATTTGCAATGTGTTCCACGAAGGGCCGCTGTACGGCGTACGTTGGTCCGATGCAGGCCCCCGTGGGTATGGGCCCAGCACGCTGCGTTTCCACGTTGCCCCGATGCCAACCCGCCCACCGAATTTGCTGGCCAGGCACATTGGTCGGCGCCCCTCGCGCGGGATGGGCGAAGAAGGCAGACGGCAAGCCAGACTTGGCCAGAAAGGGGCTCTGGGAGATCCCAGGAAACCATGCTTTGGGAGAGGCTCCCCAGAACATGGTTCCTAGATGCTCCGGGAGAGGCCGCCAGGAACACCTGGCAACACATTATCATGGGAAAGGTTGCGGACAAGCGGAGCAGCCCAAAACTTACCAGGCCATACACAGGCACACACATATACACACGTACACAAATACACACACACCACCCACCCCCCACGCACGCACACAGACACAGACACAGACACAGACACAGACACAGACACAGACACAGACACAGACACAGACACAGACACACACACACACACACACACACACACACACACACACACACACACACACACACACACACGCACACTCACACTCACACGCACACGCACACGCACACGCACACGCATACGCACAGACACACAAACGCACACTCACACTCACACGCACACGCACACGCACACGCACACGCACAGACACAGACACTCTCTCTCTCACACACACGCTTCATCCTTGCCCCCACCGAAGCTATGAGACCAGTACCTTTTAGCAGAGGGAGTGGTGGACTGCACGATGCACGTCTTCCTCGCTCGCTAATATAATAGAATGTTTCACGAAGGGCCGCTGTACAACGCACGCTGGTATGATGGAGGCCCCCGTGGGTCTGAGCCCAGCAGGATGGGTTGCCACGTTGCCCCGGTGTCCAATGTTAACCTTAATCTGGCCCAATGTCGTCCCACAGCGCCTGGAACAACACGTCGGGCTTTGCGACATCCTCGGTCCAGGGCGGTTCCGTTGCCTCAGAGAGCTGCCATCCCTGCTCATTGGTCCACTGGTCCTGTAGGCCGTCTCTGCTGAGGCCGTCCGCTGGAATGTATTTTGAACCGATCCACTCTATCCAAATCCTGCATCCGAAGGGTATCCAGAGCAGATGGGCAACCTGGGCCGCAATCTCCACCTCTGGCTCGTCTGAGCTCCCGCGTATACCCGCTGACACGGCCGACTCGTTGTCGATGACCCAAACTACGTCTCGGCCACCGAGGTGGCATCCGACGTCGCTATGGAAAGCGCGATGGCCTCTGCCGGGAAGACCTGCTGTACCCGCGGCTTTCACGTCTTGGCGATCGTCTCTGTCAGCAGGGGCGCCTGGCCGATGAGCTGCGCTCCAGACCCTGGGATCAGAATCCAGCCCAGTCTGGGTTGGCGACCGCTGGCTGCTGCTGCTGCTGCTGCTGCTAACGGTTGATGAAGGTAGTCCTGCAACCGCCTTGCGACCGCTGGCAGTCTGGGTCCTCGGCACCGGACTGGAGCAACGCGGGGGGGGAGGGGGGGGGCGCCGCAGGCCGCGTGGCGCATCGATGACCCTGGGAGGCCTTGCGCGCACCACCTCCTGGCGTAGCTGCAGCACCCAGAGATCCGATGCCGTGACTTTTTCAATGCGGGGCCCCCGGAGGTCTCGACCCATCCACCAGCACCGGCGTGTCATCCCGAGTCGTTCTCTGCTGACGGCCCCGAGGCCCGGGAAGGGCCCCCTAGAGGCCGACAGCGGCGAAAAAGCCTCCGTCGGGCTTCTGTTCCAGTGCGTTGGGTCTCTGGGGGTGGCGCGCCTCCTTGTCCCTCCTCACCTCCTGCCTTCTCCCCGCCTCCGCCCCCCTTTCTCATGCCATTTCTTCGTCCCCTGACCTCTTTCTTTTTCCCTCCACCCTCCTCCTCTCCGCCCTCCCTCCTCTTCCTCGTCGATCCTCTTCTTCCCCCCCCCCCCCCGCCTCCTCCTTCTCTCTCATATTTGCCTCTCGCAGGCGCCCCCGCCCCCGCGTGGTGCTGAAGCTGCTCGGGCCCCGCCAGGACCCGCCCCGCGAGGCGGCCGAACGCGCTGCGGCACACCCCCGCCGCTCCGGTCGATCGAGGCCGAGCTCCGCTGGCGCGAGGGCGTGGACCCCGTCGACGGCGCCGACGCCGAGGGCCCCCTTGGAGGAGAAGGAGGTCGTCGAGGAGGGTGTCGACGTCGCGGAGTCCCACGAGGAGGATCCCCAGGAGGTCGGGGACCCCGTCGAGGGTGCCGACGGGGACGGCGCCGAGAGCAGCACGGAGAAGGCTGCTGCGGTGCGGGTGCTGGAGCTGGAGCTGCGGGAGGTCGAGCGGAAGGCCGCGATGATCGATCGCGCCCTCGTGCCTCGTGGTCTCGGAGCTTGCGATGACCTCGCGAACCCGGACGAGCAGAAGGTCGTGGCGCACCTCGGGCTCCAGAGCGACGACGGCTGCAGGGCTGCCGACGACGGCGGCGGCCGCCGCGACGGGCAGGCCGAGGGCGTCGGGCTGGGCGGCCACGCCGGGGGCGCCGTCGACCCGTCGCCGAACGACTGCGAGCAGCGGCAGACGCGAGGGCCTATGAGGGCCTGGGCTCCTCGGCCGAGCGCGCTGCGGCGGCGCCGTGCCGCCGAGGATGCCGCCAGGGCACGCCGCGCCCGGGGCGGGGCGGGCGGGGCGCGCGGGCGCCGCCCGCGCGACTGCTGCTTCGCTCCCCACTCCGCTCTCCACTCCCGCCACCAGCGTGACAGACGTCGCTCACGTCTGCGACGGCCCCCCAAAGAAGCTCCGCTTCCACTGCACGGGAGAGGCTCCGCTGGCTTGGGCGGCGCGCCTGCGCCATCGAACGTCTGCTGCAACAGGCCCTTGGCATCTCGTGCGGAGCCCTCTAAGTCCACGAGCAACTTGTCGTCGACGCATGCCGCTGCCATCAGCCCAATCATGAGAGAGGAGAGAGGAAAGAGGAGAGAGGAGGAGGAGGAGGAGGAGGAGGAGGAGGAGGAGGAGGAGGAG
>CAUYUJ010008225.1:414674-438777 GCA_963575745.1 Prorocentrum cordatum | reverse complement strand
CCTCCTCCTCCTCCTCCTCCTCCTCCTCCTCCTCCTCTTCCTCCTCCTCCTTCAACTTCTTCATCCCTGCTCCTTACAGATAATTCCTCCTTGTCGCACCCCCAGACGTGTTGGTAGGGAGGGCCGAGCGTTACGCCTGAGATGTCCTCACCAGTTGCGGCAGTTTCACATATTGAGGGCGGGCCACTTTCTTGTAACGCGGTTCTCTGTTTAGCGCCGCGCACATTCGTCTAAAAAGTTCGCAACTCCTTCAAAGATGGAGGGCAGGCGGTTTTCAAAAGGTGGCTCTCGCCTAAGCGCCGCGCACGTTCGTCTTGAAAGTCTGCAATCGTTTACAAGATTCGCATGGCTGGAATCCAAGGAATGGTGCTCTGGCGCGAATCATGATTGACAAGACGCAACTGCCATGTTGATTCGCGGCGCTGAACACCCACGAATGGTGTTCTGGCACGCTTGACGGTTCTCTAAACGAAACAGGCACGTTGGCCCGCGGCGCTGAAGTCCCAGGAACTGCGTTTTGGCACGATGGAACATTATTATACAAGTGTCTTTCAATGGAGCATTTTTCGCCGTGCAAATAAATTCTTGTAGGAGCCTACTGAGAAGGAACTTGGAAGGAGGGCTTATTGCAGTACCGTTGATGCGTCTTGGGTTTTCACTGGCCCCCCTCGGTGAGTCGGTGTTGCGGACGGTTCTCCTGACACCGGTTCCCCTCCTCCTCCTCCTCCTCCTCCTCCTCCTCCTCCTCCTCCTCCTCCTCTTCGTTTTCCTCCTCCTCCTCCTCCTGATCCTCCTCCTCCTCCTTATCCTCCTCCTCCTCCTCCTCCTCCTCCTCCTCGTCCGCCTCCTCCTCCGCCTCCCCCTCCCATTCACCCAAGATGGCTTCATGCGCATATACGTATTATTGTATTCCGAAAACGAGACTCTGAAACTCGATAAGGCATCGCTTTTGCGCGGGATGGTGGGGATATTTGTTGGTCAGCGGCCTAGTGAAGCGGGTCAAAAGGCGTCCAAACTCTAGCTGGGCCACGACTAGGCAGCAGAAAAGCGGGAAGCGGAAAAGCAAGACAGGCGCAGACAGGGGCCAGCGAGGCGAGCGCGCGGGCTGCCACTCAGAAGTGCACCAGGAGAGGAACTCCCAACCCGGTGGCGTGGAAATCCTGGTGGCGACCAACAGGTAGGCGCAGCCAAGATGGCGCGGCGGCGCGACCATGTACACGCAGAGGTCGATCACCCGTTGTGAGTCGGCATAGGGCCCGACGAAAACGAGCAGGTCCGACAGGCACTTCGGGGCGACATCTGTGCCGCAGGCGACACGACAGCATCGTGTCGGCGCCGAATGAAGAGGGGGCAGCCTCGTCACAGACAGCACTGCAAACGGCTGATCCTCTGGTATGTACACCCGGTGGCACAGGTCGAAAGCGAAGTCCATGGAAAGCAGCCGACGGGCGCCCAGAGCCACGCATGCCGAAATCCCTGCACCGAAGAGAACGGCACCGTAGCAAGTCCCCACGGAACACAAGCGGTCACCAGTGGAGGCTGACACCAAGCAGGAGCAGGCCAGGGGCCACCTGCAGCACATCCCTGGTGCGGTCACGCATGGAATTCGAAGCGAGACCTCACGGAACCCTCCCAGTCGCCAGCGGATGCCGACACCAGACAGGAGCAGGTCAGGGGCCACCTGACCGTCCGTGCCCAGTGTGAACCACGCATGGAATTCAGGCTGTCAGAGCACCAACGGACAGCAGTATTGGTGGCGACCCCAGCCGCGTGGGATAAACCAAGTGAAACGAGGGAGATGAGGGGAAGTGCACGCCAGGCACGGTAGGCAACCCGTTGTGGCAGCTAGCCGCTGCAGCAATAGGAAGCAGGAGACACGAGCATCGGAGCCCGCTGAACCCTTTCGGCCATCAGCAGGGGGGGTGGGGTGGCGCGGGCAGAAGGCAGCCAGTAGGCACTGCACCACCCGGTCCCGATTAATACATCATCCCAGCGACGCAGGAGAGGAAGAGTCAGCTAACCGCTGAAGCACTAGGAGAAGAAGGAGGAGAGCACACCAGATCCCGGTGTTCACTGCCGCGCACGCCAGGCGCAGGGCACCGAAAACATGATCACAGTGACGCAGGAGGGGGGGAATCAGCTAACCGCTGAAGCAAAAGAATAAGAAGGGGAGGAGCTCACCATCACCCTGCGCACACTGACGCGCACGCCAGGCGCTCGGTATCGAGGCTTACCCCAGTAAACCCGCCACGGACACCAGTTTGCCATTGCTCTTCACACGAACTCCTGGGAAAAGCTGGACTCTTTCGGCCGCGAAGTAGCGTGCATTCACGGATGATGAAGTCCTCCATTGGGCTAGCACACCATTCCATATGCGCCAACGGGCGTAGGCAATGCATGCTTTTTTGTTTAGCCACGCGCTAGCTACTGCAAGAGCCCTCAGGGAGGCGCAGTCGACGAAGAATTCCGGGCGCTCTTCAATGGGACGCTCGGCAGGGGCAATCACGTGGGCTGCCAGTCTGATGCCAGCATTGAGCCGCAGCGACTGCGAAGGAGGCAGAAGGGAAAGGAGAGCAGGGGAACGCGACTATCCGCCGCAAGCACACGAGAGCGAGTTAGCAGCGCAGTCGCCTGGCGCACCGCATACCCGGTGTGATGACAGAGCCGCATCTCGTCGAAACTGGGTGATGCCCCACGCCCACTATTACTGACGATACCGTTTCTCGTGCCATGAATTGCATGGGCTCTCGGTTACTCGGTTCCTTTTCCCAACCTTGCCCAGTGAATCGGGTCCGTCCTTCGACTTGCCTTTCCCCTTGCTCGGGTGCTCTCCCGCCGCGTGGGATCTGGAGGCGGCGGCCCCGCTGCTGCTGGCAGCTCCTGAACTGGAGGCGTTACTGATAGCCGCGAGCCTGCCCGCTGGGCTGCGAAAGCGGGCATTGGCGCGCAGGACATGGTCGGCGCGGTACACGTCGTAGTTTGCAAACCTCCAGGCGTCGAGGAAAACCCGGCACACGCCTGGCGGCTGCAGTGCTGGGTCAAAGGTCGGCCGGGCGTTAGCGAAGCAAGTTTTGGTACAGCGTGCACACCACAGGTCGCTGAACATGCTGCCTAGCTTTTTCTGCATCCAGAGGATGAAAGCGCTGTCGGACTCACAAGGGTGGCGCGAGTCGATCGTGCGCCGTGGTGCCTTGTACATCTTGGACCCGTCGCTCTTCTTGGGCTCGTTGGTGGACAGTGGGCTCTTTGCGAAAAGTACCCATATGCCACGATTGAAAATCCCGTCGCTTCCCGCGCGCATCTCCTGGTGACGCCACGCGTCGTCGCGAGGATGCGTGGCGGTCTGAGGACCTGTCGTGACTCCACTGGTCCTGTATTCGCGCGAGGAACCAGTCCTGTCGTCAGCGCTGCGCTGAGTTGGCCCGTCTCGTTGCCCTCGTCTGCCGCTCCGCCCCCAGCCTCGCACGTACCCTTCCGGAGGAGCCCGGCGCGGTGGATCTTGCTTCCTCGGCAGCGGGGGCCTGTCGCCCGTGACGCTGGATGTTTCGTCGTCAGCCGCCCCCGGTGTTGTGACCATCGCATGTGTCTGTGCTTTCTTCAGGCTCGTCTGCCACGTCCGCTTCAGATTCCTCGCTCACCTTATCCGGGTCGTAGTCCAGGTCGTCACCGAAAGGGCCCCTGTGCTCATCTGTGGCGGCAGCAGCCTCGCTGTCTGAGCTGCTTTCGATCTTTCTTGTCACTGTTCGTATACCTTCGGGTCGAGACAGCGGCCTGTCGCTCGGGCCCGAGGAGGAGGAGGAGGAGGAAGTGAAGGAGGAGCGGGGGGGAGGAGGAGGAGGAGGAGGAGGAGGAGGAGGAGGAGGAGGAGGGAAGTTGGAGAGGAAAGGAGGGGAGAGGAGCATCAGGAGGAGGATAAGTAGAGACAGGCAAGAGCGCTGTGCTGACATATACATGTTGCGGATCGCCCTGCGATAAGCGCAACTGCATGGGGGGTGGGGGGCAAAAGGAAGAAGAGGAGGTAGGGAAAGGAAAAAGGGGAGGAGGGAAGGAGGGAACACATAGAGAAGAGAACGACGTCGAGGAAGAGACGCGTGCGAATGCTAAGGGACTGCTGCGAAGAGGAAGAAAAATGATTGGGGCAGGAGGGGCACGGCGGAACGGGATGGGCAGAAGCAAGGAGAAGTGAACTCTTTAACAACGTAGAGCGGAGGGGGGACACAGAGGAGGGGCACAAGGGGTTCTCTTGAAGCTTTCCTGGGCCGTCCTGGGGCCCTTCTGGACCGTCTGAGGGTGCTTTGGCCGTCTTGGAGCTCTCTTGGAGACCTCTTGAGGTGCTCTTTGGGCTCTCTTGCGGCCGCCTTGGGGCTCTCCCGAGCCGTCTTGGGGCTTTGTTGGGCCGTTTGGGGGCCCTCTTGGGCCATCTTGGACCTTCTGGAGGCCTTTTGGGGGCTTCCTTGGAGGCCTCTTGGGCCGTCTCTGGGCGACTTGTGGCGCCTCCTGAGCCATCTTGGGATGTTGGAAGCCTCAAAAGGCGAGAACCCCAAAAAACTTCAAAAACCAAACAACAAGAAAAAAAAAACCTCCCAAAGCCGGAGCACTCTCGGGGCGTCTTGGAAGCAATTTGAGCCGCTGGAGACGCCAAGTGAGCCGTCTGAAACGTCTGGAGACCGTCTTGGGTCAACTCAAAGCCGCCATGGATCGTCTTGACGGCTGTCTGATCACCCTCAGCGTCGATTTGAGGCTCCCGAAGTGCGCGCGAGGAGCCCTGGTCCACCCATTTGCGGTCGGGGTTCCAGCCTGGGGACCACCAAACCTGGTCCCTCCTTATATGTATCGGATGCGAGGGGGTGAGATCGCAGTAACGCGGAAAGCCCCCCCACCGGGAATTCGGTTTCGGCTTCGTGCTCGTGTTGTGCGTGCGGGCGAGGCGAAGCCACGTGGGCGGGCGAGAAGAGTGAACCCTCCTCTGGCTAGGGCACCGCGGGGCCGAAAGACCGCCCTCTCCCGAGATTGGCGGCGGTGGCCAGGGGTGTTCCGCCGTGGTGTCCCGATGTTGTCACGTGGTGTCCTGATGGTGTCCCGTGGTGTCCTGTCAGTGTCCCGTCGGTGCCCCTTCGGTGTGAGATCGATAGTGGTATCGATAGCGAAATCGATTTTGAGATCGACAGAAAGATGGATAGTGAGATCGATCGTGAGATCGATAGTGTGATCAATAGTGAGATCGATAGCGAGATCGATTATGAGATCGAGCGGTTGAGATCGATAGTGAGATCGACAGTGAGATCGTTAGTGAGACTGACTGTGAGATACAGAGTGAAATCGATTGTGAGATCGATAGTGATATCGACAGTGAGATCGATAGTAAGATCGAGAGTGAGATCGACAGTGAGA
The DNA here is from genome assembly GCA_963575745.1 of Prorocentrum cordatum. Classification (NCBI taxonomy): domain Eukaryota; class Dinophyceae; order Prorocentrales; family Prorocentraceae; genus Prorocentrum; species Prorocentrum cordatum. Next base: position 433,386 of record CAUYUJ010008225.1, on the reverse strand, counting down.
TCGAGAGTGAAATCGATACTGAGATCTATAGTGAGATCGATATTTAAACCGATAGTGAAATCGAAGTGAAATCGATAGTGATATCGATAATAAGATCGATAGTGAGATCGGTAATAAGATCGTTAATGAGATCGATTGAGTGAGACGCTGGTTTCTCCCCCACCCGGAACTCCTCATCACCCGAAGGGTGGTCACATAGGTATGCATATACACACCTACCTATACGACCACCCTGGCCCTGCGGGTGATAAAGAGGTTTTGGGGGGGGCAGTAATGGGCAACAGTGGTGAATGTTGTTATGACGATGCCTGTGGTGCGCAGTCTAGTGGATAGTGTGATTGTGATCGCGAGCGTGATGTGATGTGGCGATGTTGACGAAGCGCACTCGATCTGCATCTCGATTTGCATGTCGACTTGCATTGGAAAGCTCGCCGCAGGCGCCGATTTATTAAAAACGCAACCCACGGCGCCTTACGATTTGCATTTGGATGTGCATGTCGATTTGCAGTTCGATGTGCTTTTCGGTTTGCATGTCGGTTTGCATGTAGACTTGCATTGGATAGCTCGCCGCAGCCAAGGCGGGACACCAGCGGGACACCGGCGGGACACCGCGGGCCACCGGCCGCCAGAGGAGAATCATTTGGCCCGGCCGCGGCCTAGCCACAGGAGGATTTCGGGACATCAGCGGGACACCGGCGGGACACCGCGCGCCACCTGCCGCCGGAGGCGAAACATTTGGTCCGGCCGCGGCCCAGCCGCAGGAGGATTTCCGCTCGCCCGCCCACGCAGCTTCGCCTCAGCCGCACGCACGCACGGCACGCACGGCACGAACCCGAAACCGAGATCGATTTCCCGGTAGGGGGGGTCTCCGTTTCACGTCGGACTCACCCCCCAACCTCCGACATAGAGATGCATGTGCGAACAACGAATGTCACTGGCGGATCGAATGAAAAGGTGAGAGCTCTCTGCGCGGACGCCCTCGCTGACATCATGACTCACAAAGCATCGACGCCTGGAGTAAGAACCCACTGTTGAAGGGGCCCTGGGACGCACAAATGAATAGACACAAATAACAGGATTCCCCATATGTTCCATATTTTATGGTTTTTTTCCCCCCCCTCCCCCCCCCCCCCCCCCCCCCCCACACACACACACACATACACACACACACACTTTCCATATTTTCCCACATGCTTCTCGGAATCGGCGATTAATTGTGTCTGTGTTTTTCCCCTCCTGAACCGTTCGATACCCACGACGGCAAGCATACTTTGCTTCCAGTTACTGCGTTGTTCGTCAGCTTGACGTGTTTCGTGCTTCGGACATGGTGCGCGTCTCGCCCTGGATTAATATTGAGACCAGCTTCAGTGACACAGCTTGATGCACGTTGGAGGGCTGCATGTATGCACGTAAAGAGGTGATGAAACAAAAGCAATACAGTTCCTTACCCACCTTGGGCCCATGGAGCAACCACATAGGCCGCCAATGGAGCAAGAGTGTCAGCATGTCTGTCTCTTTACACCTGGCGTGTATCTGCCAGCCGCCCCAAAGCAGACCAGTTTCAGAATGCTCGATGTCTCCACAGACAGGTCTCCAACGGCAGCGGTCTGCCTCACAAGAAGGTCCTTTGGGCCTCCCCTACAGGTGCAAAGGTTTTGCGTTGATGCTGACATCAGTTCGCGGAGCTCAACGCCATGGTCTGAATAGGTCGACGACGCATCTCAAAAGACACTTTGCTGACACGGACAGCCGCCACAAAAACAAGAAAGTTACAGTAGCCTGCTCAAGAGACGTCCAAAACACAAACGCGGCCCCCAGCGTTCCACGAACGGGCCTCCCAGCGGGCTCGAGGGCGGCCTCAAGGTGGCTTACAACACCCCTGGATGGATGGATCGTGGAGCAAGCGGCCCATCTGCTCGCACAGAAACCACGAGGAAGAGCACCAGTAGAAGAACCAGGAGGACAGAGAGGCAGACGCAGGGGAGCAGAAGCAGAAGGCGCAGCAGGAAGGGGGGGGTCCTTCCCCGAGTTCGCCATGCTCAGCAGTCCAGGCCGCGTGTGCGTAAACATGAAGTTCTCGTCCTTGAACTTTTCACCGTAGATTGACTTGCCGCCTCTGACCGCAATTCAATCCAAGCCAACCTCCTCGTCCAGAGGGCTAATCGCTGAGCGCAAAGCCTCGATTTTCTAAGCTACCTACGCTTCCAAATTATTCGGAGCAGCAGCCTACCATGATTACCCCCTTGAAGAAAATCCTCGAAGAGATCCAGTGAGGCAAGGACGAGAGCAGCACGTCGCAACCGACGGTGGACGAGGAGCAGGAGGGGACTCAGGAAGATGAGGAACGTGAGGGGGCAGACGAAGACGACAACGGAAGCAAGGATAGCAAATCCCACCAGCCCTCTGGACGTGAGAAAGCAAGGATAGCAAGGAAGCAAGGGTTTCCTCTTACATGGTCCCTTTCCCCTTCGGGGTGGAGTTTATCAATGTTCCCTATAAATAAAACACCCCCTCCGCCAGGCGACCAGCAGCCAACCTGGACCAATGAGCCCTCCCCCATCCTTTGTAACAGAAACAACCTAAGCGATCTGCAGACACTCGGGTGCTACTTATGTGTTGGTAGGGCAGGTGGGAGCGCGCTAAACGGCCTACTATCTAGAAAGGTAGCTTGATCACTGTTCCCTATGAGTATACACCCCCTCCCCCACCGGGACGGCGTCCAACCCGGAACCATGCCGACTCCATGAGGGCCCGCCACCCCGAAATCCCTGTCAAAAAGCAATACAAAGCGCACTCTGCCGCCACATCATTTGGAGCATGCGCGGCCGCCCCGCGACCACTTTGCATTGGTTATTGACAGGGACGGCGGGGATGCCAGCATGTTGCTTGCTGCGCGCAGGCCAACCATCCTTGTCAAACAGCAATACAACAGTACACTTTGGCTCCGAATCTGGAGCATGCGAAAGACCCTCTTTGCTCTGAACTCTCATCTGTTTCACGACTCCTCAAGATGTCACACTTGGTCCATTGGTGCCGGTGCTTTGCGTTCCCTGGAGGAGCCGCCCTTCTCACAGAATGCTCGACACTTCGCTTCAAGGGGATTCAAGATCCTAAACTTGTTGGGGCCAGGGACCCAAGCACCTGGGATTGGTTCCTCGTAGCTGGCACAACTGGCGCGGCTGGAGCACGTGGCATAGTTGGCGCACTTGAAGCAGGTGCCGCGGATGGCAAGATTGGGCCTCCAGGGTGCCTGGTGCACCTGGAACCCGTGGCGCGCATAGCATGCGTGGCGTTCCTAAGCGATCTGCAGACACTCGGGTGTCACTTATGTGTTGGTAGGGCGGGTGGGAGTGAGCTAAACGGCCTACCATCTAGAAAGGTAGCTTCATCACTGTTCCCTATGAGTATACACCCCCTCCCCCACCGGGACGGCGTCCAACCCGGAACCATGCCGACTCCATGAGGGCCCGCCACCCCGAAATCCCTGTCAAAAAACAATACAAAGCGCACTCTGCCGCCACATCATTTGGAGCATGCGCGGCCGCCCCATTTTGCATTGGTTGTTGACAGGGACGGCTGGGGTGCCAGCAGATCCCACCTGCCTTCTGGGCGCAGGTGGTCGACCGACTTGTTTGACACATCAGTGGCTGCTGCCTTGTCGCCTTATCGTTTCCGATGGGCTTTCGAAACCTGCAAATGGTTCCGAAATTGGTCAAGAAAGCTCCAAAGTCCGGCTCAAAAGGCTTCCGAGCCGGCCCAAGAACGCCCCGAGTTGACGCCAAGAGGGCGCCAAGATGCGGTTTTGCAGGCCCCAGCGGGGGAGGCCTCCTGGCGGATGGCCCAAGAGAGCTCCAAGCCGTGCCCGCGAGGCCTCCGAGACGGCCCCAAGAGCGCCCCAAGGTGACCCAAAGATGGCCTCAAGAGGTTGTTCCGAAGGCGCCCGAAGGGGGAAGGGGCTAGCCCCAACTAGGGGGGGCCTCATCGTTTTCCGACGAGCAGTTGCGGCGTACGGAGGCAGCGCCCCCATTGGTGCCCAGTGGCTGGTGCACCTGGCGCAGCTGGAGCACGTGGAACACCGGGCGCACGTGGCGCACGCGCCGCACCTGGCGCGCCTGGCACGCTTGGGCCTCCAGGGTCTGGTGCATATGGAAGTCGAAAACAAGCTGGTAAGCTTAGGTATACAGTCCGCCTTAGGCGCTTCCATATCCCAGGCTTAGGCTCATAGCGCATGAGCAAGAGAGCGAGACGAAGCATGGGATCTGGAGTAAAGAGTAGGATGGGCATCGTCAATGGAAAAGGATGTTTTCCGATCTCGGATGCAAGTAGTGCGCCTCAGTGAGGCACAGTCACATATCTGGCCGGGCCCGGCTTGAGCCAGGCACGGCAGCGGTACATGCTCGATTTATACCTCGCCTTTAACCTTCTCCGTTTAAAGTCGGAGGGGGAGGAGACGAGCAGGTACCGCACTTCTATTATGCGGAAAAACAGTGCTAAGCAGCAGCGGCTGCCTACAAGGAAAGGGCGCGCGAGTAGCCTCGCTACCGGCGAGTTTCCTCGCTGCTAAAGCGCACCTGCCCGCGGGTTTCCCCGCTGGCTCGGGAGGCAGGGCCGTCCTGAGACGACCTGCCCGCCCTATACGGCGTATGTTTCTTCAGCTCGTGCTTGAAGGATTGCTGGCCGGCCATTACTTGTAGGAGCAACGCGCGGTCAATGCTACCTTTGGTATGACCATCGGCAGTCATATCCCGCGTGTCACACCATTGGACGCTTTCCACGATTCCACGTTCCATCATCTGGCGAATCCAGCTGATGTGCCCAAGCAGAGTACACTCTGTGGGCTTCTTCAGATCCTTGCTAGACAAAGATTTGAAGACAGACTCGGCATCAATAGTCAGAGTGACTTTGATACATAGACCTCCCATTTCCAATATGTTCTTCAGCTGTGTGGGGGTCAATGGTCCCGAGTGTAGCTCGTGGAGCGTCACAATGGTCGGGTAGCAGTCTTCCAAGTTGTGGGCTGCTGCCAGTGTTTCCGCAGAGTAGCTCGAACGCACTTGCAGTCGATGAGACTTGCAGTATGCGTCCACCAGGTGCACGACGGGTTTCCCCGCTTGCGTGTGGCCACGCCTCAGCAGGTTAGCCCCGCGGATACCATAGCCTTTGACTTCGTCGTCTTCATCTCCGTTGAGACGACGATAGCCAGAATCGCTATGCAGGTCGACTTCTCCTGTTGGAGTCATAGCATGATACACGATCTTCTTCGGACCTGCCTGCAATTTTCTGGTAACCGCGTTTAGTCGTCGTACCTGGATGTTTGTCGGTTCTTGGATACGTTGTAGTGCGACAACATAGACCATTAGCCATACCTGCGTGATCAACGCATAGGCTAGAGCGCCACGAAGACTAACGAACATATCAGAAATTGTCTTCGTCGCCTTGCTTTCAGGATCAGCTCCTGTGAGTTCTGGATGTGTGATAGGACGAAGCTGTTTGATGTATTCGTCCTGGTCGAGAGTGACGCTCCCATCATCGGTCTTGTTGTACCGAACAGCACAGTTCGTGTATGTGTGCTTGTTCAGTTTGCACTTCCCAAACGTATCTTCAACACACTTGACATACTTGTCGATAGCCTCTTCCTTCCCAGTCATATTGATGTCATCAACGTGCTTGGCTGTCAAGAGGTTTGGGCTCATCTCGAATTCTTCGTCGTATGAAGTAGGCTGTAGCCCAAAGCTCCTAGTGATGGACCTGAGCTTCAGCGAGAACGCCCTGGGAGCATCCTTCGTGCCTGTCCCCGGTTTCAGACACCGGAGACAATGCTTTGATTCGTCATATGACTCAAAGCCTGGCAGTGTGCGAAGGACAGCTGCTGACCCAGGTGGTAGTGTGAAACACACCACACGTTCTTTCTCGCCCGTTGCCGCGGCGAGCTCGCCATAGGTCAGTCCCTTCAAGAAAGCCATGTTGATGTCCAGGGAAGCGATGATCCAAGCTTTGTTGCATGCAGCAGAACTTGCGAGCAGTCTCTGGCTTGACCTCCTTGCCGTGCCAGAGAAGGTTTCGACATCAAAGGCTTCAAGGTCCATGAAGCCACGGAGTACCAAGCGTAACCTGATCGTCCTTTCCATTTCGCCCTTTTCGTTCTTGACAAACTTCCATTTGTATACGTAGCGTGACGTCATGATGTTAGACGCCTTGCTTAAGTCAGTCATCTGGAAGCATTTGTTGTCAAGCCAAGTCTTCAGCTCTGTGTAGAGGGCTTTGGAGACCTTGACCGGATTTGCTTGGATGTCGGCCTTCGTGAGTAGATCGTCTTCCTTGACGACCACGGCACGTTTGGAGGCAGCGCTAACGTATACTCGCATAGTTGTGACGCTGCTGTCATCCAACAGTCGGTGTTGCTGCTCGGACAGGACGACTTTGGACATGTCTGCAGTGAAGCAGAGCTCGATATACTTCCCGTGCTCATCGGAGTCCAGATCACATTTGCTATCCGGTTCCGTGGAGCATAAAGGAACGTAGTAAGAAGTGTCCATGTCGTATCCTGGCGGGTGACCCCGCTCCGGCAAGTGGCCTTGCACATCTTCACAGGTCGTAGAGACTAGTACACACTGTGTGTCTGTCATGTATGTAGGAACTGTATGCATGACTTCCTCTGTGTCAGCTTCAAGGAGTGTTCTGTCATCCATCAGTTCAGCATACCACGACTTCAAGACAAAAGCATCCAGATCTTCTTCTGTCTCCTCTATGATGGTCGGGAGCCGACCATCGTTGTCCGTAGGAGGCTCCTCAGGAGCAGCTGCTGGAGGTGATTCGCTTGGTGGTGGACCATCAGCGAGTTCCTCAAACTTAGTGAGTCTTGGTCAAACCCAGCAGACGGCTTCCTGGATTTAAGACACTGGATGATGCGTGAGTGTGTAGATCCTGTGATGTCATAGATGTTCAAGGCAGTGCCATCAGCTTCGTAGTAATGAAACCCAGGGGTCACATCGTTATCATAGTGCACTAGTGTACAGCTGTCTGCATAGGGTGCAGCAGGCAGCTTCGTCAGGCTCTTGGCGAGTCGTACAGCAATAACGTTTTCAATACGAAAGTAGTTGCGTATGAGATACTGAAGAGCCAAGTGCACCTTAGGTGAAGGTCGGCTCGCAGCAGTCATCTGCAGCCGACCCTGTTTCGTTGGTAGATATCCGAAAGTCATGGCGGGTTTCCCCGCTGGCAGACCGGCAATAAAGGCCAATACTGTTCGAAGGGCCGTATTGTCCGATCCTATCTCGCGGACCATAAGTGCTTCGATGTACAGTGTGTGTCGTGTGTCAGGATACTGTACTCGTACTTCGCGATTGCCGACCTTCACGATGACCTGGCCTCGGTCAGGTTCGTTGCGGATGACCGGGTATGGACCACTCCATCCACCCCAGTCGTCTTTCGTGGTGGTCGGACGGTGATAGTCCACGAGATCTCCTTCTTTATAGTGAAATTCACCCGTAGCAGTAGTCTTTGTCCGGAGAGCCCTGTTCGTCTTGGCAACCGCAGTGGCCTGCGTGATTGCCTCCAGACTAACCCTCCTGATTGTTTCCTCCCTTGAGTGATCTGATGATTCAGTGGGCTGATCATGATCCAAGACAGGGAAATCAGGAAGCATAGCTGGCTGTCTACCATACAGCGCATTGTACGGAGACACTTCATTGTAGAAGGTAAATGCGTTGCTAGCAAACAAGGCTTCATGTAAGAGACGAGTGAAATTGAGAGGGATATGTAATCTATTCAATTCTTCTCCCATCACGTGTAGGAGGTGTCGAAGGATGCCGTTCCTAGCTTCGATAGTTGTAGCGTGTTGGCCACGCGCTCGAATACGAAGCTCTGTTCCCTTAGCCTTAAGGATGGCCTTTGCTGTATCATTATTCAGTGCTCCTTCCCCATCGGAGTATAGAATTTTAGCAGGGCCATGCTGCATCCAAGTCGTATGATAGGCATCGAGAACAGTATGCATAGCTTTATCAGGAATCTCTGTGCCAGCTGCCCAGCGAATACAACGGTCGATGATGTGAAAAACAATATGTTCCTGTTTATAAAAGAAGAGATCACATTCGACTTCTTCGTTGAAACGTCCTGGCAGTGACACGGAAGGCATCACCGTGTTGCCTGGTTTATCCCAGGCTCGACATTCTCTACACGAGTCACAAATGCCTTTGATCAGACTCAAACGGGTTTCACCCAGACCAACCTTGGTTAGAATCATCCGCATTTTTGGCTCCTTGGCATGAAACCATCTCAGGTGGAGTTTGCGGAGTTCTCGCTGCACTACAGCTGGGTCGAAGCTGCGCAGGTTTTGGAGGCTGAGCTGAACGTCGAAGCGAGTCCAATCAGGGAGCCTTGGCCTTGGCCGTGGCTCTGCTTGAGGCTGCGGCGGTGGTGGAGGATCTCCTCCCTCCATGCGTCCGCGCCTTGCTGCAACTTGTGGCAGTCTACGGTGATCGTCAGAGCTGCCAGCGCCACTGTTGCCACCATTAGCCCCGTCGGCTCTGGTGATGTCATGGCTGCTGGCGCCTGCGGTTGGATCGCCCTCACCAGGCCGTGGCGGCCTAGGCGCACGTATGCGCGCTCTCGCGGCCGGCGCCGCTTTTGCGGCTGGCGCCGCTTCTGCGGCTGGAGCCGCTTCCGCGGCTGGCGCCGCAGGAGCGGCTTGTCCCGCCGGACGCGGCTGGCCAAAGTTATCTGGCAGTTTCCATTTTTCGGCAAATCTGCATTGGCCAGATATCTTGGTGTGGTGAGGATTGCTCTTCTGATATTCCTTCTTACAGCTTGGACAGTCCCAGTAATACGGTTCAACATCATACCACCGACACATCTTCGGATCCCTACTGTGCTTTGGTGATTGCTTGTAGTTGTTGTCCACACAGCCAGGGCACCCAAGACCGCCAGGTGGTGGTCGACAGATTTCTCCGTTTGGGTGTCTCCGGATTGTTGGGTCGTCCAAGTCGTAGCCAGCACTGTTTGTTACGAACGCATAGCTGCGTTCACGATTCGCGAATGGATCGCGACCATAAGCAAACAGGTCTTTGGCGATTTGCACCGCATCAACGATCAATGACTGCATTCTGTAGGTATACTGTGCCGCCCTTGCTAACTCTTTGTTACAAGCATTGGCGTGCACATGATTTCCTGGACAACGCTTGCCTTTGAAAGGTGCCAACAACTCTTCTTTATTTGCCATTATCTGTGTTGGCTTGCGGATATATTGTCCAAATGAATCTTTGAGACCAGTCGTGCACTGATCAATGATTGTTTGGCAAGTGACCTTGCGTTGTGCCAGTTCTTTCCATGGCTGGATCTCATCCACCCACGTGCCCATTGGTTGTTCCCTGAGAAAGAAACGTCTTAAGTCGTCTTGTAGTAGAGCGACTGTTCCACAGAACGTGATATGAGGCAGGTCCTCTTTGTGGTGTTTAAGCCACGTATCATGATTGACCTGTGCGTTGAAGTAGGAAGGGAGTCCAGTAGTTCTGCAGCTTGGCTGCAGAATCGTGATCTTGACAAAGCAAGTCTTGAGGTAGTGGAGGACTGCTCTTTGTACTTCCGAGTTTCCGAGGTCAACCATAGATATCTTGTCAAGGTTCCCGCCTGACGAGAGTCCCCTCTTGAAGGCTAATATGGATATACCACCCTTGCCCCCACATAATTCAAGCATGTCCACTTGATTGTTTCTGCCGTAGCATAACGACTGGACTATCGAGAAGACATCAGCATGTGAGTCAGCGGGTTGCCCCGCCGGTAACATCATGAAGATGTCCTCTGATTCGCTGTCCGAGTCCGAGTCGTCAAGAGGAACGTCGTTGAAATATGTGGAGCAGTCAAGCCCTTTGAGGTCCTCTCCACAGTCGTCGTTACCGTCTTCCACTTTCTTCGGAACTTTCTTCGGTTTGATGCCGGCTTCTTTGTCAGCTTTCTGCTTTTCTTTCTGTTTTATCCTGGCATCAGTGGGCAACGCAGTTTCCGCGGAGAGATCCGCTGCGGAGGAATCCGCTGTAAAATCAGGAAATGGCGGAATTTCAGGAAGGTCGTTGGTGGGTCGCGTTTGGCAACGCTCAATCGAAGGGGGAGGAGATCGATCGTCATCGACGATCGTCACACGCTTTGGGCGTGGCCTTCGCGACTCACCATTGCCATGAAGAACTGGGGCCGGAGGCTCCCAGTATAGCCGAGTACTGATGTTTGTAACCCCATCAGGTAATGGAGCTACATAATTGTACCCAGTTGGCTGATCCTGGATTCTAATGTCTTGAACGATCTTGTTCGTGTCCAGGTCGGTCGTGACCCTACGAACCACATGGTCCCATTGAGGGCCCTTCTGTGGACATTGAACGTAGTGTCTGACCTTTTTGTCAACGCGTGTACACACACTGAGGTGTACCGCACTCCGCTCATTCCTGATCATGTTGGCTTTATCGAGTTGATCAAGGAAGCGTGCAATAATAATGGCCAAAGTTTTATACCGAAACTCGGCATGTTGTTGATCTTGGCCATACCAATCCAAATCATGGTCCTTGTGTGATCCACAAGTACATCTCCATAAGTTAACCGGTATATGAGGACAAGATGTAGCAACTTGTATATAAGAACCACTGGGATATTTACTGGATCGGTCAAACTTAATGCCGAAATGACAGAGTCTGATTCGTATAACGCTTAGCTTCAAATCTTCAATAACATCTTTGATCGGACCCTGTTTCCAGAAATACCCGGGTGGCCCCAGGATAACTATCTGCATCCTCAGAGCACGCGCTTTGATCAGGAGATTTTGTATACGTTGATAGTGTGGTCCCGCCCTCTTTCCTGGAGTACGCACGTACCAATCAGAGGGTGTGGCCACCCACAACATATTGTAGTCTCCTGCCAACAAATTTCCCAAATACTGTGTTCCAGTTGAAGTCATTACCTCATTATGGGTAATCCGGTCGCATATATATCCACGGGATCGGAGTTCAGCGCAAGCTGTACGAATATCTTCGATGACGAGGCATTTTGAATGGTATTTTTCTTCTCGGGCCTCAGCGCGGCCAACGTATGTCGCGAGGAGGCCGGTATTCGGCTTCTCTTCGCAAGCGAGCGCCGCCGGCGCGCCCGCCTGCCCCCGTCAGAGGGGCATGCTGTTAGCGGATGACTCCGCAGGCGTCACTGGTGCGGCTGCGCTCACGATCTCCACGCGGGTTGGCCCCGCAAGGTCCGTCGAACCTCCGCCCGTGCAGCTTGGTGGCGGTGGCGGTGTCGCGGGTGGCCCCGCTTGGTTCTCAGGCGACCAATTATTCACCGCCTCCTGGACTGCCCAGAAAATCTTAGACTTCAGGGCATCCTTCATGTGTGGCCAGGTCCCTTCAGGACACTGTTGGCCTTTCCACCAGCTGTCGAGCGTCCTGTCTACGATCGCACGGGTCGTGTCCTTCAGGAGCTGCTTGTCGAGATACGGCTCGACAATGAACGTATCAGTCGTAACGGTCATGGACTGTCCCATCGCGGGTTGCCCCGCTGTTACCCCAGCGGGTGACCCCGCACCTACACCGGCGGGTGGCCCCGCATTGACGGAATCCTCGTCGTTCTCCGTCTCGGTGTAGCCGTCATGACTACTGCGGATTGTGAAGGTGTTGGTGACCGTCTGGCTTTTAGCCCCGTCATACAATCCGCAGGGAATGGCTAGGTGTCCTGAGGGGGTCTTCTTTGCCCTCAGGACCTTGGCGCCCTTCCCCAGCTTAAGAGTATACTCTCCGCTGGGGAAGATAACCTTCTGGAAGCCTGGCTTTAGCACGATAATTGTGTCACGTGCTTCCATGGCACTCAGGCCCCAGATGGCTGGGAGGTTTGCACCTGAGCCCTCTGCGATGTTGGAAGCATACTCCTCGATGCGGGGGCTTGCCTCATTGGCGTATTGCACCCCGATCTTGAAGTTGCCCATTTTCCGACAGATCGCAGCACCCTCACCTACACCATTGATGTAGAGGGTTTTGCTCAGTGTGCATATGGCCGGTCTGTGATTGTACCTGGCCATAACCTCCTGAAAGGTTCGTGCTGTATTAGCTCCGATGATGTTCACGTTGGAGCCAATGTCTAGCATGAACGATATGCAGGGCATTCCGTCTTCGTCGGGGAAGAATGTCCCTGTCCGCGCCGCCAGAGCCATCGTACCGTGGTCATCACTATGGTACGTAATCTGTGAACCGAGCGTGCCTTTCAGTAGGCGTTGTTCCAGCACCCACTGGCTCATTGTTAACTCGGTGCACCATATTTGCTCATATTGGCGGCGCTCCTCCACGGTGATTGGTTCCTGTTCAAGGACCCAGTAATTCGCGGAGAGTGTGGAGGTCCACTCACCTCCTGGCGGAAGCGTATCCGTGATGTCACGTGTGTAAGTCAGCCCTTCCGTGTTGATCATGAAGGTATTGTGGAATTGGGCTGCTTCAGCGCTTTCCGCACTGGCCCGGCTCCTAGCACTCACCGGGCTCTCTGCACGTGAGGTTCTGGATACACCTCCGCTCCTGCCGCTCCGCCTGATATTGGCCTCCATTGCTCTCAGAAATCCTGGATTCGGAGGCCCCGTTGCGGGTGACCCCGCTTTGGCGGCGGGAGCCGCTTCGGCGGGTGGCCCCGCTGCTGGGGGCCCCTGTGCTCGAAGCGTAGGCAGGATTGGCATCTGGATGCCTTGCTCTGGCGCTGGCCATGGGTGTGTCTGTGCAGCTGGGGCACGTGCGGATGGCTCCGCCGAGGCGGCTCGAGCCTCTAGTGCCTCCACTGCTTCCCGCAGCCGGCGCAGTTCCCGAGCATCCACCACATACCTTTCCTGCTGGCGCGCCTGTTCCGACTCAGCGTCGCGCTGTCCAGCATACGGAAAGTGTGCTGTGATTATGCCCGGCCCACGACATACAGCGCAAGGTGCCTCGTTTGGCGTACCTGGCCGCTGATTGCGGACGTGCTGCTGTGCAACACGATCCCAGCATATATCGTGGAAGAAATGTCCACATGCCAGTCTCCACACCGTGGTGCCCATCTCGTAGGGGTCCATACAGATCGGGCACTGTGTGAAATTGTAATCTGAAATGACTGGCGTGGGCACGTCGGGGCGAGTCCGAGCCTGACGCTCGAAAGTAGTTTCGCCCTCCCGATATGGCGTCGGTGGTGGCAGTCTGTCTATCTGTTCAGCGGGTGGCCCCGCACCTGCGGGTGTCCCCGCTTGGTTCTCACGCTCGATCCTTCTCTGGATCGCGCGCTGTTGGCGCAGCCTAGCGTTGTCCCGAACCTGCTGCCTAGATGCCAGTATCGCTTGCTGCGTGTTGTGCACGTCGCGAATGTAGTCTGGCATGCTGCCCAGAGCGGCTGGCACCGCGAGACCAGCTGGCTGAACTACGGTCTCGGGGTCCGTCGGCGTGGGCATGTAGGCGTAGTGCGGCATAGACTGCGTGTCAACTGCTCGTGTAAACTGCAAACGGTACATCTCATTGGCCAGATTCCGAGTGTACTCGTTCGCAGGTGGCCCCGCAATCATAGGAGTGTTATTCATCTGCGCGTAGTACTCCGGGTACATCGGCGCATCCATGGCCGGTGCCTCTGCTGGTCCATGATTGTCCCATCCATATATTGGGTGTGATGCTATCCCTGGAATAAACACCTGTCGATGTGGATTCGTGGGATCTGCATTCGGAGCATCATCGGAGGTCCAGCTCCAGAGAGGCCGAAAGTTGCCATGATTCGTAACATCTATGTTGCGGTTCCGCAACAGGCTGGGCACTCTATCAGCTTGTTGCTGCAAAAAGGTAGCCTGTGCTCTCAAGGTGGCCGCCCGACGTTCGTAGTCTGAGCCCTGCTGACCATCAGCGGGTGGCCCCGCATGTGCGGATGACTCCGCAGGCGTTCGCTCGGCGGGTGACCCCGCAGCCACCCCTCCTTCACTACCCCTCGGAGTGCCGAAGGGAGTGGTCGCCTGGAGTGCCGCTGCGAGCGTCGGATTCCCGCGAATCGCCTGGAGTCGTTGCCACAAGCTGTTTTCGCTCGTTTCGGACGGCGGAGTCCGATACGGCGAGCCACCATCTGATCCGCTCATGGGGACAAACCTCGCGCCTCCAGCTTGCTGCGGAGGGCGTTGTGGTTGTGTCCCTAGGATGCCGGGTGGCCCCGCAGGAGGGCGCAGGTTCCTCTGCTGTGCATCTTGGATACCTGCGTGCACCGCCCACGGGTCAGCTCGGTATAGCTGATCGGTCAGTCCAGAGACGTCAGCTGATGTCAAATGGCTGTTGAGAGCCTGGACCCAAGACTGCTGGTCCGGCCGCCACGGAGATGCTACCGTCGCCACCGGTGTGACTACTTGCTGCCATGAACCGTCCGAGGTGTCTACGGCGGGTGTCCCCGCTCCTGCGGGTGGCCCCGCCTCAGGCATGACCTCGTTCTCCTGGGCATTCATCATGAGGACTGTCTGTGTCTCGAACGGTCGTGGAGCAACATCTTGCTCGGTCATGACCAAATTGAATGGACGACCGTCCGTCTTAGCCCAGCCCTTGAGGTACATGGCATGATCTTCCATTACCGCCACAGTTCTGTCACACATTTTAAGTGGCAGGTAGTCATCAGTGCGAATCCTGTCCGCGGGTTGGCCCCGCCTCCGCGTCTTGTCATAAAACAGCGGATTGGTCCAGGCTTCGCCGACCCGATACTTCGCAATGCTCACTATCTGGAGAATATGATCGGGCGGTATACGTCCATCGTGGCCCCGTGTCATGACTATGTCATTTGCTGATCCCCATAGAGAGAAGCCACTGGACAGCATCTTGTTGATGCTGCAGAATATGAGCACCTCCGAGTCAGGACGGATGCCCGATTGAATCCTCGGGTCGCCCGGGAGGTAGGGGCAGCCATGCACAAATTGGCGCCCCCCTTTCCTCTTCGGGTTGTCCTGTGCGAGGCATGACAGGCCATTAGCAAGAATGTCCTTGACATATTCCCACTGCGTCCCGTGGATGAAATATACTGGGTCGTCTGGTTCTTTCATCCATGTTGCGATCGGCTTGAACAACGACTCGGGACAGTGGACGCCTGGACTGCTGTGGCCATTCGTAGCTCTGATGAAGTACTGTGGCCTGCGGTTCGTTGGTTGAAACCTTTTCGGCAGCAGCAGGCTATCATCAACGCACTTCATCTGGAGCCTGCCCTTCTGCATGCCGTGATGGTCAATTATCTCACAGCAGTTTAGCAGCACCCAGTACACGAATGACGAGTGGGGCCTGCCCTTGATCAGAACTTCGTGCATGTCACGATAGTGTTTATACTGATCATTTTCCTGCCAGTTTGCCAGCAGATCGTCAATGACAACCCAGCCGTCGTACGGATCGAAAGTGCTGACCTTCTCGAAGTATCGGTTGTGTTTGTCCTTATAATATGGACTGTGGCGTAGAGCCGTCGAAAACCAGATCGATATCTTGGTCATCTGCTCCTTACTCGGCAGGGTCGGATCAGCGCCGTTCTGTTGCATGACCTTCAGGAGCGATTCTCTATGCTGCGCAACACGTAGTGGCGGCCTGTCTCGCAGCATGTTTCCCACCTTCTGTTGTTCGCGCTCCCAGTCGTTGTGACACTTGAAATTACGACGAACCGGACAATTAATGACTTCATATCGGTCCGTGTCGTCTGGAGTGACTCGTGGGTTGACGGGCTGCCTCGGGCCTTTGTCTACAATGCCTTGCCAATACAACTTGCATTCCAAAGGAATGACCCTCAGAACAGACATTATTGGCTGCCCGCTTGCGGGTGACCCCGCTAATGCAGCCGGCGGCGCCTTGACGGGTGGCCCCGCTAATGCAGCTGGCGCCGCTTTGATGGGTGGCCCTGCAGAACCTGCGGCTGACGAGGCAGCTCCTGCAGATGACTCCGCGCCCGGGTTCTGGCGACCTTTGTCAGCAGCTGCATCATCAGTCAGTTTCTGTTGGTCGCCAAACTCTTTGAGGACTCTGAAGCGTTCTTCTCTGGAGAGAGTGCCTTCTGCGGGTGTCCCCGCTGTTACGGCTGGCGCCGCTTTAGCGGGTGGCCCCGCAGAGCCCTTGTCCTCCTTAGCCTTGGCGGCCGCTTCTGCCCGCACCGACCTCATCCCAGCTTCGGGCTTCGGCTGCGCTTTCATTCGTGCCGAACCTGGTCGTGGTGCAAGGCGTGGCTGATGCAGTGTTGGAGTCCAGTCACCTCGGAACGCTGCCTTAGGCTTGTCGCGAGCTTCGTCCTTGACATCGCCTTGGGTCACTGGAGGCATCGGAGTCGATGGTCCAGCAAAGACCTTCTTCCTCTCTGTCACGGATAGACCAGGAGGATCTGCCGGCTCAGGGTCGTCCATCTTGGCGATCGCTCTGACCTTCGCCCGTCCCTGCGTGTCTTCGGGGCTCTTGGACGAGAGCCTTTTCGCCGGAGTCGGTGACGACGAGGAGTCGGCTCTAGGTCTCGGAGGTGGCCTGCTGCTCTTGCCTGGTCGTGGACCAGGAGGGTCTCTAGGAGGGCCTTCTGGCTGGCCATGATCATGGGTAACCTGCCTCATCTGGTCGATGTCGGCAACACCCTTTATGGCCAGCTTGTATTTGCCATTCTCATGGCGGTAGAGTACCCTCGCGATGAGCCACTTCTGCGCCGAAGAGCTGAAGTACCAGCAGGCGCTTCCGTCAGGGAATGGATTCTCTGAACCGTCTTCCGCCGCCCACTCTTCATTTAGCTCAGTGCGGTCAGTGCCGGCGGCGGACCCGGCAGCAGAGGCAACGTCTATCCACTCGTCCGCAGATCCAGCGGCTGGTGCTGCTTCTGCGGGTGACCCCGCTTCCTTGCTGGATTCTGCGGGTGACCCCGCTTCCTTACTGGATTCTGCGGGTGACCCCGCTTCCTTACTGGATTCTGCGGGTGACCCCGCTTCCTTATGGAATCGGCGGTTCCATTCCTTGAGGCGGTGGTCATTGGGAAGCTTTGCCCAATTTTCCTTGACGGTGTTGGCCACTTCTTCGGTCATAGGGACGCGATCGGCCTCTGTGATGCGCTTTCCTCCTCCAGGAACCTCTTTGTTCGGATCATGGACGTTACCCGCGTCGTCTCCATGAGACCAATTCCACGGGGTCTCTCCATAGTGAGGGCTCCTGGAGGGGCGGTCCATCGGACACCTGCGCATGTGGCCTTTAAAGGGCTCACACTGACATACTTGCTTTCTGTACGTTTTGCGGTCAGTGATGATCTTCTGCTTCTTCGCCCTTTTGTCCCAGGCCTCTGGCGTCTTGGTCTTGCCGCCCTTGGTACGGATTATCGCGCCAGTCTCGTCCCTTTTGGCACAGTATTCCTTAGAATACCAGTGCCGAAGAGTATCCATAGAGTAGCCGGGGTACCATCTGATGTACCAATCCGGCACCTGCTGAGCAGATACTCCAACGGAGTGCTCAGTGCTGTATGGATAGCCCGATTCATCATGCGTAGGGCGTCTAGGAGCTGAGCGGCTCCTTCCGCGGGCTGGCCCCGCTGACGCACTACCACGTGTCACTGGCCTTTGATCGTCATGCTCTGAGTCTCGGGGAGGCGACGGTCGCCTGTCCCTCTTGGCGTACCGCATGTCCTCCGAGTCCTCTGAGCTGTCCTGGACCATGAACACGTTTTGATACGGGCTTCTGAAGTATCCGATGTCATTTAACTGCTCCATCGAGAGGTCGTTAATGTTCATTTGATCGCAACCTTGCATGAATACATCCATAGACCAAGCGGGTGGCCCCGCTGTTGTGTCTAGCATCTCTTCGGCGGGTGACCCCGCTAGAGCTTGGAGTGCTTTAAGCATCTGAGATGCTGACATGTTCGAATCCAAGTATGGACGTAGACGGGCAACTCCTGGGTGCGACAGCAATTCGTTCATCGTCATCTGCTGCTGTGCTGGCGCACTCAAGAGTCGGATTGCTTCTGAAACCTGCTCCTGGAGCATGTCGTTATAATCTTCTTCGGATTCTTCGGAGTCGGAATCCGCGGGATGGCCCCGCATTTCGTCATCGGCGTCTCCCATCTCCGAGCCAGCCCACGACGGATTTGGCAGCAACGGCATGCCAATCACTTGTGGGGCCAGCGCGGCGGTGAGTTCTTCCTCTGTTGCCGGGACAGTCTCGGCTTCGGAGACCTCGTCACCGGCGGGTGGCCCCGCTGGAAGACCGAACCAAGCATTGTACGCAATCTCATCGACCTCGTCCCAGCCGTGGAACTCGTCGAAGAGGGTCACTGCGTAGTCTTCCAGGGCCACAGTTGCTTCAGCATAGCGGGCCATCACGTAATACGTGGAGGAGCCCGCAGCGGGAGCCGCTTCTGGATTGACGTAAAACTCGTAGTCAATGTAATCTATGTCATCCATAAAAGAGTTTTGAGCCAAATGTACGGATCCCTTTCCTTTCCCCTTCGGGCATTGATCGCGCAAATGCTCTGTGCTACCGCATGTATGACACTTCATAGTATTACCAGAAGCGTCCCTAGGGTTGCCCCTCCGCCCTTTTCCCTTACCGGAGGTCCGCCTGTGACCCCGACCTTTGCCTCCGATAAGAACTTCTTCAAAAGCCATATCAGTTAAGGACGTGAGGAAAGCAGTAATACCCCTACCATGCATACGGCGTCTGCGACCCCCTTTACCACGACCCTTTCCAAATTGTTTGAAATGTCGGCGTACTGCACGTCTCACCTTTCTGAC
>CAUYUJ010008225.1:404674-409674 GCA_963575745.1 Prorocentrum cordatum | reverse complement strand
CTTGAAGCGCGTAAATTCCGTCCGTTCCTGCTCACTGCTGTCTGCAAGCATTTGCTAACCCACGTACGCCAGCGAATAGCTCACACACACACACACACACACACATCACATATCTAGCCGTCCCCAACTCCGTGGCCAAGCTCGCATCGCGAAGGAAATGCTGCAGATTGTGACTTATTTTTTTCACGAGCTGGACCGTGCCCTTCCGTAGACTAGTCTCGAACATCTGCTCGACGCGAGCCCGCTCCAGGCCAGACAGCGCGCGCACCGGGGACGCGGTCGTTACGCTACGTCCCAATATTGCAAACATGGCTTTGTCGAGCCATGATCCGACATCCTCCATCGTCCACTGTCCTGAACATGATATGGCGCTGTTCGCGCAGAAAAAAACCTCGCTGCCACACTCGCCAAGAGAGCCCGTCGCACGGCCAGAACACTTCAGTAGAATGTGCCGCAGTCGTTCTCCGAGATGGCGCTGTCATCCTCGCTGATATGCTTAGGTCAGGCATGTCCCCCTTCAGGCGGCTTTTGAAAGACAAGTAAAATCGTCAAAAACACTGCAAAATAGCTTGTAGTCAAAAAATCGTCCCCCGACTATTTTTACTATTTTTGAATGTTCGCCCTGTCGAGGGACTTAATGATATGGTCTGCATGCCTTTCCTCATCCACGCAGAGTCACCGCCAGCACTCCTGGGTCGTCGTAGCCGTTTCGTCTCGCAACTCGCGATGCAGACCAGAGGGGTCGCTGAAGATGCCCTGGGAGGTCGTCTTCCACGAGACAAACACCACGCGGAACCGCATCGCATCCAAACTCGAAGAGCCACAATCGGCAGACAATCCAGAATGGGCCATAGGCGAAACATGTTCCGAGGCCGTCGCCCTGACCATGGATGGCGACTTGACATCCAAGCCAGCCAAACCAGCCCCCTCATTAGACTTTGACTCTTCGTTGCTGAAGTAACTGTCGAGAACAGAATTCAAGTAGCCGCCACACAGTAAATAGGACCCAAGACTGCACTGGCCAAGACCCTACGAATTGCGTGTAAAACAGCCTGGCGTCGATAGTTCCCAGACTGTCCAGCGCTGTCTCCTCCACTGCACAATGCGCCCTATCGTTCGATGCCGTGGTCGCCATGCGCGTTGCCAACAACTGCATGACCGCCGTCGCTTTTGTGGGGCCACGGGCCGCGCGAGCGCTGGTCAAGGCGCACCGCGGCTGACCTCAGCTTCGGCAGGCACTGTCGGCGGCGCCATGCAGGCTGGGACGGCGCGTCGCGCTGGCAGGTCGCGCCGCCCGCCTGTCGCGCTCCGCGCAGGCGGCTGGGAGAAGGCGAGCGAAGCACGCCGCCGCCCGCTGGTCGCGGCGTCGCGCTGCGGGCGGGTTCGCCAGCGGCGCGGTGGCCCGCGCCCGCGCGGCTTCTTGTCGCTTTCCCCTTTCTCTTTCCGCTCCCTTTGTGTGCTCTGCTCTCTCCTTTCCCTCTTCCCTCTCCCTGTCCGTTCCCTCTCTCTCCCTATTTCGATCTATCCCTTGCCCTCCTCCATCCCGGTTCTCCCTTGCCTCGTTCTCGCGACGGCTCGTCGCCCGCTGCGTCGCCCCCCCCCGCCCCCGCCTGTTTCGCATGCCTCCCCCCCCCCCCACCTCGAGGGCACGCCGCGCAAACATGGATGAGCGATCCAAGGATTTGGCGCGCGGTCGCCAAGTCCATGGATCGGGGGAGGTGCCTTCCCCAAAGTGCGGCCAGCGCCGCCGCGTCCGGCGGCGGAAATCCGCGATTCCCAGTGGAAACGGGACCCGCCGCTAATCCACGCCCCCCTGATCCACGTCGGCGATCGCCTGACCCGCCCCCCCGCGGTGCGCGCCCGCACGCTCTGGCTGCAGCGCGCGGCTCTCCCGCGCGAGGGGATGCCGCCGCGTTCTGCACCCGCCCTCCCGGTCGCTGGGGCCATTCGACTCGCTCGACCTGGCTATGTTGACCCTTCCCTCGAGCTCTCCCTCCTCCTCCTCCTCCTCCTCCTCCTCCTCCTCCTCCTCCTCCTCCTCCTCCTCCTCCTCCCCCTCCTCCTCCTCACCGCCTGAGCGGGGGGGGGCGCCTGTGCCGTCGCCGTTGGTGAAGTCGCCACCCTGGATCATGAAATTCTGGGCAGCAGGAGGGTGAGACGAAGCCAAGACGAGGATATAGAATCGGGTGAGAATAAATCGAGAGGAGGAGTAGGATCAGGAGGAGGAGAAGGAGGAGGAGGATAAGGAGAATCTCTGAGATCTGGCGCTGTGGAGAATGTCTCCAGCGCCTCGGCCTTCTCAGAGCGCCCTGGAACGCTCTGCGAGCGTTCCAGAAAGCTCTGGAACGGATCTACCCTCGTCCCAGCCCCGCCCCAGAGGGGCCTCTTCCCTCCTCCCTGGACGAAGCGCTCGCGCAAGAAGCTGCCTGCCAGTTTCGGCTCCTGGAGGTCGTCCCTGAGCCTCAGGAAAAACAAACAATGCTCGGCGATCAAAAACGGCCCCGAAGAGTGCGTAGACTGACTTCAGTGCCGACACCAAAACAACAACATAACGTCGGTGCTTCTCCTCCGCCTCCTCCTCCCCCTTCATCCTCCTCCTCCTTCTCCTCCTCCTCATCCTCCTCCTTCATCCTCATCCTCATCCTCATCCTCATGATCATCCTCCACTCCTTGTCCTTAGAAACAACTCCTCCATATCGCATCCCGAGGCGTGTCGGTAGAGGGGGCCCGGCGTTCGTCCTAAGACTTCCTCACCATGCATGATCCTGACGCTTGAAATTTGCAACAACTTCGCGGATGGAGTGCGGGCCGTTTTTTGAAAATGACTCCCGCCTTAGCGCTGCACACATTCGTCCCAAAAACTGCAAGATCTTCAAGGTTGGAGGGCGGTCCGCTTTCAAAATTTTGCTCTCGCCTGAGGGCCGCGCACATTCGTCTTCAGAGTTAACAACAGCCGAACGACGCCCCTGCTGCACGCTGGTCGATGGGACGAGCTGGGGCGCACGTCGGCCAGGGAGGCGGTCTGAGACAGGGCTGGGGCAGAGGTGCTATGGAGTAAGGCTGGGGCAGGGGACGAGCTGACGCGCCTTGCATCTGCTGCGTGGAGGCATTGCGAGCCAGAGTGTTTCAGCCCATCTCCTCCCCCTTCTCTGCGTAATTCAAGCTCTGCGCGGCCCGCTTAGCTTCGACCGAAGAGGTGCGCTCTCGACCCGCGAATCAAAAAGTGTTTCAGCCCATCTGGCAAGGGTCAATGGGGGGTCTTGCTCAGCGTCGATCTCGCACTCGGCGGCTGCAAACTGTAGATATGGGGAGCATCGCTCTTGAGACGTGGCTCCCCGATGTCGCCACCTCCGCACGCATCCGTCTCGCAAGGCGGCGGCTCAAAGTTTACTGTTGCGGCCGCCACTCTAGTTTGCGAGGGGGGCAGCGGCAGCCGGCGGCAGCCGCTCTCGCGAGAGCTGTGAGCTGCCGGGGTGCTCGACCGCGGCGCGCGTGGGCTCGGCGGGAGGATTGCGCGCGTCGGGAGGGATAGATTCTGCACGGCCTCCCCCGTGGCCGTAGGCGACCCGAGGAGGAGGAGGAGGAGGAGGAGGAGGAGGAGGAGGAGGGAGGAGGGAGGAGGAGGAGGGAGGAGGAGGAGGAGGAGGAGGAGGAGGTAGAGGAGGAGGAGGTGGAGGAGGAGGTGGAGGAGGAGGAGGAGGAGGGGTCGCCTAAGCCCTTCGGAGAAACCCTCTGGTAGATTTGGCGGCTGCGGCGGAAGAGTTACGCAGCAAATTCTGGTCCACAGTGTTCAGGGGATTGCGTTCGACGGTGCCATTCTCTCGGGAGCCCACAAAGGACGTACGCGACCAACTATGTACATGAGCACGGCCTCTCGATCCGCGACACTGGCCGCGTGATACGAACATTCGGGCAATGCGTACTCCCGAACCCAGCGTGGATTCATGTGCGTGTACGTCCTCATTTCGCTCCTGATTCTCATCGTCCCACGTGCAGGCCTGCTGGTCGGAGCAGGTGCCTTCGACGAGGTGCTCGGCGTTCGGTGCAGCCACGCCCCTGGAGAAGCACGACGCGCTGCTGGCCATGGGAGACCGCGCACTTGTCCATGGTCAAGGCCCAGGCAAGAAGAATGCTCTGGCCCTGGCCCTTGTTGGTGGTCATCGCTCAAGCGAGGCGTACTGGGCATTGGTGATGTCGCGGCGTGAACGGGTGGTCGGTCCCTGGAGCCAGCCGAATCGTAGCAGATCGGGGCGATGAATTGAGAGGACCCGCGGAATGGTCCAGTGACATCACGGACGAAGAGGAAATAGCAGCACATACCTATACGGCAACCCTTCGGGTGGTAAGGAGGTTGGGGCGGGAAAGGGAAACCCACCGCCAACAACTGCCATGACTGTGATGGCGATGAGATGGCGCCATCGATCTCACGAATTTCACCATCGATCTCACACCATCGATCTCCACTGTCGCTCTCGATATCGATCGCACGATCGATCCATAAAAGATCTCACGATCGACCCCACGAGAGATCTCTCGAGAGACACCATCGGGAAACACCACGGCGGGGCATCCCCGGCCACGGCGGGACACACCGCCAGGCCAAGAGCTGCCGTGAGCGATCTCACCATCGTTCTCACTATCGCTCTCACTATCGACCTCTCGCTCTCACGGCCGACCTCACGAGCACGATCGATCACGCAATCGATCTCACTATCGATCTCACCATCTATTTCACAAGTGATCTCACGAACTACCATCGAGACACCATGGCGGGACACCCGATACCACCGTCGGGACACCCCGCGCCACCGACGGGGCACCCCGCGCCACCGACGGTGCACCCCCGCGACACCGACGGGGCAACCCGGGATCGATCTCACGATCACGATTGATCACGCAGTCGATCTCACTATCGATCTCACAACTGATCTGACGAACTACCATCGAGACACCACGGTTGGACACCCGGAGCCACCGTCGAGACACCTCGCGCCACCGAC
>CAUYUJ010008225.1:361885-402074 GCA_963575745.1 Prorocentrum cordatum | reverse complement strand
TACTACTACTACTGTGTTACTACTACTACTACGGCTCTACACCGACTACTACTGACTGCTGCTTGTACGCTCTACTACTTAGTACTGAATGTAGTAGTAGTAGTAGTAGTAGTAGTAGTGGTAGCAGAATTTGTACTACTAGTACTGCATGTAGTAGTATTCGTGGTCGTTGTAGAAATAGTAGTCATCGCAGTGGCAGTAGTAGTAGTAGCAGTAGTAGTAGTAGCAGTAGTAGTAGTAGTAGTAGTAGTAGTAGTGGTAGCAGAATTTGTAACAGTAACAATTGTAGTAGTAGTAGCACTAGTGATAGTAGTAGCAGCAGCAGCAGCAGCAGTAGTAGTAGCAGTAGCAGTAGCAGTAGCAGCAGCAGTAGCAGTAGCAGTAAGGGTTGGTGTAGAAGTAGCAATTGTAATCATGGTAGCAGGAGCAGCCGTAGTAGTAGTAGTCGTCGTCGTAAAAATGATAGTGGTACTGGTAGTCGTAGTCGTAAAAGTAGTAGTCATAGTGGGGGTAGTAGCGGTAGCAATAATGATAGTAGTGGTGGTGGTGGTAGTACTAGAAGTAGTAATGTATTTGCAATGTAAAAGTAGTAGTAGCACTAGTAGTGGTGGTGGTAGTAGTACTAGGCATAGTCATCGTAGTAGTCGTAGTAGTAGTAGTAGTAGTAGTAGTAGTAGTAGTAGTAAAAGTAGTAGTAGTAGTAGCAGTAGTACTAGCAGTGATAGTAGGAAAACTGCTAGCCGTAGCAAAAATAGTCGTAGTAGTAGTTGTTGTTGTAGTAGTAGTAGTAGGAGCGGTAGTACTAATAGTAGTAGTAATCGGAGCAGTAGTGGTTGTAGTAGTAGTAGTAGTAGTAGTAATAGTAGTAGGAGTAATAATAGGAGTAGTAATAGTAGTAGTAGTAGGAGTAGTAGTAGTAGTAGTAGTAGTAGTAGTAGTAGTAGTGGTAGTAGTAATAGTAGTAGTAGTAGTAGTAGTAGTAGTAGTAGTAGCGAAAGTAGTAGTAGTAGTAGTAGTAGAAGAAATAGTAGTAGTATTAGTAGCAATGGTAGTAGTAGTAGTAGTAGTAGTAGTAGTAGTAGTAGTAGTAGTAGTAGCAGTAGTAGTAGCATCGTAGTAGAAGTCGTAGTAGTAGTAGTAGTAGTAGTAGTAGTAGTAGTAGTCGTAGTAATAGTCGTAGTGATAGTAGTGAATGAGTGAATGAGTGAGTGAGTGAGTGTGTGAGTGAGTGAGTGAGTGAGTGAGTGGGTGTAGTAGTAGTGAGAGTAGTTATGATAGTAATGGCATGAGCAGAACTCATCTTGAGCAATGGTAACGGAAAGGGAGAAGGAAGGATAGTGGAGAGGAAGGACGGGGGCCGAAGGGGAGCATGGAGGTAGGAAGGAAGCAAGATTGAGGCAGTGGGGAGACATGAAAAGAAGGAACAGAGGAGTGAGGAGGGCGCGTTCCTTAATGACCCGGTGGAACTTGCTGCCCTCGTAGCCAAAACCCTTCTCGCCCGTGCACAGGGCCCTGAAGACCGCCGGCCCGCCCAGGGCACCGCCGAGGCTGTCGATTCCTGTGTGCGCAGTGGCACAGAACGTTCACGTGAGTTCGCCAGCCTCTGATGGGTGTGTTTTCCACCACCACCACCACCATAAGTTGGAGGGGGAGTCCTCCTCCTCCTCCTCCTCCTCCTCCTCCCCTACCTCCTCCTCCTCTCCTCTCCTCCTCCTCCTTCTTTCTTCCTCTTCCTCTTCCTCTTCCTCCTCCTCTTCCTCCTCCTCCTCCTCCTTTTTTTCCTTTTCCTCCTCCTCCCTTCCTCCAACTTCTGGTAGTGGTGGTGGAAAACAGGCTCATCAAGCTCCACTTGGCGGCACGCAGAGGAGGGCGGGGGGAGGGGGGAAGGCTTCTTAGAAGGAGGGTGTTTCTTAGAAGGCGCCGGCCTCACATCTACAGACAACGCCCGCGCCTTCCAAGGAGCAGGGGTGTTTATAGGAAGCCCCCCCCTCCCCGGCCCCCCTCTGCGCATGGCCGACTCCCCCCATTCAGACCTCATCCGGGCATCCAATTTTCCCTGATTGAGCTTCTGGAGGCCTGTACTGGGCCCGTGGGACTGTGAAGAATGGGCCGGGACGGATGAGAATCCCTGGCACGGAGTCCAGGCACGAGGCGTCGCCGAGTCCAGGCCGGCTCCCCTCGTGAGGTAGCTCAAAGCACGCTTCGCGCGGCGACGGAAGCATGAACCCTCGCCGCGCCCCCCGCGCAGGAGGAGGGGAGGGCAGCAGGGCATCGTCCTCGCCCTGGTCCCTGAGGCTTCATGCCAACGACTGCACCCCCCGTGGATTCCGTCGCCACGCGAAGCGTGCCTTGAGCTACCTCACGAGGGGAGCCGACCTGGACTCGGCGACGCCTCGCCGAGAGGTCGGCGACAGCAGCCCCTTCCCGTGCGAGGCCGCACGCCAGACGGGGCAGAGTGGGGCGCTCAAGCCCCGATCGACGATGAGTCGGCGACTTGGGGTCGTCGTGTTTTCCCCCTGGGCCAGGTCGGGACGCACACAGGCACACTGCTCGGCGCCGCCTTTGTGCGGCACCAGCGTTAAACCGACAGTTCTTGCGGCGGCAACCGTGTTGCCAAGGTGTCCCGCTGCAGGGGTCGTTCGGCCGTCCGCGCCAGGGCGCCCAGCTCCGCAAAGGAAAACGCTTTGGCACGCAAACACCCATACGTTTGTCGGAACCCTCGTCAAAATCAACCTCAAAAATGTGTTGCGTGGCTGAACTGTTTGTTGGGAGATCTTGGACAGAATAGCGATGACTGCGGGGTGCATGTATGCGCCGACCCTCCAATGTCGGTCATCCTCGAACTTCCGAGCCGTTCCGGGTCAGACCACATTTGCCCTGGCCCGGACATTCGAAGGGCGTCGTATCGACATTGACGGGCGCGCCGACATCGAAGGGGCGTGTTCGCCATATTTGATGTTAATGTCGATGGGGGTAATAGTACTTTGTGTCCTCCTTGGCAGCGTGCGTCCGACCCGAACATATAGTACAACCATCTTGTAGTTACGGAGCACCCCGCAGCTGCGGATAAGAGTGCGGGGGCGGCGGGGACGTCGGCAGCCTGCGAGGCTCTGAAGAAACCCGCCGCAGGGGCCTAACTTTACCAATTATACAACGAGCCCGCCGAAATCGCCGATGTTCTCGTTACAGCACTGCGGGTGGGTTGCAGGCGGGTCGCGGGTGAGTCGTGCGTGAGTCGCGGGCTGGGTCGCGGGTGAGTCGTTGGTGGGTCGCGGGTGGGTCGCGGATGGGTCGCAGTTGGGTCGCGGGCTGGGTCGCGGGCTGGGTCGCGGGTGAATCGTTGGTGGGGGTCGCGGGTGGGTCGCGGATGGGTCGCGGTTGGGTCGCGGGCGGGTCGCGATCGGGTCGCGGGCAGGGCAGCGGGGGGGATGACGACAACAAACAACAACGAACAACAACCAACAAACAACAACCAACAAGCAACAAAGAACAAACAAGCAACAAACAACAAACAAGAAACAACAACCAACAACAACCACCAACCACCAACAACCAACCAAGAAAAAAACAAACAAACAACAAACAAACAACGAACAACACACAACAAATAACAAACAACACACAACGAACAGCAAACAACAAATAATAAACAACAAACAACAAACAAACAACAAACAACAAATGACAACCAACAGCCAACAGCCAACAAACAACAAACAACAAACAACAAACAACAAACACCAACAAACAACAGCAATAACAACAACAATAACAACAACAACAACAACAACAACAACAACAACAGCAACAGCAACAGCAACAGCAACAGCAACAGCAACAGCAGCAGCAGCAACAACAGCAGCAACAACAACAACAAAAACACCAACAACAGCAGCAACAACAAGCCGAGCTGCAGAACCTCACTTCGGCTACGCGCCCAGGGACAGTGAATGACCGTTCGGCCCCCTCACCCTGATGCTGTTTCCCGAGCGTCGTGGCCAGATGGCGCCCGCCGCCGAGTTTATACTCTAATACTACAAGAGATATCGGGGCGCGCGTGGCCCCTCTGGGGGCGACGCACACGTAGCGTTAGCAGGTTGGGGTGGCGCAGACAAGCTCCTCTTCTTCGGCGCCCCCTCGGGTCTCCGCGGCTCTGGGTCCAGAGAGGCTGCGTGCGGGCTGCCATCTCGAACGCCCACCGGCACCCGCGATGCCGTCGCGACGAGACGGCACGACCCTGCCATGCCGCCGACGCGCTGGAACAGAGGACACCACTGGCTGGGCAGGAGCCTCGTCTTCGGGGGCCGTCACTTGGACCCGCGCTAGAGTGAGGAAGAAAGTGAGGAGGAGACCATGGAATCAGAAAAAACGCCGTAAACATAAACTGTCAGCGCTCCGCGCGGATCTCTTGGCCCCAAAAGCTTATGTTTATGGCGTGGTTTCTTCCTCGAGACCAGCTCCTGGGGGAGACATCGAGCTGGAATCGGCGACACATCGCAGAGAGATCGGCGATGCTGTCGGGACCCGATGCGCAACGGATGGGCGATTGGGGGTCAGCGCATCCCCCCTTGGGCCCATCCCCCCTTGACGTTGCCCCTGATGGAGAGCTCGTCCATGGTCGAGGCCCGCCGTGCCCAGGGAAGCCTTTTTTCCTGCTCCCGATTCAGGAGTCCGCCGTACTGCCAGACTTCAGCTGCTGGGGCAAGCAGGATACCAAAAAAGCGGCATACAAGCATAAACTGTTGGAGGTTTCGCGCGGAGTTCTTAGGTCTGCGCTGGACCCCCTCCCCGCACCCTTCCCAGGCGCGAGCAGCGCACCCGGGGGAACCAGGGGCGTGCCCGAGACGCCGCCCACGAGAGTGAGGAAAGGAATGCAATGCCGACCCGAAAAATCCGCGCGGACCTCGGAAAGGCTATGCTTACCTCGTTCTCTCGTTCTACGCTACTCGATGGGGGTAGTGGGCATCCCCGACGAGCCTGGGCGGGGATGCACGTCGCGATCACGTTGGCGATGGTTTCCGAACGCGTCGTGGACCACTCAGTCTCGAACGATGGTCCGCTTCGCGGTATTGGAAAACCCTTCCGCGCTCCTCGAGTCAGGGCCAGCGGCGGCCTTCAGCCTCGAACGCCCGCGCCTGCGCTGCCGCAGCGTCGACTCGCCACGAGCCAGCCGTGGCGGATCTCTCGCCGGCGAGCTCGGGCGGAGGGAGAAGGACAGGCGGACGGGGAGGGGGATGGGGAGGAAGAGGGAGGGGGGGTCTGCCGAGGGTGGGGGAGGGGATTTTGGGGGGGCACGACCGCTGTGCTGCGTACTCAAAGCACACTGGAAGTGTCCTGCAGGGGGGTGGCCCCACTCTCCTAGGGGTGGAGGCCCTTGCAAACTTGATGCCAGCCGTGGGGGGTAAACTTGCTGCCGAGGCGAAACCCCCGATGCAGAAAAACAGAAACACAAACCGACCCCCAACAGGCACGCTCCAAGGCAATGCCCGCGTACACAAAGGGGGGGAGAGGGGAGGAAGAGGGAACGGGTGGACGAGACGGGTTTGTAGCAGCGTTTCCCCACCCCCGCAGCCAAATGCCTCGGAGGCCCCACAGAGGGCCGCTCTGGCAGCACGCGTTGTGCTCTGCACACGCGATGGGCCCAGGACACAAGTCATTGAGAGCAAAGAGGGGGGAGGGGAGAAGGAGAGGGAGGAGGAGAAGGCGACGGAAGAAAAATAAGAATAAGAAGAAGAAGAAGAAGAAGAAGAAGAAGAGGAGATGTGCGAGGGAAGGGTTGACCGAAGGGACGACCCCCTCCCGAATATCCGAGGGTAAAGTCGGTAACGACGGATGAAGGACGATGATGAAATTTGTACCCCTCTCCACCAGTCCAACAGTCAGCGTTTGTGATCCAATCCGCCACCGTGCCTCTGGGTACGGCGTGGGCAGATCCTCCGGTCATTTGCCTGGCCCCTGGGGCCTCAGCCCTCAGTCCTCGGGAGTCTCTCAAGGACCCGACCCCAAATTCCGAAAAATCTCTTGGGGTTCGGCGCATGCCCCCCTGGGCTCCCCCGCGTCTCCCCGCGCACCTTCTGCGGGCCCCAAAGAGGGCCCCAAGACGCGCCAGGAGGGCCCCAAGGGGCCCCGAAGTCGGTCCAAGACGGTCCAAGGCGGCCCCGAGTCGCCGAACGACCGCTCCAAAACGCGCAGGATGGCCCCCTGACGGACCAACAGGCCTCCAAGACGTCCCAAGAGGCCTCCCAAGAGGGCACAAGGGGCAAAATCTGAGATGTTTGAAAATTGTTGATTTTCTCGCATTTTCGGTTTCCCGACGTTCCGGGACGACCCAAGAGGCCCCCAAGATCGCCCCGAGACCCAAGAGGCTTCCAAGAGGGCCCCAAACGGCCAAAGAGGGCACCAAGACGATTCAAGAGGCACCCAAGGCTGCCTAAAACGTCCCCAAGACTGCTCCAACAGGGACCAAGAGAGGGAACACGAACCGAAAATCCAAGCCTTCCGCCTCAAGAGGACCCCACGAAGCGCCCACCGGCGCCCAGGAGGCCCCAAGAGGCCGCCAAGAGGCCCCAAGAGGCCCCAAGAGGCCCCCAAGAGAAGAGGCCCCCAAGAGGCCCCAAGAGGCCCCAAAACGGCACCCACGAGGCCTGCAAACTGCATCCAAAAAGCCCCGAGAGGATTCCCACGAGATCCCGACGAACATCCATTAGGCTTCATACCCACAACCCAAGCACGTTGTCGGGATGGCCCGAACATCATTGGACACCTGCAAGCCGAAAGGGGCCGCAGGTACACTGAAGGAGAGGATAAGTGGGAGGTTCATTCACAAGGGAAGGGGGAGGGGGCGGCGGGCGGCGGCGGCCGCATCGGCTTTTCGGCGGTCTTCGGCACCCGCTTGCCGTAGAGGCCCATGACTATGCGCCCAGCGTCCTGGGCAGGGCGGCGGCGGAGGCCAAAGAGCAAGCACTCGCCCGTCGAGGATTGAACGAACGACCGCCACTACAGCGAAGGCTGTTCCAACTACGGGGATGGGCATCTACGCCGCATTGCTCAGTGCGTATTCTCGACGACCCCGTCGAGAACACGCACTGGTCGGGATCGGACTCGGGTTCGCGGCGTCCGGCGTCTGCTCGGAGCTATCGCGAGTGAACGCTTGAAATAACTACCTACCAGACAAGAGCGCGTTTCTTTATGTTCGGCGATGACGGGCGTCATGGGGGGGGGAGGGCGGAGGGGGGTATGACGTGACGCCCCCCCCCGCCGTGTGGTTCCGGCACCACAACCGCGCCCGCGCGCACGACGCGACGAGCGACGAGCGACGAGCGACGACGACGACGACGCGAGCAGCATGTAAGTGGCGATCTGCCCATTGCGCCTGTGTACACCACAACGCTCGCGTGCACCACACCGCGCGTGTGCACCACAGCGCCTGCGTACCCCGCAACAACCGTGTGCAACGCACCGCCCGCGTATACCACAATACGTGGGAGTACTACAGCGCTGGTGTACATACACCGCAACAGCCATGTGCAACACAACGCCTGTGTACACCACTGTGCTTGCGTGCACCGCAGCGCCTGTGCACGCCACAGCGCCTGTCTACACCACGACATCCGCGTGCAACGCAGCGCCGGTGTACACCACAGCGCCTGCGTGCATAGGGCAAGTAGAAGGAGCATGTACGTCAGGATCTGCTGCGGACAACTCAACGCCACGCCAGGAAAGTTCTGAAAATCGAATGCGACGTTTTTCCCTCCTCCCTCCTCCTCCTCCTCCTCCTCCTCCTCCTCCTCCTCCTCCTCCTCCTCCTCCTCCTCCTCCTCCTCCTCCTCCTCCTCCTCCTCCTCCTTCCTCCTTCTACCCCCTGCCGTGCGGCTTGGCGTTGGTTACAACGCACGTGCGCATCTCAGCGTGCACCGCAGAATGGTCGATTGAATCGGTCAACTTGGGTCTCGGACGGCCAGTTTAGCTGGAGCCTCCTGGACGCAAATGGGAGTTAGGGTGATGCGGGCGGACTCGGGGGGACTCGTAGATTCCAGCGGCGCTCCTTCGTCCATGAGGATTTGTTTTACATTGTTTTCTCTGGAATCCACACGCGTTCCATTTTGTCAGAAGGATTCCTCCTGAAATTTTATACACAACAATGGTGCTGCGTTGCACACGGCTGCGGTGGTGCACACACGCGCCGTGGCGCACACAGGCACTGCAATGCACGCAGGCATTGTGGTGTACACTGGTGCTGTGGTGCGCACGGCTGATGTGGTGTACGGAGGCGCTGTGGTGCACACAGGACCTGCTGTGCCCGCAGGCACGGTGGCACAAACTGACGCTGTGTTGCACGCGGCTGCTGTGGTGTACATCGGCGGTGTGGTGTACACAAGCGCTGTGGTGCACGCGGGCTCTGTGATGTACACAGGCGTTGTGGTGCATATCGCCACCTACATGTTCGTGCTACCCGTCCTCCGTCACTCCTAAGCATTCCCAGACGCCGCCGGCGCAATACGTGACGTCATCGACCCCCCCCTCCCCCAGATGATTGCCGTCATCGGCCCGGATTTAAAAACAGGCTCCAGCCGCGTCCGCGCGCACGACGACGATGAGCGACGAGCGACGAACCACGAACGACGACGACGGACGACGACGACGACGACGACGACGAGGACGACGACGACGACGACGACGACGACGACGCCTGCGGACCAGACACCTATGCGGATTCCTACGCGGACACCTACGCGGATCCCAATGCGCACGGCGGCAGTGCCCGGAGCGCACTGGGAGGGGGGGAGCGTTACGTCATGGGGGGGGGGGCAGCGGGGGCCATGACGCCCGTCATGCCCCAAGCAGCAAAGAAACGGGCTCCAACCTCAACCCAACCCGAAGACCCGAATTTCGGGTTGGGCTGCATATGTGCGTTTTTTTTTCAAAGTTCCCCGACCCCCCCCCTCCACACTGGAAACCGAAAGTAAATTTAAACCTTCGGGTTGGGTTTGGGCGGTTTGGTGGGCGGCGATGAAAGCGCGCCGCGCGAGAACTCTGAGTGGCGACGCGGGGCGGCGGGGATCCGAGAGCGAGCGCCCGCCGGTCGAAGATCGGGACCGGGATGGGGGTCGCGGCGTTCGGCGCCCGCTCGGGCATACAGCGGTTAAGCGAGGCACGCGTGCACTTAACGAGAGAGGAGGAGGAGGAGGAGGAGGAGGAGGAGGACGGGGAGGAGGAGGAGGAGGAGGAGGAGGAGGAGGAGAGGAGGAAAAGGAGGAGGGGAGGAGGAGGAGGAGGAGGAGGAGGGAGGAGGAGAAGGAGGAGGAGGAGGGGGAAGCAGGCAGCAGAGGGAAGAGAGAGGGAGCAAACTTTTGGCAAAGCGGCGCAACAGGCCGCTTTCCGCGTTCGCACCCGCGCGTGCGCCTTGCTCGCGCAAACGAGCGGGCGCGTTCTGGCACGCTCGCGGCCGCCCGGCCCAGGGGCGACCGCAAGTGTCGAGGGGGCGTCAGCGGGGTGGGTGGGCACCTGATCTTGAGCCACTGGCTACAAAAAACCAAATGCCAAAAGTACCCAGCTGCTGCACTTGACCTGCGGTCTACCTGTAAATCCGACTGTGCAAGTTAAGTGAGGCACGCGTGCACATAACGAGAGAGGAGGAGGAGGAGGAGGAGGAGGAGGAGGAGGAGGAGGAGGAGGAGGAGGAGGAGGAGGAGGAGGAGGAGGAGGAGGAGGAGGAGGAGGAGGCAGCAGAGGGGAGGGAGAGGGAGCAAACTTTTGGCAAAGCGGCGCAACATGCCGCGCTCCGCGTTCGCACCCGCGCGTGCGCCTTGCTCGCGCAGACGAGCGGGCGCGTTCTGGCACGCTCGCGGCCGCCCGGCCAGCCGCCAGGCCGCCCCGGCCGGGCCCCCCCCCCGCAGCTGCGCGACGCAGCCGCCAGGGTCACCCCGCAAGCCGCGCCTGCGAGGCGCGGGCGGGCATCGCACGGGCCCTCGTCCTGCTGGCCGGCCTTGTCGCCCTGGTTAGCACGGCGGCCCTTGCCGCCCTTGCTGCCCTCGCCGCCCCGGTCAGCCCGACGGTCCTTGCCGCCCTTGCCGCCCTGGCCGTCCTTGTAGCGCTTGCTCTTGTCATCAGTGCCATTCGAGCCCTTCTTGCCCTTGCCCTTGGGGAGGTCCTTGCCCTTAGCCTTGCCAGTGGCCCGCTTGCCCTCAGACTCGGCCCTCTCCCGTTCAGCGCGCCGGCGGCGCGTCTCCTGCTCGGCCCGCCCCCCCGGGGGGCTCGCAGGCGGCCGTCCGACCTCCACGTCCTGCCCAGGGGGCGGGCTCCCTGGCGCGGGCGGGGCGCCCGCCGCCGCGGCGCGGGCCGGGCGGGGGCCCGCTCGGGGAACGCGAGGGGCCGCCCCCGCCCACGCGGCCCGCGCGCGGGCTGGGCGGATGGCTCGGGGAGCGCGGCGAGCCCTTGCGAGGGCTTGGATAGCCATCGCTCCGCTCCGACCCTTCGCCTTCTGCAGCAGATTCGGCGATTGACCTGTTGCTGGCCCTGCAGCACCACCTCAGTGGGCCCGCGTTGTTCCCCCTGGCGGGGCACTGCGCGCATGACCATGGGACGCCTCGCTTGCACACGAAGGTCGCCCAGCGCATCGTCGTCGGAGCCTCATCCTCGCACGACTGACACACAGTGCCCGTCAGCTGCTGAGCCCCCCCCCCATCGGACCCGCCGTCGGGGCCCCAGGGCGCCGAACCCCAGTAGCACCTCACCGGCGGGCCCCTGTCCTCGGGGAAGACGCGGTATAGTCGTCGCTCAAGGCCTCGAGCGCTGCGGACGCATGGCGGTGCCTCGTGAACTCCACCAGGGCCTGAGGCTCGCGCTTGTGCCTGGCGTCGCACAGGAATGCGACGTGCTGCGCCGCCCCGAACTCCCCCGCCACCTCGTGCACCTCGGCCACACCCAAGGTTGGCGGGACCCGAGCAATCCGAGTCAACTTCTCCCGCTGGTGCTCGTGCTCTGTGACCCTCCGCGGCATCGCCACCTGTCTCGGGCCAGGGGGCGGCACCCGAGGGGGGGCGTCGGCGGCTACGGAGCTCCTCGACGCCTCCTCTCTGCTGTCTCCATCCGAGCGCCCGCAGCGCCCTGCAGATGCCCCGGTGCCGCGGGCGTTGCCGGGGGCGCTCCCCGTCGATCCGCCGCGCGCCGGGTTGGCCCCTCGCGCGCGGCCAGCCTCGCTCGCTCCAGCGCGGCGCTGCGAGCGCGGGCGGCGATCCGCCTTGGCGATGGGCGCCTGCGCTGCCGGACGGCGCGAGCGTGACCGACGGGTGTCCCGCTCGACCCTCATCGAGGCTGGGGGGGGGGCTGCGCGGGGGGCGTGGGTCGCTGGCCGCGCTCGCCCTGCACGTGGCGCCTCGGGGGTGTGGGCCTCCTGCTTCGTGGTCCGGCCACGCGCTGGGCTGGCCCCCCGCCGCGCGCCCCCTGCGCGCTCGCTCCCGGACGACGTTGGGAACGCGAGCGGTGGCCGGCCCTGGAGGCACGCTTCGGCTTGAGTGACAGCCGCGGCCGCACGCGACGGCCATCCTGCGTGGCCAGCCCTGCGCCCTGCGGCGGGCTGCGCGGGGGGCGGGGGCCCCCGGTCGGGCCCGCCTCGCCGCCCCATCCACGCGAAGCCGCGGCAGCGTCCAGCCCGGAGGCCAGCGCCGGGCTGCACGGGGGACGGGGGCCCCCTGTCGGGCGCGCCTCACCGCCCCCTTCACGCGGAGCGGGGCAGGGGCCCCCGCCTGGGCGCGCCCCGCCACCCCCCTCCACGCGCAGCCGCCATCACGCTGGCCTCCTGCCTCGCGCGCCGCTTCGTTCGGGACGGTTCCTCGGATGTTCGCACGACCACAACCACGTACTAACCCTACCCCTACCCCCCACGATGTCTGACTTCGAGCGAAGTGAACCCCACCCTCCCCCTCAGAAATCGTGGGGGGTAGGGGTGGGGCTCGCATGTGGCCTCCTCCATGAGTGCAATCTTGCGCGGCAACTGCAAGGCTGGCGGGCGGTCCTTTCCCGACACGGGAATCTCGCGAGACTTGCGGAATAAAGAAAACTATAAGCATAAACTGTTGGCGCTCCGCGCGGACTTCTCGGATCTGCGCTGGGCCCCCTCCCTGGCGCGAGGAGCGCCAGGGGTGGCGCTCGAGGCGCCGCCAGGGGGCCCCAGCGAGGATCCAAGAAATCCGCGCGGAGCGCCAAAAGATTATGCGTGTGGCGAGGAACACCCCGAGGATCCGCCTGATCAAAGTGCTCGCCTCGGCGGTGGACAAGCCTCCCTGTAGTAACCCTCCCCCGAGCGAAAGAGGCCTGGGACCGAAACCGACGCACCTGGACCCGCAACAATGGCGGCCGCGACGCCCTCTCGCGAACCGGAAACGGCCAATTCCTTCATCGACGTGTCAGGGTAGGAGGTCTGAGAAGGAAAAGGAGGAGGAGGAGGAGGAAAAGGAGGAGGCGGAGGAGGAGGAAGAGGAGGAGGAGGAGGAGGAGGAGCCTTCCTTCTGATCTGCTACAGAGGTGCGAGGCAGCTCCGCTTCCCGCCCTGGCGGCAGACTCGTAGGGCGCCGGTCTTTCCAGGGCAGCGCTGCTTGCAGCGAGCAGGCATGACCTGCGGGGGCCTGCCGGGAGCGGATATCTGGGACACGGGGGGTGTGCTGCAGCATCGCGGACACCTCTTGGAACTGCTCTGGACGGTCTCCTCCTCCTCAAACCTGTCTCCTCCGTCGCGATCACGATCACGATCACGATCACGATCACGACCCCAAACCATCACGATCACGATGACGACGGCGGCAATGACGGAGCTGGGCCAATCAGGCCATCCTCTCCGCCTACGGTCATGTCGAAATAGACCTCGCGGCGGCCCAGGGGCGTGCGCCCGGTCGCCGTTGGGCCCGGGGAGACCAGGGCGTCGTCGCCTCCGCCGCAGCCGTCGTCCGTGTCGTCGCCGCCGTCGTCGCCGCCGTCGTCGCCGCCGTCGCCGTCGCCGCAGGTGCATGGACAATATCAGGGCACTTGCATGGAGGGCAACGATAGGGGGGAATGGCATAGGGGGCGGGGAGGCAGCAAATCAGCACCTTCCTATCAGCACCTTCCTGGGCGGGGCGGGGCTATCAAACCCCTATCTAGAAGAAGAAAAAACGCCATAAACATAAACTTTTGGCGCTCCGCGCGGATTTCTTGGAGCCGCGCTGGACCACCCTCCCTGGCGCGAGGCGCGCGCCAGGGGCGGCGCCAGAGGCGCTGCCAGGGGGGCCAAGCGCGGACTCAAGAAATCCGCGCGGAGCGCCAAAAGTCTATGCTTATAGCGCGTTGTTTCTTCTTCGACTATCGGCCGTCAGTGGGCGATTGGGGGTCGATGCGCCCCCCCCTGTGCTCTCCAATGCCGCCTCCGGGGTGCGACGTCCCTCCCCGAAGAGGCGGCGCCTGGCCCTCCTCGGCCGCCCTTCCTCGGGCTGCCCGGGGCTGCCCCGTGGCCCAGGTCTGGCCAGCCTGCTTCGAGCAACAGGCCTCCGGCTGCCTGCTTGCCCAATTGCACGGTTGCCCGTGCAGGAGAGCCCAGAATCGAATCGATAAGCCGGATCTGCGATCGAAATGAGTCGGATCGGTCGGCAGCCGAATCTGGGAAAATCGAATCGGCGGACATCGGCAGGCAAGTAGGACTCCAGTACGGAATCGGAGCCCAAATCGGAATCCCAAGTCGAATCGAATCGGAATCGATTCGGACCGAATCAGAGGAATCGAAATGAGCCCTGCCCATGTGGGCGACGATCAGAAACGGGTCTTACGCGAAATGGCATTGCGACCTCACGCCGCGGCCCACGCGGGCCGCCAACGCGGCACGCTACGTTGGAAATGGGGTCGTTTACGCGCGAGTTAACGCGGGCAGCTTACGCGGCAATGTCGGCGCAGACCGAGCGAGCAATGCCCAAACAACGCAGAAAAATGCAAAGCAACGCAGACGATCGCCAAGCAATGCCAAGCCCAGCCAAGCAACATCCAACAGACAAAACAACACAATACGATGGTCCACTGCCATTTTTTACCCAACTGCCCAATTGCCGTATTGCCTAAGTTGCCCGATTGCCAGACCGCCCATTTCCCAAGGTGCCAGCGTTGGTTCACTTGCCCTTTTACCCAGATTGCCCAGGTTGCCCACGTTGCCTGGCCGCCCGATTGCCCAATTGCCCAGGTCACCCGCTCGCCTGGTCGCCAAACAATGTTAATGACAAACACTGCCCAGCAACGCCAAGCAACGCCAAACAACTCAACGCAACGCACAATAATGCCAAACTATGCCAAACAACGCCAAACAATTCCAAACATCTCAAGCAATGCCAAACAACACCAAGCGACGAAAAGCAATGCAAAACTAGACCACGCAATTTCAAACAATAACAAGCCAATACGAAACAATGCCAAACAACGCCTAGCAGCGCAAGGCTACGGTAAGCAACGCCAAGCAATGCAAAATAATGGAAAGCATAGCG
This sequence comes from Prorocentrum cordatum, assembly GCA_963575745.1. Classification (NCBI taxonomy): domain Eukaryota; class Dinophyceae; order Prorocentrales; family Prorocentraceae; genus Prorocentrum; species Prorocentrum cordatum. The sequence continues at coordinate 387,579 of CAUYUJ010008225.1, read as the reverse complement.
ACACAACGCCAGGCAACGCCAAACCACGCAAAGCAAAGCAATGTCAAGCAGAAGCACAAGCAATGCCCAGCAAGCAAGCCCTCGCTTGGCCACTTATTTGGGAGGGTTTCCCCTCTCTGGCGCCGCGGGGGTCATCTTTTCACGAAAAGCTGGTTGACCCGAAAAGAACTAGCTTCGTGTCGAACGAAAAAGGAAGGACGGACAGGGGGCGGGGGCGGCGAGGACGACAAAATGTGTTCAGGATGACGATTCGGTTGTTTATCAGCATCCCCCTCCTCCCCGCGCTGCTCTCCCCGGCGGTCAAAGGCACACCTTCGCCCCCAACCCACCCTGATCAACAGGGGCACCGCCACAAAATAATATGCGACTTCGAACGCCGGCCCCCAACGCCACCTCCCAGCGCCGGATCAGCCAGCCAGCGCCGCCGACCGCGTGCTCGCGCGGCCGCGCCTTCTTGCCCCCACCGCCGCACGGAGATGACGCGCCGCAGCCCGGCGCAGATCTGCGCTCAGCTCGTCGCCCCACCGCGCTGCAACAGCGCTGGCGGCGGCGCAAGTTTCTGAGCTGCCGCTGGGCAATCGCGCGCGGCAGCGCGCTCAAGGGCCAGCCGCCGCAAGTGCTTGATCGCGCCTCGCTGCCTCCCGCGCAGACAGCATCAAACCGCCAAGGCGCGCGGCCGGCGGGGCAGCGCCTGCGTCTGTCTGTTTCGCCCCCCCTTGCCACGACCCCGTCGGTGCCCGACGCCGCCACCAGGGCGCGCCATTCGCTCAGTACGCTGTCGCGAACAGTCACGTCCGCCAACAGCCGCGGACAGCCGGCGCGCTGCGCCTCGAGGTCCAGCAGAGCTTCCTCTCGGCGCGTTTCCCAAGCGGCTCCGCCAATCACGAAAGCGACGGGGGTTCCGCGCGGCCGCGCGCCGCGCACCCAGGCGGCGCGCGGAATGCCCAGCGCCAGCGGTCCAAGGCAGGACGCGGACCTGGCGCTGGCGCGCCGTCTGGAAGCCGCACTCAGCGCGAATGCGCTTCCAAACGTCTTCGGCGTCGGGGCTGCTCGCATGCGCGCCCCCGCTGCAGGCGCACCAGAAAGCGCAGGCCTTGCAGCAAAGGGACTGGCCGCAGGGTTGCCTGGCGGGCGCGCCCGTGCGCACCCAGCTCCAGCAGCGGCCGTTCTGCGACGCGACAGCCTGCCCCAGACGTGGTTTTCCTCCTCCTCCTCCTCCTCCTCCTCCTCCTCAACCTCATCCTCCTCCTCCTCCCTCCTCCTCCTCCTCCTCCTCCTCCTCCTCCCCCTCGTCCTCCTCCTCCTCTTCCACCTCCTCATCCTCCTCGTCCTCGTCCGTTTCTTTACTTATACGTAACTCATCCCTGTCGCACCCCGAAGCCGATCGAAGGGGCGGGCCGGGCATTTCACCTGAAAGGTCCTTGCTACGTACGACCTTGAAACTTGACATTTGCAACATTTTCACGGATGGAGGGCGGGCCGTTTTCAAAATGTGGTTTTTACCTTAGCGCTGCGCGCACTCGTCGTTAAAATTTGCGACAATTTCACGGATGGAGGACCTGCCGTTTTCAAAATGTGGATCTCGCCTTACAGCCGCGCACATCCGTGTTAAAAGTTGCAACCGTTTTACGAATAGAGGGCGGTTCCTTTTCAAAATGTGGCTCTCGCCTTAGCGCCCCGCACCTGTCGTTTTGATAGTTTACAATAGCTTCGAAGACTCATGGTCAACAACCCAAAAACTACGCGCCGGCACGATGTCGGACTGTCAGGGCGCAACAGTTACGACGATTCGTGGTGTCGAAGTCCCGAACATGGTGTTTTGGCACAAGCCGCGACCGTCGAGACGCAACCGTAGCGGTGATTCGCGGCGTTGAAGACAAATATGTTTGCTGAAAGCGTCGAAACATTATGGCATGGCCCAAGGTCCGTTAGGCACCTCAACATCCCACAACAACGCTATATGGTGGGTATTGCGTGAGGCCGCAAGGTCAGCACGAGCACCCTGTCTCCACACACGGCCCTCCGGACTGCGAGCCCGAGGTGCCGATAATTCCCCAGAAAGTCCGCGTTCTGCCTCCCCCGACTTGAATCGCCGAGACAGCAGCTGACCATGACTCCGCTCGAACCCGAAGTAAGACATATACATCGGCGCCCTCCTCATTTATGTCAGGGCGCAAAGATGACCTGCAACACCTGTAACACGCGGAGGGGGCAGCCGAGCATGTTTATAAATGCACACATATGGGATAGTATCTCCAGCGCTGCATCGCTAATCATGCCGAAGTGGCGCGGGAGAAACCCGTCTGGCGCGCACGTCCTCTGCTTGAACTTGGCTGCAAAATTGTGCAAAATCAATGGTGGAGCATTGTCAGCAACTGCGTGCCCAGAGCAATCGCTAGCATGCCGAGGGCCTGGGATGGGTTCGTGCTGGGGCCTCCATTACTTGGACAAGTCCTCCGAGTGAGCGTCCAATCTACGAGGTAAAAAAGAAGTCCGTCCTGCTTCTCGCATCGCATGCTCGACATCGCGGGCTCGTTTGCATTGAGCATATTCATAGACGAAACCATCGCTAGCGCTGTCACGCAAATCTGCCCATTGCTGCCGCTGCGTTACTTTACGAGTGCTAGCGGTTTTCCAATGCAGATCCCAGAATAGATCGGCGATGATGGTGACGATGTTCGTCCCACGGCCGTGCTGCCACGCTTTTGAGAAGGCCCTCAAACTCGGACCCTGCCACCCAGAAGGTCCTGAAGGGGCTTCGCTGCATCGGACAGATTTGAGGTGACAGGCAAAAACTACGCTGGTCCCCGTCCCTCCTCCACCGCCTCGTCCTCTTCCTCCTCTTCCTCATCCTACTCCCCATCCTCATCCTCCTCCTCCTCCTGCTCATCCTCCTCCTCCTCCTCCTCCTCCTTGGTGGAGCAGGAGGAGGATCCTCTTCCTCCTCCTCTTCCATAAGACGACGAAGAAGAAGACGACGACGACGACGACGACGACGACAGAGCGAGGCTTCCATAAAGGCAGCCTGTGGCCGCCGACGGCCGCCGACGGGCCGCCGAGGAGCCGCCGACGGGCCCTGGAGGTGATCACCGGCTTCTTCCCGGCCGCCAGCGCCACCAGCGCCGCGGCGAACAGGGGCAGCGCCTGAAGCCCCGCGCCCGCGGAAGCCACCGAGCCTCTCCCTCGCAGGCCTCCTCTCCTCCGCGACTTGCATCCCTTTGGCTTCCAAACACACACCGTCCAATGGTTCCTTTAGCATGGCCTTCGCCGTATTCGTCGCCAACTCATCGCCGATTCCAAGGCGACGGTTTCCAACTTGTCGTCACGGCGCCACTCACCCCATTGAAATGTGCGCGGGCGTCCTGGCTTCAGCGCCATCCTCTTTCATCACCTCCCTCCCCTCGTCCTCCGCGCCCCTCCAAAGTCTCGAGCCTATAGGGTTTCGGAGCGTTCCTGTCCCTCTGCGCGCTCCCAGGCCCTCAGAGGCCTCCACATGACCCGCGCCCGCAGGGGCGCTCACAAGAGAAGGTGCAGTGCAAGAGCTAGCACGGCAACGCAAAAACGCCCCGGGGGTCAAAGGTTGCATGTTCCGGAACCACGTTGTTGCAGACGCCAGTGACACGTTGCACCCGCAGAACTCCGAGGCCACTGAATAATAAGCATGCCCATGCTGCGAAGGCGAAAAGTACCCCGGCAGGGTCCCGGGAGACTCCCGGGAGGGTCCCGGGAGGTTCCCGTCAGAGATGTTCCCCCTCCTGGGCGCCGCCCTCGAAGTCCTCCAGAGAGCCTCCAGACGCCCCAAAACGCCCCCAAGATGCTACAAGAGGGCTCCGAGATGCCACAAGATCGCTCCAAGACGCTCCATATGGCCCCCAAACGCCCCAGGAGGCCTCCAAGAGCACTCCCAAGAGGGCCCCAATAGGCAAAATTCATTGTTTTTCCTTAGGTTTTGGTGAGATTTTGGCATTCCCACCCTTTCCGCTTTCCAACGCCCGACGACGGCCCAAGAGGCCCCCAAGACCCCTTCAAGAGTGCCCAAGAGCCCCCCACAAGGGCCTTACGACGAGCCAAGATGGCCCCAAAACGGCCCCAGAGGGCCCCAAGACGGCCCAAGAGGGCCCCAAGAACGCCCCAAGAGCGGCCCCAGGGGGGGAACACGACACAACATGTCCAGCCCTCGGCCCTAAGAAGCCCCCAGGAGGACCCCAGAGGCCCCTGAGAGGTCCCAAGAGGCCCCAAGAGGCCCCCACGAGGCCCTCAGGAGGCCCCCAAGAGTCCCCCAAGCGGCCCCAGGAGGCCCCCCAAATGCCCCCCCGAGCGCCCCAGGAGCCCCCCAAGCGGCCCCAGGAACCCCCAAAGCGCCGCATTGACACCAAGCCCTCGGGCAAACGGCAGACATGAGACTGCATGGGCCGGCGGAATGAGCGAAGCGATTAAATAAGCATGCCCATGCTGCGAAGGCCTTGAGAAAGCGCGGGGCAGGAGAAGGAAGGCTAGCGGGCGAAGGATGAGTAGGCCCCAGTGCGCCAGGCACAGTCGAGGGGCAAGCCCCCCCCAAAAAAAAACTGCAAAACCCCCATATCACCACTCCTGACTGCTATTTTTCCTCCTCTTCTGCATATTATTTGCATTATTATCAATAATAATAATAATAATAATAATACTAATACTAATAATACGATTATTGAAACTACTATGTTTAGTACGCTTGTATTCGTAGTATTAGTAGCCGTATTGTTCTTCTTACTTAATTATGTTATTAATATTCGCATTCGTTTCGCAATATAGTTATTACTCAAAGTGTTATCATTATTGATCGTAGAATCAAATTGTTGTGGATTCGGTTTGTCTTAGTATCTTACTAGTACGACTACTGCTGCTGTTCGAAATCGCGTTATTCATAGCACTTGAAACTTTAGCTTTCGCCGAAGCTCTTAGTATTAATCCTATAATTATTTCCCGCTCCATGAGTAGTAATATTATCATTCGTCTCCTCAGCCTGCTTAGTTGTATTACTAGCTTCTTGATAAAATGATTAGTGCTATGTTAAGTGATAATCCGACTAGTAAAATTGATATTCTTAGCATTCCTAGTTTTATTATGAATACTAGTAGTAGTATGCCTCCTCCTCCTCTTCTTCCTCCTCCTCCGCCTCCTCCTCCTCGTCCTCCTCCCCCTCCCCCCCCTCCTCCTCCTGCGAGCCGAGCACGAGGACGATGCTCGGGCCTGGCGGCGAGCCATCGCGGGCGCGCTCCGGGGCCACTCGAAGGGCGCGCGGCGCGCGGTCCCGAGCGGTCCGCCGGGCGGTGCCGCTCCAAAGAGTTGCGGGCGCCCTCTCGGGCTGGCCGCGCGCGCGCCCTCGCTCCAGGCCGCTCCTCGCCGCCTGCGCCGCCGACTCTCGGAGGTTGCCAAGAAACGGTGTCCCCGTGGAGGCCTCTCAGACGGGTTCCGAGTTGATTGAGGTCCGGGCATCGCGCCTCCTCCTCCTCCCTCCTCCTCCTCCTCCTCCTCCCTCTCTCCTCCTTCCCTCCTCCTCCGCCTCCTCCTCCTCCTCCTCCTCCTCCTCCTCCTTTCCTCTCCCCTTCCTCCCCCCTTCCTCCCCTCCTCCTCCCCTCCCTCCTCATCCCTCCTCCTCCCTCTCATCCCTTCCTCCTCCCTCCTCCTCCTCCTCCTCCTCCTCCTCTTCTTCTTCTTATTATTATTATTCTTATTCTTCTTATTATTCTTATTCTTTTTCTTCTTATTATTATTATTAGTATTCGTCTTCTTATTATTATCATTATTATTAGTTGTCTTATTCTTCTTATTGTTGTTATGAATATTATTCTTAATGTTTTAACCTTATTATCATTAATATTATTCTGCTTTGTATTATTATTCGTTTTCTTCGTATCATTATTATTAGTAGTAGTATTCTTGTCATTCGTCATATTAGTCTTATTATTATTATTAGTAGTAGCCGTATTATTATTCTTACTCTTCTTATTATTAATATTCTTAGTATTCGTATTATTATACTTCTTCTTAGTATTCGTCTTCTAAGTATAAGTATTAGTCTTCTTGTTATGATGATGCTTATTATTATTATTAATGTTCGTCGTCTTGTTATTCGTATTCTTCTTCTTCTCACTAGTATTACTGTTTTCCTCTTCTTCGTATGTGTATTTTTCTTATTGTGTTCTTATTAGTGTTGTTGTTATTCTTATGTGTAGTATTACTCTTATCCTTCTTCTTAGTACTACTCGTTTTTAATCGTATTCCTACTATTATTCTTCTTCTTCTGATTATTATTATTCTTCTTATTAGTATTATGATGTTTCTGCTTCGTCTTATGATTATTCTCCGTGAAAATATCATCGGTGTGCTTCTTCTTCTTAAAAATATTATTAATATTATTCTTCTTGGTATGTTAATATTATTTTTCTTATTTTTAGTATTACTATCAGTCGTCTTACTATTCTACGTTTTAATATTATTATTCGTAATCTTACTATTTGTTATTAGCAATCTTAGAATTATTCGTATCATTACTATCACTAATATTATTCTTAACATTAGTAGTATGATTATTATCAGCATTCGTAATATTATCATTATTCGTATTCGTCTTAGTATGATTATTATTAACCCTCTTTGTGTTATATTTTCATTCGTATTATTATTCTTCTGTTTCGTATTATTACTCTTCTTATTAGTATTAGCATTATTTGTCTTATTCTTATCATGTGTAATATTATTCGTTTGTTTATTAGTATTAGTCGCCTTAAGATTGGTTTGTCTTATTTTGCTTATGCTTATTATCCTTCTCAATATTATTCTTATTAGCATGCTTATTAGTAGTGTTATTCTTATTATTACGATGAGTATTATTCTGATTAGTATTATGCTTCTTCTGTTTATTAGGCTTACCATTTTCCTTCATGTGATTAATATTATTGTTAGTAGTAATCCTCTTTTTACTCCTCTTCCTCTTCCTCTTCCTCGTTTTCTTCTTCTTAGTATTGTTATTTTTCTTATTATTCCTCTTCCTCATCTTCCTCATCGTCCTCCTCCTCCTCCCATTAGCATCAGTATTCTTATTTGTTCTGATCGATCATGCTATTCTTACTATGAGTAGTTGAATGACGATTAGTAGTAATAATATTAGTATAAGTGTTGCTTACTAGTCGCATTATTAGTATGACTATTATTAATATTATTAGTGGTATTATCAGTAGTAGTATTGTTACTTGCATTGTTAATAGTATTGATATTATTTGTAGTAGCACTATTATTAGTACTATTCGTATTCGCATTATTATTAGTATTATGATTGTTCTGATTCGTACACATGTTACTAGTACGAGTACTATGAGCAAAATTATTATCACTAATAATACTAAAATCGCATTCTTAGTAGTATTACTAGTATTACTCCTACTAGTACTATTATCATTAATAGTAGTAGTATTAGTAATCGTAGTATTGCCATTGGTAGTATTAGTATGGTTCGTCTTCTTTTTCGTCATATTACTATTAGTTTTACTATTACGATTGTTATGATTAGTACTGTTATTAGTAATGTTACTTTTATGATTTTCATCATTCGGAGTACTAATAGTATTATCATTATTACTCTTATCATTATTAGTAATATTATTACGACTATTATTACTAGTATTAAAATTCCTCCTCCTCCTCCTCCTCTTCCTCCCCGTCCTCCTCCTCCTCCTCCTCCTCCTCCTCCTGCGCCTCCGCCTCCTCCTCCGCCTCCGCCTCCGCCTCCTCCTCCTCCTCCTCCTCCTCCTCTTCCTCCTCCTCCTCCTCCTCCTCCTCCTCCTCCTCATCGTCCTCCTCCTCCTCCTCCTCCTCCTCCCCCTCGCCTCCCATGGCCTCTCACGGCCACCGCTTTGGCTTTGCGCCTACGGGCCTGGTGGCGAATATCATGATATGGCTGATGGTGGTGATAATGGAACTGGCATCGGGGGCCGCCACGGCACGACAGAAGTGGCGACGATGGCGACGATGACGGGCACCAAATATGAAGACCCTTGTGTCGATGACGAGCATGGTGACTGCGATGATCAGAACGATGGCTACGACGATGCCGATTGCGGCAATGGCACCAGTAGCGGCGGGCTCGCTCCGCGCGGCAGCTCGAGCGAGCCAGCGGGCCCCGCCAGAGATGAGCGAGGCAATCCCCATAACCTTAAGGGGCGGGGGTGCGAACGTTCTTAGAACCTACACAAGCGCAGAATGGCGATAGCCTTATATAGAAAACCCAAGGTGCGCGCGCAAGTGAGTTCTGTGTTTGACTTAGCAGACACTGTTGGAAGCCCCGGCTAAGCACCCCAGTCCAATTGTGCGCCCAGAGAGCATACACCCAACGTCCTAGGGCGCACCAGCATGCGTTTCTCAACGTCGACTGCCGTCAGAATCGCCATCGTCGCACAGCTTAGAGCCATCACCACCAGCAGCCATTTTTCGCATTTCGCCATCCAAAAATGCTGCAAATCATCCAGCGAGGATGCAGGAGCTGCTGGGCGGCTGCAACGGCCGTCGAGCGCTTTGAGAACAGCGGCGAACGTGATGCCAGTTTTCAGATATTCCGACGGCTGGTCGACCACGATGTCGGTGTCGATCTTGGCTTTGGCCTCGTCCACTTTGTCGTGCTCCTAGTTCCCCCGCGCGCACTCGCCCTCGCCCTCGCCGTCGCGCTGCTGGCCGCCGCCGTCGCCGCCGCAGCGATAATAAAAAAGCGGTTGCGGGAGCCCCTTCCGTCGCCGTCTTTTCTGCGTCTGCGAGCGCCCAGGTTCCCAGACCGCGCGCAAAGGCGGCCGCGTTGGCTTCTCGGCCTCAGGCTCTTCGCGCGGCGACGGGCCAAGCATCTCGATCGGTGCCGCATCTTCTGAGGTCCGCCGTCGTTTCACCGACGCCCCCCCCACCCCGCCCCGGGGGAATCCGACCAACCCGCGACGCTCAAGCATCGGGCTGAGCGCTGCTGAAACTAATATTGATGGGCATATTGAGCACGCGCGTCACATTGTACCCTGCTGGGAGCACACCTAAGGAAACTCGCGTGGATGCGCAGCTATCCAGATGCACCCCTCCGGCGCCATTGAGGGGGCGCTCCGTGGGGGAGGGCCCCGCCCTACTGCGACTGCGGTTGCTGCTGGAAACTGTCCGTCTTGGGCCAAAACGGCCACGGGCCCGCGCGGCTTCCACATTCCTGCTGGACAAAACCGTCGGCAGTTCAAGTATACACGTTGCATGCATGGCCCATATATTACACCGCCTAACCTTGACGCATCGCACACGTCGAAGCTTCACTGCGCTCCGATGCGAGGTGAGAACCTCGGAAAGCAGCAGGCGGGGCGCAGCTGATTGGACGGGCCCCGAAGCCTGAGGAACCTTCGCACCCCCTAAGACTTACAACGGGCTCGGCGACATCAAGCCCACGGTAGAGACAAGCACCACGATGGTGATAACGATGACGATTATGATGATGATGATCGCTTTTCGAGGTCCTCGAAGACCCTAGTGCTGCTCGTGTCCAGCATCGCAGCTCATGCCAACCTAACGCTGCCATCATTAGTGTTGACAATCTCCATCATCTGACCCCTCGGCGGCGATGCGTGCTTCACACCGCTACTGCCTGATCGTGATGTATAGCGCCAGCACTCAAAGTACCCGCGCGACGCATGGCCGCCCCCATCTCCGACACGAATTGCAACCTTGTCAGCGCGCAGCTTGCGCAAGATTCACCTCACCTCGTTGCGGGCGACGGGCTGAAGACGCGCGGTCCATTGCACTGTCTTCGGCGCCATCGCGTCTGGCGAGTAGTCGAAAGCGGCACTCACACTTCAAGTGATCTCGCAAACAAGAATTGATAACAAACGGCTATCGAATATGCCGATGTCGCCAGCAACAGGGCGGGCTCAGTAAAAGGAAAGAAGGCCGAGGAGAAATGGGGAGGACGGAAGAGAAGGGGGGGGGGCCCGAGCGGGAGAGGTTTGCTGCTGTGGCTGGGTTGGCGATGCGTTATGTTATGATGGCACTGCGAGGTGATGCATTATATTTTCGCACAACGCACGCGTTTCTGCATGAGCGTCCATTCCCGCGTGCCTCGGGACCCTGCGCCGACATTCGCGGTCGGTACCATGCCCCGACTGAAGCCAGGCACCCAGGAAAAACACGGGGGCGCGCGGGCCCCCCCATCCTTCAACTCCGAGACTTACGGATCGAACATTCCTACAATGTGGTTCGGATTGGAACACACTGCTCGCAAGCCCGAACGAATGCTGCCACTCGGTCGCACATGAGACTCCCTCGCAGCACGTTGCCAGTAAAGCAAAATCGGGAGCTCGCGCGGGGCGACGTGCAAGTTGGGGCTTGCAAGGGCTGCAACACCTCCAATGTCTGGGTCCACTGGGCCGGGCTCGCCGGCTGAACTTCCGCGCCCAGACTCAGACTCAAAAGCCCGCGGTTTCTCTGGGCCTTCAGGGCGCGCAACATCGCCGCGGACGTCCTCGCCCGGCGGTCTCCAAGCCCCGTCGCCCCCTTCAAACTCGCCCTCCGAAGGGGCGCGCCTTCTCTTTCGCGGCCCGTCGAGGGCAGCGGACGCATCGACGCCATCAGCGGCGCCGATGTATAACACCATAATGCGTGTCTTCTTCGGTTCACCTGCATGCGTCTCGCGGGGGCGCCCCAACGGAACTGGGAGGAAAAGCGCGCGACTCGGCCGAGCGCATCTCTCGATCACATCGCTCGAACACCATGTCTAGCGACAACAAGCATAGAAAGTAATACATCCCACCGTCGAGTCTGCATCTGTGTGGTGTAGGAAACCACTGCGAGGTACCCACGCCTGCAACTCCACCTCATCCCAAAGGCCTAAAGCTGACCAAGACATGTTATTCCCCGATGGTACAACATGCTCTGGATCACACAGCCTCGAACATCCATCCATCGACACCACGCTCTGTAACTTTCCACACGCGAGGACGAGGAGGAGGACGAGGAGGAGGGGTATGGGGAAGGCCGAGGAGCTCGATTTCGAACCTCGGGCGTGCATCTTCCCAACCCGGCGCGAGGCCTGACCCGTCCGAGCTCGGCACGCTATACCCCGAGGCTGCGGGGGTCAGTCGCTGCAGGGCCACTCGTGCGGGAGCCCCGAGTATCAAATTGGCCCTGGGCGAGCAGGATGAACAGGAAGAAAAGGACAAGGATTAGGAAAGGCGAGGAAGAGGGGGAGGTGGATTCGGAGGAAACGAGGAGGAGGAGGCGAGGAGGAGGAAGAGGAGGAAAAGGCTTCGGGAAAGAAGCAGCAGGAGGGGGAGGACGATAAGCATAAGGATGCGGATAAGAAAACATATGCACGAGGAGGAGGACAAGGACAAGGAGGAGGAAACGGAGGAGGAGGTGGAGGAGGAGGAGTTGAAGCGGCGAGGATGAGGGGGGGCGAGGGGGAGTAGAGGAGAAGGAGGAGGAGGAGAAAGAGGAGGAGGAGGAGGGACGGGGGGGGAGAAAGGCAGCGGTCGCTGTCGGGGGCGCGCCCGAAAAGGCGCCGCGGCCGCAGCCGCCGAGCCGGCCAGACGCAGAAAGTGAGGCCCCGAGATCCGACATTCTACCGTCCCCAAAAAACAAATGCAAAATTCACGACTGGCGCCCTGGACCGAATCTTTCTGCGCAACTGTTCAAGCCCGATCGATGTGAGGGTCCTGGGGCCCGAAACCGCGCGAAAAAGTAACTCCCCAAAACCAACCCCTAACGCACCCCCTCCCACGCCACCACCTCTCGCGTGAGGTGTGGGCTGTGCACGCGAGGACGGGCGGGCAAGGCGTGCGTGGGTGGTGCGGTGCTGATGGTGGTGGTGCGCAAGCGCCGCAGCGAGCGCCGATCCCCTTCTGCATGCCTTTTGCGAGCCGCGGGCCGGCTGTCGCCCAGAGGGGGGGGAGGGCGGGCAGCGGCTGCCTGGCGAGGGGGCCGCGGGGGGCGCGCACGGCGGGTCGCCGCGGCCGCCGAATTCGGTGCACGTGTGCATTACTTCGGGCGCGGCCTAACCGACCCCTCGCAAGCCGTCCCCTTCCATGACGCCCCGCGGCCGCATGCACATGTGCTGGGGCGAGGCGAGGGGGACGCCACGCAAGGGGATGGTTTGCCAGGGGTCGGTCGGGCCGCCCCTGATTGCCGGGGCCAGGGGGGCGCCATGGCCTCGGCCTCGGCCGGGGAGGGGGAGCCGGGTGCGGAGGAGCAAGGGGGCCAGGACGAAAACAAGTCAGCGTCGTCAGACCCCAGGGCGTGCGTGTGTGTGTGTGTGTGTGCGGACGAGGGGAGCAAGGGGTTGCGTGGAAAGAAAGAAAAAGAGAGGGAGTCTCTCTCTCTCTCTCTGCCGCTCTTCCTCCTCCTCCTCCTCCTCCTCCTCCTCCTCCTCCTCCTCCTCCTCCTCCTCCTCCTCCTCCTCATCCCCCCCCTTTGCAATACACTCCGCCTCTTCCTCGTCGCCTCCTCCTCCTCCTTCTCCTCCTCCCCCTCCTCCTCCTCCTCCTCCTCCTCCTCCTCCTCCTCCTCCTCATCATCATCATCACCACCACCACCACCACAACCACCACCAGCATCATCCTCATCATCGTCACCACCACCACAATCATCGACATCGTCCTCGTCCTCGTCCTTGTCCTCGTCGTCATCATCATCGTCATCATCAGCATCAGCAGCAGCATCAGCATCAGCAACATCATGATGATCATCAGCATCATCATAATCAGAATCATCATCATCACCATCATCACCATCATCATCATCATCATCATCATCATCATCATCATCATCATCATCATCATCATCATCATCATTATCAGTATCATCTTCATCGTCATCGTTATCCTGATCTTCATCATAACCATCAGCAGCAGCATCATCATACTCAGCATCAGCTTCATCACCATCATAATCAGCATCAGCATCACCACCATCATGAGAACCAGCATCACCACAATCCTCGCCGTGCTTCTCCTGATCCTTTTCCACAGCCTTCTCTTCAGCATGTACACAACAATCACCCACCATCACAAACACAACCGCAAGCATAACTGTCATCATCATCATCATCATCAGCAGCAGCAGCATCGTCGTCATCATCATCAGCATCATCATCAGCAGCATCATCATTGTAAGTATCATCATCAGCAGCAGCATCATCATCAAGATCATCAGCATCAGCATGATCATAGTCATGACGGTCAGCATCGACAGCAGCATCATCGTCATCACCAGCATCATCATCAGCAGCAGCATCATCATCCTCACCCTCGTACTCGTCCTCATCCTCATCCTCAGCATCATTATCAGATCATCCACCACATCATGATATCCATCAGCATCATCATCATCATCATCATCATCATCATCATCATCATCATCATCATCATCATCCTAATCATCCTAATCATCATCTTCGGCATCTCCATCATCTTCATCATGAACATCATCATCATCTCCACCATCACACTCTCCATCATCATTATCATCCTCATCATCATCAGCAGAATCAGCATCATCATCATCATCATCATCATCATCATGTTCATCATCATCATCATCATCATCATCATCATCATCATCATCATAATCATCCTCGTCATAATCAGCAGCATCATCAGCATCTGCATCAACATCATCATCAACAGCATCCTCATAAGCAGCATCAACAGCGGCATCAACAGCAGCATCATCAGAACCGTCATCAATATCAGCATCAGCAGCATCATCACCGTCATCGTCGTCGGCACACTCATCGACATCATCACCATAGTCATCGTCAGCAGCAGCAGCATCGTCAACAGCATCATCGTCAGCATCATCATCACGTAATTTTCATCATCGCCATCATCATCATCATCATCAGCATCATCATCATCACCATCATCATCATCATCATCAGCATCATCATCATCATCATCAGCATCATCATCATCATCATCGTCATCGTCATCATCGTCGTCATCATCATCATCAGCATCTGCATCAGCATCGTCATCATCACCAGCAACATCAGCATCGTCATCCCCATCATCGGCATCATCATCATCATCAGCAGCATCATCATCATCCGCATCCGCATCAGCATCATCAGCATCAGCATCGTCAGCATCAGCATTACCATCAGCATCACCATCAGCATCACCATCAGCATCACCATCAGCATCACCATCAGCAACAGCATCGTCATCATCCTCAACATCATCATCGACATAAGCATCGTCATCACCGTCACTATCACCGTGACCGTCACCATCATTACGAGTACCATCATCATCCTTGCCATCATCCTCATCATCCTCCCCACGATCATTCCTCTCTTCCTCGTCACCCCTGCCTTCGTCATCTCCATTATCGTTGTCCTGCTCCTCCTCGCCCTCCCATCCACCTTCCTCCTCCTCCACCTCCTGCTCCTCCTCCTCCACCTCACCCTCCTCGTAGTCATCCACCTCCTCATGGGTTTCTTCCTCCGCCTCCTCCTCCTCTTCCTCCTCGTCCTCATCCTCATCATCAGCAGCATCATCAGCATCATCATCATCAGCAGCAGCATCATCAGCATGATCAGCATTATCAGCATCATCAGCAGCATCATCAAAATTAGACTCAGAATCAGCATCGGTATCATCATCAGCATCATCATAATCAGCATCATCAGCAGCATAATCATTATCAGCATCATCATCAGAATCATCACCAGCATAATCATCATCATGATCAGTATTTTCATCATCATCATCATCAATATCAGCAGCAGCATCATCATCAGCATCATATACATCAACATCAACATCATGATCATTATCATCGGGAGCAGCAGCATCATCACCATCATCGTCATCACCATCACCATCATCAGCATGATCAGCCTCAACATCATCATCAGCAGCAACAGCATCATCATCATCATCGGTACCGACATCATCATCATCATCGTCATCATCAGCATCAACATCATCATAAGCATCAGCATCATCAGCAGCAGCAGCACCTTCATCATTATCAACAGCAGCATCATCAGCATCATCATCACCAGCAGCATCATCGTCGCTATCATCACCGGTATCAGCATCAGCAACAGCATCAGCACCGTCGCTATCATCACCAGCAGCATCATCAGCATCATCATCATCAGCATCAGCAGCATCCTCAGCATCAGCAGCATCAGCATCAGCATCAGCATCATTGGGATCATCACCATACTCAGCAACATCATTGTCATCAGCAGCAGCAGCAGCAGCCTTAGCACCATCAACATCGTCATCATCGTCAGCATTAGAATCATCATCGGCAGCAGCATCATCATCTCCAACATCAGAATCACCTCGCCCTTCCCACCCTCCTCACCCGCCTCACACTCATAGTCGTCCTACAAATCCTCCTCATCATCAGCATCAGCAGCATCATCATCATCCTCATCCGCATCCTCACCATCATCATCATCAGCAGCAGCAGCATCGTCAGCAGCATCATCATCTGAAGCATCAACAGCAGCATCAGCATCATCATCATCATCATCATCATCATCATCATCATCACCAGCATCACCAGCATCATCAGCATCAACATCATCGACATCATCGACATCATCGGCATCATCATCATAATCATCATCATCAGCATCAGCATCACCATCACCATAATCTTCATTACCAAAAACAATGTCGTCATCATCATCAGCATCATCTTCGTCATAACATCATCATCAGCATAATCAGTACCCTCCTCATCAGCATATTCATTGTCCTCCTCATCTTCCTCTTCCGCGTCCTCTTCCTTATCATCCCCTCATTCTCCCTCTCCCCATCACCCTCCTCACCCCTCGTCCGCCTCGGCTCCTCCTCCGCCGCCTCCTCCTCCGCATTCTCCTCCCCTTCCTCATCCTCATCATCATCATCATCATCATCATCATCATCATCATCATCATCATCATCATCATCATCATCATCATCATCATCATCCTCAGCCTCCTCCTGCACCTCCTCCGCCGCCTCATCCTCCTCCTCATCCGCCTCCGCCACCTCCTCCGCCTCCTCCCCCATCCTCCTCTTCCTCCTCCACCTCCTCCTCATCCTCCCATCAGAATCCTCATCCTCATCCTCATCCTCATCCTCATCCTCATCCTCATCCCTCCTCCCTCCTCCCTCCTCTCTCACTTCCTTCCCTCCCTCCCTCCTCCTCCGCCTCCTCCTCCTCCTCAGCCTCCGCATCCTCCTCCCTCCTCCCTCCATCCCTCCCTCCCTCCATCCACCCCTCCCTCCTCCCTCATCTCCCTCCGCCCTCCTCCTCCTCATGTTCCCCCCCCTCCTCGTCTCTCCTCCTCCCCTCCCGCCGCCGCCCACCCGACCGACCGCCCGCCCTCCTCCTCCTCCTCCTCCCTCCTCCTCCTCCTAAATCATCCCTCCACCCTCTCCTCCCTCCATCCTCCAGATGCCCGCCTCCATCCCCCCTCCTGCCTCATCCCTCCTCTCTCCTCCCGCCCCCTCCTCCCTCTCCCACATCCTCCATCCTCCCTCCTCCCTCCCCCATCCTCCCTCCTCCCTCCTCAGTCCTCCATCCGCCTTCCTCCCTCCTTTCTCCCCTCCCTCCTCCTCCTCCTCCTCCTCCTACTCCTCCTCCTCCTCCGGATCCTCATCCTCATCCTCATCCACATCGACATCCTCATCCTCATCCTCATCCGTATCCTCATCCGTATCCTCATCCGTATCCTCATCCTCCTCATCCTCCTCATCCTCCTCCTCGTCCTCGTCCTCATCATCCTCCCCCGCTTCCTGCTCCTCCTCCTCCTCCTCCTCCTCCTCCGCTTCCTCCTTCTCCGCGTTGGCAGCCGCCTCCGCCTCCTCCTCATCCTCCTCTTCCTGATCTGCATCCTCATCCTCACCCACATCGACATCATCATCCGCATCCTCATCCTTAGTATCATCCTCCTCCGTATCCGCATCCTCCTCCTCCTCCTCCTTCTCCGTTTCCTCCTCCTCCTCCTCCTCCGCCTCCTCCTCCCCCTCCGCGTTGGCATCCGCCTCCGCCTCCGCCTCACCCGCATCCTCATCATCCTCATCATACTCCTCCTCCTCATTTTCCTCCTCCTCCTCCTCGGCCTCGTCCTCCTCCTCCTCCCCCGTCTCCTGCTCAGATTATTCCGCCTCCTCCCTCTCAGCCATTCCCTCTTCTCATAATAGATAACTTATCCATGTCGCACCCCCAGGCCAGTTTTTAGGGCGGGTCGGGCGTTTCGCCTGAGACGTCCCCACCACTGATGCGTCTGAAGCTTAAAAAGTGGGTCGGGCGGGTCGTTTTCAAAATGTGGCTCTCGCCTTAGCGCCGCGCACATTCGCTTAAAATCTACCAGGGCTTCACGGAGTGAGGGCGGGCTGTTTTCAAAGTGTGGCTCTCGCCTTAGCGCCGCGTACATTCGTTTCAAAAAATTGCAAGAGCTTCACGGATTGAGGGCGGGTCGTGTTCAAAATGCGGCTCTCGCCTTAGCGTCGCACACATCCGTTGCAAAAAAACACAAAGTTTCACGGACTGAGGGCGGCTCCTTTTCAAAATGTGGCTCTCGCCTTATCGCCGCGCACATTCGTTTTGAAAGATTGCAAGAATTTCACGGGTTGAGGGCGGGTCAGGTTCAAACTGTGGCTCTCGCCTTAGCGCCGCGCGCATTCGCTGGCAAAATGCCCAAGAGCTTCAAGGATTGAGGCGGGTCGTTTTCGCAAATGTGGCTGTCGCTTTAGCGGCGCGCACGTGCGTTTAGAAAATGCAAGAGCTTCACGGATTGAGGGCGACTCCTTTTCAAAATGCGGCGTTCCTCTTAGCACCGCGCCCAGTCGCTTGAAAAATGCTCCAGCGTTTCACGGATTGAGGGCGGGTGACTTTCAAAATGCGACTCTCGCCTCAGCGCCGCGCAGAGCCGTTGAAAAAAAACTACAAAAAGTTCACGGATTGAGGGCGGTTTCTTTTCAACATCTGGCTCCCGCCTTAGCGGAGCGCATCGTCGTTTGTACAATGTGCATGAGTTTCACAGGTTTCCATGATAAGCGTACCAGAAATGGTGTTTTGGAGGGGTTCTGGATTATGCGGGCGCAACAGGTACGTGCACTCGCTGCGTTAATGTCCCCAAAATGGCGTTCTGGCACGATTCTGAATCGTCAAGACGCATCAGTCAGGTTGATACGTGGCGCTGAAATCCCGAGAAGAATGCTTTGACACGCTTCAGGATCTTCAAACTGTTGCCTTCCAACGAGGCAGTTCCCTCAATGGAAATGAACCGCTGTAGGGGCCTATGAAGAGGGAGCTTGGAGGGAGGTTAAATTCCAACACCGTTGATGACTCTTGGGTTTCCACTGGTCCTCCTCCGTTTCCTCCTCCTCCTCCTTCTCATCCTCCTCCTCCTCCGCCGCAGCCGCATCCGCCGCCGCCTCCGCAGCCGCATCCGCCTTCGGCTCCACCTCCTCCTCCTCCTCCACATCCTCCTCCTCCTGATCATCCTCCTCGTCCTCCTCCTACTCCTCATCCTCCTCCTACTCCTCCTACTCCTCCTCCACTTCTTCCGCCTCCTCTTCATCTTCCTCGGACGCCTCTGCCTCCGTCTCCGCCTCCGCCTCCGCCTCCGCGCCCGCGTCCGTCTCATCCGCCTATTCCTCATTGCTTCCTTCTCCTCCTCGCCTCGTGCTCCTCCTCCTCCTCCTCCTCCTCCTCCTCCTCCTCCTCCTCCTCCTCCTCCTCCTCCTCTGCATCATCATCATCATCATCATCATCATCATCATCATCATCATCATCATCATCATCATCTCCCGCACGCAGCGCAAGCGATCAGGTCCCGGAGGCGGGCGCGCGGCGCGCGCGCGGCGACCCGTAAAGGATGACGGGGCGCCGCGCCCAAGCCGTGCGGCGCCCTCAGACGACCTCGTCCAACGAGGCCATCTGGACGGCCAGGTGGCCGTAGCAGCGCCGCAGGCCTGCCTGAGTAAGGCGGGGAGGGGGGGAGGGGGCCGAGAAGCTGCAGGACCTGAACGGGCGCGAGCGGCAAGGAGAATAGAGAAGCGCATTCTCCCGCACGCAGCGCAAGCGATCAGGTCCCGGAGGCGGGCGCGCGGCGCGCGCGCGGCGACCCGTAAAGGATGACGGGGCGCCGCGCCCAAGCCGTGCGGCGCCCTCAGACGACCTCGTCCAACGAGGCCATCTGGACGGCCAGGTGGCCGTAGCAGCCATACCCAGGCTCAAAGCCCTTGCGAAGTGACAAGGTTTTGGCGGGCGGCCGCGAGCAGAAGGGGCCACGCAGTGGGGCCACAGTTCAGAAAGGAAGCGACAAGGAAGTCGCTCGCGCCATCGAAGTAGGTGACACGGGCCCGAGCGGCATCAGGCAAGGCGGAAAGCATCGCGGCGGAAGCATCGTCGTGCAAGAAGCGCTCCGCGCTAGACGCCTGGCGCCAGCGACTACGCCAGAAGATACGACCAATATCTTCTGTGGCCGTATGAAAGTCTGTCGCGCCTGAGCCGCGGGGGCAAGCAGGGGTCAAGTGGAACCCCGCTGGCGTCTCGGCGAGCGGTACGCCTAACGCCAAAAGTAAATGGTTCCACCGAGTACGGAAGCCGCTTTGACCAAAGGTCGACAGAGGATCGGTGGGACCCAAATGCCGAAAGACCATCTCCAAAACCCGAACCACCGCTTTGTCAGAGCACCAGGCGTGCTGTGGCGGGTAAGACATGCTGCTCACTGGATCGGGAATGGTCATCCAAGCGTTGCCTGAGGACTCAAGGCAATCCGAAGGCAACAAAAGGTCACAGCGACGGGCTGACAGCAGCTCGTCGGGCTTCAAGGACATCGTGAACCCTGCCAGCAGCAAGGCGGCCATGACTGGCCAGTCCCAAGTGAAACAAACTGCCACCATAGCGCGCAAGAGCGCTCGTGGCATTGGCGGCCGAAGGCGAGGTGGCTGAGACCGCTTCCAGGCCCTCGCCACTCCCCACGCCTCGGTGAGAAAGGGCTTCCAATGAGGGAGACGTGCCTGGACGCCTATGATCGCGTGCACCAGGATGTTGAGCGGGAAACCTGCGTCGTGCAGCCACACGCCGAACGTTGCGAGGAACCTCGACAGCAGGATCCCACTACGATACAGCGGAAGTGGCGCCACCCCTGCGTCCTCGGCGCACCACAATTCGAACGCGTAGAGAGCTCTTTTGCGCCGATCGCCGGCCGAAGTCAGAACAGCGCCTGACCAGGGAGCGCTGGGAGGCTCCGTCTCTGCCGCCCTGCGGCGGCGGCGGCGCGCGGGGTGGGGGACTCGCCGAGGCCAGGCAAGGGTGGCACTCTCGTCGCGATGCCGCGCCGGCTCAGCCTCGCTGTGCAAGCCCGTACCAACCCTGGCCTCCGCCTCGGCGGCGCTGTCCACCTCCGCGAGGGCAGTTGGCGCTGCCACAGGCGAGGGCGAGTACGCCGCCGCCTCAGGGAATCCAGCGGAGGCGGCCTCTCTGACGCAATCAGCAAGACGAGAGCGGGCGATGCGCATCGCATCCTTGCGCCGCTCGAGCTCGGCTAAGAGCGTCTGCATTCGCTTCGCCAGCTCTCCCGCGCTCTCGCCAGTCTCTTCGCCTGTTCCCAGCATAACCTCGGTGAGAGCGGCCTCGGCAGCGGCGACCGAGGATAGGAATCGCGCGCGAGCGCGCCGGTCGGCACGCGCGCGCCGCGCAACCGCGGCCGCTGGGCCAGCGACTCGGCTGGTGCGCATCGCAACCGAGGTAGCGCACGCCCCGTCTTGGGGCAGGCCTCGAGCCGCGCGCGCAGAGGGCTCCAAGGAGTCGAGAAGGTGTGGCGCAGCCGCCAACGCGTCTGAGCCCTTCTCGTGCGCGGCTCCGCTAGGTTGGGGGAGATCCGCGCTATCAACGGGCGAGTCCACCGACAGAAGTGCGGCGCGAGGCGCGGCCGCGGGGCCAAGAGACCTCGGACTGGCCCCGGCACGGGGCGCGGCCTCAAGCATGGCGAAGGAGGCGGCGGCGGGCCCCGAGGCCGCGGGTATGCGCGCAAGCGCGTTCGGCCGCAATCGATCCGCAGGAACCCGCATGGGTGCACCGTCGACGCGTAATGCTGGTGGCGCACTGGCGGCGCGAGCAGGAGGGCCCATGCTGATCCTGGCGCCCCGCGCCGAGAATGCGCCAACCGGCAAGCTCCCGGAGCTCGCCGAGCCGGCGACCGTGGGCGGGTCGCGAGCTCCGGAAGCGAGGTCGCAAGCGGGGTCGCTGCCGGAGCCGCGCGGCGGCGGAGCGGCCGCGAAGCGGGCGGCTGGGCCAGCCGAGCGGGTGCTCGCGCGAGCGCCCCGCGGCGGCGGTGCGCGGCGAGAGCCCCGCGGCGACGCCACTGGCGGCGCGTCCTGCGAGTCCGACTGGCGTCGCGGGGCGCGGTCGGAAAAAGTATGCGGAACGCGGGCGCCGTCCCCCGGCGCAAGCGGCGCGTCGCGCCACTTCGAGGTGCTGCCGAGCCGGGCGCTGCTGGAGGGGGCACCGGGCGCGCCTGCTCCAAGGCCCGGGCTCCAGGAGCGCGAAGGCAAAGGCTCACGCCCCTCGTCCGCCGACGCGGCGGCGCGATGGCGCGCGCAAGGCTGGCCCCACAGCGCGAAATTGGCAGTGCGCCTGGCCCTACGACCCGGGGGCGGCGCGGCCGCGCCAGGCGCCGAGAGCAGCGCCGCGGGCGCACGAGCAGCGCGCGCACGACGGGGGCGCTCAGCGCGAACCGTTTCCGCTGGACGAGCTGGCCGATGGCGCCTTCCGCGCGAAGAGCAGGGCGCCGAGGGAGTCCCAGAGGCGGAGGCCCCGAAATCCGGCCGTGCTCCGCCCAGCTCGGGCTGCAAGCACTGGCAGGCGCCGGCGGCGCGCCCGTCTGGCCACGGCCGCGCTCTTGCATATAGGCGCGGGCCCGCACGAACGCCTCCGCGGCAAGTCCCGTGCTCCCGTTCCTGGCAAGGTAGGGTTCCCGCTCCCGGCTGGCAACGAGAAGCCTCGCCAAGCAGGAGCGACTTCGCGTCGCAGAACCTGGACCAGAGGGGAGAGGCGTCCGCGCGGTCCGATGCGGACAATGGGCGATGGCGCGCCCTGTCCGGGCGGTGCGGCGTGGCCAACCGCCGGAACTGGCGTTCCATGGCCGACCGGTCGGCACCCGGTTTGAGCTGAAGGAGCTCGCGCGCCGTCCGCACCTTTGCAACCTTGGCGGGTCGCTTGGGATCGGTCCGGGCGGCGAGCCTCGGCCTGGCCGCCGAAAGCTGGGCGGGCGCGCCGGGCGGGCCAGCGGCAACGGGGGCCGCACCCGGCCTGAAGGGCGCTTCGAAAGGCGACGCGCCCTGGGAGGCTTCATGGGGAAGCGCGGAGAGCTCAGCGGCACCTTCGGCGCTCCTTCCCCCGAGGCATCCGCCGCCCACCGCGGGAGAGGCGTTCCGCCTAGGAATCTCTGGAGCCTCGGCTTGCGCTGGGTCGGGCTGCGGAAGCGTGCCGGGAGCTTCGAGAAAAACCGGCGCCTCGACCCCAGTTGCGGCGGCCGCGCTTGCAAACCATGCGTCGGCCGCGGGGGCGGGCGAGAGAGGGGGACGTGCCGCCAGACCATGGGCGGCCCGGGCATTCCCCCGCGCAAGGAGCCCCTGTGCTAGGACTAGCGCGGCGAGCCGTCCCCATAGGCAAGTGGGGTAGGGAGAATGCGCGTCAGCAAGTGCGACCCAATCGAACCTACCGAAATCGCCCGCCTCAGCGTCGACCAGCCACGCAGGAGCCTCCCTGGAGGGGGGGCGCACAGGCCGATTCCTGGTGGGGTCATCCGCCCTGTGGACGTCGGTGGGCACATAGAGGCCACCCATGTATAAGCCACCGCTCAAGATGTAAGGCAAAGCCGTGCTGAGGACATGGGAAAGCCCTGGAGAGCTGCTGCGACCGTGGGCGGCCGCGCCCAAGGCGACCTTAGAATCGAGCAGCACAGGGATCCGAGAGTCCGGCATGCGAACGCAGCAGTACTTGCACAGACTCTTGAAAACAGTGGCCTCCAGGATGTTGATGTGACGCGGCATTCGAAATTCCCATTTATAGGCCAGGCGGAAGTGCAGCGCTTCCGACAGTTCGCTTATCCAGTGCGGCGCGACTGGGGGCTCAATGGAAGGGAGCCCCAAATCGCGATGCAGCTGGGTGAGCTCGGGGCCTAATGGGACTCCCCGGTCCAGCACGGCAAGCAAACTTCGGTTGTGGAGGACCGTGTGCCACCCTCCGTGCTCAGACCGGCGCCACAACTCTTGGGAGAGATGTGGACTGATCGAGGAGCGGACCACTCCCCCCCAGCCGAGGGAGGCGTCCGTGCCGAACACTTCGGGGGAGTAGCCCGCGCGAAGGTCGGTAATGGCGACAAAGGCCAGGTAAGTGCAGGCTAGCAGCTCGTCGCGAACGGAGACGGGGAGCTCGTATTCGAACCCATCTTCCGTCGACAACGACGACAGGAAGTTGTAGACGTGCGTGAAAATCGACAGCATGGGCCTGCGAAAGAGAAACACTTGCACCCAACATCCGACGAGCGACGCTAGCACCGCGCGGGTCGAATGACCGAGGTACACTTGGATGAGGGTTAGCCGGCACAGGGCCACGGTGCGCACAAGAGGCGCGCACACGATGCCTATCCGACCCTCCACCTCGGCACCGACCACGACCTTATGAGTCGCGCCACGGGTCCGCTTACCAGGGTGCTGGACCAGCCCCACGCGAGGGTAGCCGCGGTCGCACGCAGCAAACACCTCCTTATCACGACGATTTGGGTCGTCGGGGCGGGGAGCTAGGCCATCCCAGGACAGCTTCTGGAAGCCCGTGTGATCGTCGATGTTCAACATCTCGACGAAATGGCCACGCGGAAACGGAGTCCTGCGCACAGCTTGCTCATGGGGGCGAAGAGCCCCGAAGCTGCGAAGGACACCCTCGTGCGCAGAGTTTGCGATTTCCACGGCCATGTTGTCGCCCATAGCCAGCGCGTTCAAGCACGGGGAAACATCCACGCCCTCGAGGTCAGGGCGCCACGCATTGAATGCCTTGAACCGCGCACTGGGCAGCCGCACGCGGAGGGCATTGCGCTTCGCTCGAGCTGGTGGCACCTTAAAGGTGTAATAGAACTCGCGTAAGTCATCGCATGACACCACCAACCACTCGCCTGCAGCGAGACCCATGCGGCAGAGCAGGAAACCCTGCCCAAGGCGCTGAGTGCTGGAAGAAATGCTCTGACAGCGACTGTTCACCACCGTGGGATTAAGAATCAGCCGATCGTACTCGCTGTCCTTGGGGACCCTGAACGCTCCGCAAGCCTCATCCCAAGCCAGGTCTGAGGTGGGAGTCAAGTACAGGGCGCCGCAGGAGTCCCACTTCCGAAGAAGCTCCCACAGCTGATCACGGTCCATGTGGACGCGGGCCCCCGGGAGGCCCGATGGCCACTCGGCCGACGGAAGACGCATGGTTTCGGGGTCGTGAAAAGCTTTGCGGACCCGCGCGTCGGCGAGGAAGGGAGTGGGATCAAACGTCGGAGAATAATCCCACTTGATGCGGGACGCCCTGACTCGGAGGTCGAAGGGCTCAGACTGGGTGGAGTCCCAGCCTGCCGCTGAAGCCAACGATCCAGGCACAGGAGGCGCGCTGGACGGGCATTGCCGCATGGGGGCGGGCACCTGGGAAGAGGAGGTGAAGGAAGCCTCGATAGCTGCAACATGGGTGGCCAGGCCATGGAGCGAGACTTCAGTGGCGTCGAACTTGGAGAAAGCCCGACCTAAGTCGCTCTTGCCGCCGCGGGCAAGGCGAACTGCGATCCGACACAACCGCTCGAGGCGGTCGCGAGTACCCTCCTGGCAGGGCGTGGCCGCTGTGCACACATGGGCCTCGATGGGAGCGAGGCTGGGATGGCCCAAGGTGAGCCAGTTTAGCGCAACAACGGCGTGCTGTGCTAAGGTGCGCGCTGCGCGCCTCAAGCGCCACCGCTCGCGCGCGCGACCCGTCAAGGTTACAGGAGGCGGCGGCAGAGAAGGCGCTGGAGGGCACGGCCAAGGATCGCGGGGAGGCGGCTCCAACACGTACGAGCCGTCCCGGGCCGACGCGCTGAGGGAGGTGCGGGTGAAAGACGACAGAGAACAACGAGCACCCATCCCAACCTGAGCTAAAGCAGCAGCCCAATGGGTGATATCGATGTTCGCGCCAGGAAACAGGCGCAGCAAGGCAGAAAGGTCAGCGACAAAGGGCGCGACCTTGGGAAAGGAAGGCGCGGTGCCGGTAGGTGCAGACGGCCTCGAATCCCCCGCGGACAAGTCAACGCGAGAGGCTTCGGAACTGGCAGCGGCCCCTGAGGACAGGTCAACTCGAGGGGCCGGTGGCACGGTAGTGACCCCGGAGGACAAGTCGACTCGAGGGGGGTTCCCACTGGCAACAGAACCGATGGAAGCGACGGGCGGTGCGCCTGAGTCCCCGTCGGAAGGGGCTTCGGCAGCACGGTGAAAATTGCCAAAATGGCCACTCGGCCCTGAAGGGGAGCCAGGGGTAGAGCGAGAGTCGCGACAGCGGCACGAACTCCTCCCTGCGGGGCCGCAACAGCATCGCTGGAGGAGCGCGTGCCTACTCTCACGGCCTCGCTCAGCCCAGGCACGCCTGGCAGCAGCAGCGTCGTCGCTTACAGCGACTCGCCGCTGCGT
>CAUYUJ010008225.1:319385-356885 GCA_963575745.1 Prorocentrum cordatum | reverse complement strand
TCATCAGCATCATCATCAGCGGCAGCATCATCAGCATCAGCATCAGCATCTCAGCATAAGGGTCATCATCAGCATCAGCATCGACCTCATCACCATATGATGATTATTACTCGTAGGAATAGCCGTATTCTTCTGCCTTGTATTTATAGTATTCGTATTCCTGAAGTTCTCTGTATGACTCGTAATGGTCGGATTCATTGTACTATTATTCCTGGTAGCAGTCGTACTAGTAGTCGTATTATCCGTCGTCGTCTTGTTATTCGTCATCATAGTATTGATAGTACTACTTGAACTATTAGTAGTGTTCTTTTTCTCATTCGTACTCTCATTACTACTATTCCTGCTAGTGTTCTTATTTGTGTTCGTCTGCTTCTGCTGATCATTGTTCCTCCTCCTCCTCCTCCTCGTCCTCCTCCTCTCCTCCTCGTCCTCCTACTCGTCCTCTTCGTTCTCCTCATCCTCCTCCTCCTCCTCCTCCTCCTCCTCCTCCTCCTCCTCCTCCTCTTACGCGGACTCCTGGGCCTCCTCCGCCTCCTCCGCCTCCTCCTCCGCTTCCTCCGCCTCCTCCTCCTCCTCTCCTCCTCCTCCTCCTCCTCCTCCTCCTCCTCCCTCCTCCTCCTCCTCCTCCTCCTCCTCGGTCCTCCTCCTCCCTCGTCCTCCTCCTCCTCCTCCTCCTCCTCCTCCTCCTCCTCCTCCTCCTCCTCCTCCTCCTCCTCCTCCTCTCCTCCTCCTCCTCCTCCTCCTCCTCTCCTCCTCTTCTTCCTCGTATTATTCTTATTCGTCTTATTAGTATTGTTGTTTTCTTATTCTTTTTCCTATTGTTATTATTATTATTAGTGATGTTATTATTCGTATGTTTAGTCCTCTTCGTATGATTAGTATTATTATTCTTATTATTGTTAATATTAATATTACTATTATTAATAGTAGTATCATTAATATTATTAGTAGTATTATAATTAGTAGTACCATTATTAGTATGTTCATTCGTATTATTAATGTGATTATCATTACTATTATGCTTATTAATATTACTATTATTAATATATAGTTCTTCGTATGCTTCTTCTCATTAGTAAGATGAATATTATGATTATCAGTATTAGCACTGGTCTTCGTATTATTCTTAGTAGTGTTATCCTTCTTATTCTTCTGCTTATTATTATTATTATATTATTCATATTATTACTCTTCTACTTCTGCTGATTCGAGTTCTTATTATTATGAGTATTAGTACTAATATTCTTCTTCTTAGTATCAGTATTATTCTTCTTCGTCTTATTATTAGTGATATTATTAATAGTATTCGTCTTGCTAGTTTTCTTAATACTCATATTCTCCTTCGTAATCGTATTATTATTATTCTTGCTTACTAGTACTATGATTATTCTTATTAATAGTATCATTCAGACCATTATTCATTTTTTTCATATTCTTAGTATTATCCGTATCATTGTGATTAGTCTTCTTTTTATCCTGATTATTTCTTAAAATATTATTATTATGCTCAGTATGATCATTATTATTCAGATTATTCGACTTACTCGTATGATCAATATGTTCTTAATCTATATATTAATATTAGTATTATTCGTACTATTCTTATTATTAGTATTATTCGTCTTGCTTTTCGTATGATTATTAAGTATGTTTAATATTCCTAGTA
This sequence comes from Prorocentrum cordatum, assembly GCA_963575745.1. Taxonomy (NCBI): domain Eukaryota; class Dinophyceae; order Prorocentrales; family Prorocentraceae; genus Prorocentrum; species Prorocentrum cordatum. The sequence continues at coordinate 355,219 of CAUYUJ010008225.1, read as the reverse complement.
TTATATTTATTGCTCGTATTATCATTATTATTAGTCTTATTTCTACTATTATTCGTATTCGTCTTCGTCTTCGTGTGCGTCTTCGTATTCGTATTCGCCTTCCTCCTCCTCCTCCTCCTCCTCCTCCTCCTGTTCCTGTTCTTGTTCCTGCTCCTGCTCCTGTTCCTGCTTTTCCTCCTCCTCCTCCTCCTCCTCCTCCTCCTCCTCCTCCTCCTCCTCCTCCTCCTCCTTCTCTTCACCCTCACCCTCACTTTCACCCTCACCCTCATCCCTACTTCTGATGATTAAACACCCCCACATCCCCACCTAGTCGGCCGATAGCAACCCCGCCGTCCGAACTGTCAAAAAACAACACCAACTCCATTTCTGTTCGCCAAAACGCCGTCGAGTTGCAAAAAGTGCAGCAGGAAAAGGACGGAATGAACATCGCTCGGGTGACCCTAAGCGGGTGGTCGCGTCCTACCCATACAGAACAATACAAAGTCAACGTTTTCCTCGTCAACATGGACTTGATCGTCGCCGGCGCTGCGAAAAGTGTAGCAGGAATGGGACGCGGCGCACATCGCGCGCGAAGGCCTGGCCAACCCTGCGCGGGACCCCCCGTCCGACCTGTCAACAAACAATGCAACGTCGACGTTTTTCTTGCCAACATGTACTTTCTCGTCGGCGATGCGAACCGCGTAGCGGGAATGGGACGCGGCGCACATCGCGCGGGGACGCCTGCTCGTCAACATGGACTTTTTTGTCGTCGACGCTGCGGCCCGTCGGGTTGAGGAGCTGGGCGCGGCGTGCATCGCGCACGGTCTTGTTTCTCGTCGACGTTGCTCAACACGCGGAAGGAATAGGACGCAGCTCATGTCGCGCGCTGAACGTCAAGCCGCCCGCGATATATAAGATGAGCGACAGGCGTCGGACGCGACGCAGTTGCTTCTTATGTTGTGGGAGGGCGGGTGGGAGTGGACAGAGCCCTCTGGCTCGTTCGAGCTGGCTAACTTTACCCCCGCCCTCACCCTCACCCATCCTCCTCATTTTCCTCCTCTTCCTCCTGCGTTCCCTCACCCCACACCCCGGGGGCAAGGGCGCGCGGGAAAGTGGGAAGAAGTACCAGCGACGCGCGCGGGAAGCCGGCTCCCGCCCTCAACCAGGCGGCGCTCAGTAAACTGCCACGGGTGGTCTCAGGAGCGCCTCGGGGGGCCCCGACAGAGGCAGGCGCTGACTGGGAGGGGCAGAGCATGAAGAGCGAGAGGGACAACCCTGTCCCCTCTCCTCCTCCACCACCACTTCTACCCTCCTTGCCATGCCAATTTCGTCTGCTCCTCCTCCTCCTCCTCCTCCTCCTCCTCCTCCTCCTCCTCCTCCTCCTCCTCCCATCCTCCTTCTCCTCAATCGCCTCCTCCTAAAACCCCTCATCCTTCTTTTTCCTTCCATGAACCGCGCTCTCCTCCTCACACGAAAGATATGATGGACGAACTCTGCGAAGCTGAAGCCATTGCAGACAAGCTCACCCTGACACGAAACCACGTCACAAGCAAGATCCCCGGACCAAATGCCTTTCATAGGCCTCGGAACGCATCTTCTCATACTTGGTTCGGAACGACGTTGCATCTCGGATGGCTTTCCAGCACGCTGGAAAAGACGCGCCAAGCAGCACAAATGTTTCGGATGGCTAGCACGCGAGAAGAGCCACACACGGCAACACACAGGCTTCAAGTCCCCCCAAAAAACTCACCACGTAAAAGTACGATCCTGGGCCCCCGAATCCGTTTTGTGTTCACGGCGTGGACCCACTGCGATCGCGAGTCTTTTCGTCCTGAGCCGTCTGCTACACGGCCTTGGGGACCAGCAGCGGCCCCAGGTGCCCGAGAAGACTACTAAGACGACGTCCGCGGGCTGAGCGGGGCGCGGCCAGAGCCAGCCGTGGGGAGGGGCAACGAGATAATGGGGGACCAGCTCTGGGGGGGGAAGAGGGGGGGGGGGGGGAACAGCGAGCTGGAATCGGCGATGCACCGCCGACCGACCGGCGACAGACCCCCCGATGGCGAATCCGCGCGCTAGTGGGCAGGGTGGGGCCATCGGACTCCCATCGGCGATGCATCCCCTCCCGAGCCCATGCCCGCCTGAGCATCCTCCCCCCCTGAGCTGGATGCATCCCCCGAGGAGGAGGAGGAGGAGGAGGAGGAGGAGGAGAGGAGGAGGAGGAGGAGGAGGAGGAGGAGGGGGAGGAGCAGGAGGAGGAGGAGAAGGATGAGGAGAACGAAGAGGACGAGTAGGAGGACGAGGAGGGGAGGAGAAGGAGGAGGAGGAGGAGGAGGAGGAGGAGGAGGAGGAAGAGGAGGAGGAGGAGGAGGAGGAGGGGAAGAGGAGGAGGAGGAGGAGGAGGAGGAGGAGGAGGAGGCATCCCCTCCTGAGCCCGTCCGCCCATCGCTGCCCCTGACGCGGCAGCTCGGAGGCGGCGGCGGCGGCGGGGCACGGGGAGGTGCCCCGGAGAGTGCCGGCACCCCGCGCCTGCGTCTCCCCGCGGCCGTCGACGCTGGGCGCGTGCGAGCCCCCCCTCGCGGTTCGGGGGGAGGTGGGCGAGGAGGCTTCGGGAGCGCGCGGGAAGGGGGGGAGGGGCGAGGGGAGGGGCGAGGGGAGGGGACGGGACGGAAGAGGAGGGCCAGGGGAGGGGCGACGGGAGGGAAGGGCGAGGGAACGGAAGAGGAGGCTGAGGAGAGAGCGAGGGGAAGTGGGCGAGGAGGCCTCGGGGACGCGGAGGGGGAGGGGATTGCGCTCTGCTTCCGAAGAGACGGTCAGCTTAGTGCGGCACTCACTAGCTGCTGGCAGAAACACGCGGTATCTAGCAGCACGGGCGCCAAAGTGTAAATGCTCCGCCTGACGATACTCATACCACCCCCCACCCATCACGTCACACAGCGCGCGCGACTCAATGCAACGCTGCAGGAGAAGGGAAGAAGCAAGAGGAAGCATATCAAGTAGGGGAGCAAGTGAGATGGCCTGCGAGGGGCCTGAAACCAGTAGCGTGGGCTGGTACAAGTGATGGGCCCTCGGGAATGCACGATATTCGCACGCTCGACCCATGCCACCGCCCGCCCTAAGCACCAATAACTCAGTCACGGCCAGCGCGCACTGAACACACGGAAGAGCGGCGTGGCCAAAAGGAATGTCTGGCGTATCTCAACCAAGGAGAGCGTCACCAACATAGAAAGAACAATGGCATCGGTCCTACATCACCATGCCGTCGACGTGGAAAGAAGGACATCGACACCACATGGCAGGGGAGATACGGGGGAAAAGCACAGAGAAAGCAGCTGCGAGCGGCTGGATGGCAAGAGCCAACATTTGACTGTTCTCAGCCTCCACCCCACCACTCCCCGCAATAACTGAATAATTGACAGGCAGCAACTTATCCGAGCAAGCCTCTGCCAAAATTAGGATCATGGGTCCATGGGGCTACCTCGCGCAATTGAGCCCGTCTCGCTTCCTGGAGTTCAGCAGCTCTTCTGACACGTGCCCGCGCGCGGTTTCGCGCGATGCGCTCCAAGACGTCGGGCGCTAGCGGTACAGGGACAGGCGGGACGGGGGGGTCTGGTGCCCCCTGCGAGTCACCAAGGAAAGCACGTGCATCTACACTCCTGCCCCTCATCAGCCCCCGGTGGGCCCGTAGGTCTAGCCTCCGCCATATCGTCGTGAACCTGCGAAGTGGAAGAGGTAACCTGCTCCGATGTCGGGGGGGCGCGCAGGTCGAAAGCGACCCAACTCGGGGCCGTGTCGGACACGACGCGCGCGCCGATTGACAAAGTCGGGAGCCCGCCCCTCGTCTGTGCCAGAATAGGGATCCCATGAAACATGGAAGCGCAACAGTCCATCACGTACTCTACCATCCTCCCCCATGTCACCCGGAACAACGGGCCGAACACGATCAACTTCCTCCCCCGACATTGCACGGACTGCATCAGCGGCGGCAGCAGCGATGCACTTGCACAGGCCAGCGGGATACGTCTTCTTTTTGGCTGTGCGCCACTCCCTCCTATCCCAACCATACCCAAGAAGCGTTTCGTGTCCGCCCCTACCGCGCGAACACCTGCCGCTTCCAGGGGTCGCAAGCAGGGCGGCGCGCAACCCTGGCAGTCTAAGTGCCACGATCCGAGTGGGGGCCCTTGACGTCTGACCACGTTCACACTGATCAAAGTCGGACGTCGAAACTGCTGGGGGCGACTGGAGAGCACGCACCGGGTGGCAGGTAAACGAGCTGACGGCTTGGAGCCTCCATCCACACGGCTGGGGGTGCTCAAGCCAACATGACGTCCCAGCCTGCATATGCACCACGAAAAGCTCCAGCATAGCATGGTATAGCGCAGCGCCACCCCCCACAGCTGTTCCATCTGACGCTCAGTGACTGCCGTCTTACCCCAAAAATGATCATGCGTCCGCAGTGGCGGGGGGCCTTGGCCTTCTGCCCATCGGGAAGCAGACCAGGTCTCACACGGCGGCCCGCCACCCGACACCACCACCACCCGTCGCGCAAGGATGTGAGACCCCCATTCTGCGAGCGCGTCCCGATTCATGAGATCCCCGTCCACTGCATATATGGCTATATCCACAGACAGGACACATATATATATATATATAGCATAGTCGGTGCGGCAATGCGTCCATTCAACCTATGCCTGCACATCTCCCGCCCTCCTCCGTCCACAAAAAATTCAGGACAAAGTACTCACTTCGTCTGACGGCTCTCGGCATGGGCTCGGCTGCGATGCCAGTGCACCGTTCTGTCAGGACTAATCGACTGACATATCTCACAGTGGTGCACTGAACAGGGTTGGCCGGCGGCGGCGGCACAACAGCGGCATCCACAGGTGTAGGAGCTTGTAGGCAAGCAGCAAGCCCAGCTGGGAGAGCGGGGTCAGCGGCCGAATTCTCCACGCGTGCAGTGCCATGGTCCATCGTAGCAACAACCAAATACGCATGCTCTGTGCTGGGGCCAGCTGCACGAACTGTCGGCACAACAACATGACGGCGAGACAACGGCACATCTGGGACCCCGCCTGTCATGGGGGCTAAGAAATCGGGATATGTGCGCAGCGCCTGAAATAGTAACACCTGGTAGCAGCTGCCGTGGTAGGATCACTCACCAGTATAAGTAAACACCGTGGGGAATCATGTGCTAGGTGGTCTACTAAGCGAACCCGAGCATGAAATACAGATAGACACGCGTGACACTGTCCGTCTGGCGGCGCAAATGCACTGGCCAAAGCTGCGTTCTGTCGGCGGGCACGCGCCACATGCACACGTACCGCTCCATGATTTCGGAAGGCGCGCACACCATGGACATGTGGCAATGGCATCCTCTGTGTCGCCTGCAGCACGTGTAGGTGGGTCTACAAGGTAAAAAAAAAAAAAAAAAAAAAAAAAAAAAAAAAAAAAAAAAAAAAAAAAAAAAAAAAAAAAAAAAAAAAAAAAAAAAAAAAAAAAAAAAAACGAGCATGAGATTGGGCCGTAGCGTGTAACGCCATCTTGCTGATGCGTTTCCAAGCTGTTTGATTTCGCAGGGTGAGGGACCCCAATTCACTGGAGTCCCCAAGCGGTGGCGGGAGAGAAGCACAAACTACAGCAGCAGCACGTAGCCACGAGCAACCATCTATGACCATTCCCAGCCATGACCTGGCGCGGCACCCGTGCTGAGTAGTCTCGCGCCACTCGGCCCGTAGTAAGGCAAATGCAAGTTTGGGCCCGGTGCGCAATAGTGAACCCAACAGTCGCAAACGTGCAGCTCTTCTTAGAAAGTCGGGCGGGGGTCTTCTGAGTCTGGCCCGCACTTGGCCATCACTTATGCACGATTCGGCTTCCACCATGCGAACCTTCGCCGCAGCTCGGTAAACGTTGATGACTTCGGCGTCGCCCATGCTGGCCCCCGCCGTTGTTAGCATAGCCCAGGCGCCAGAAATGTAGAGACGCCCCGATAACACCAGACTGTCGGCAAACCTCATGTCGGATCGGCAAGAGCCTTCGAGAAAAATCTAGTGCGCAGCACCCGTAACGTAGCTGTGGCACTGCTGGCTCGATATCGCACCTCGGGCCCCATGTTACCTTGGGAGTCAATAGCTGAGCCAATATGTACATAGTGCTGGACAATCGGTGTCCGCATAGTCCTAAGTCGTTGCGTCTGCGCAACCACATGCCCACCACACTCGTGCCACGCGTGCTGCTTCGCCTTCTTCGCCGCTTTCCCTCGGTAAGACAACAGGGCGGCCGTTTTTGCAACGCCGAGGTTGAGTAGGTGGCCTCTGCTACCAATCACTTCGGCAACCACGGTAAGCGCACGGCACATGGCAGGACACAGGTCGGAGACAGGGACAATCACAATGATGGCGCCGCCATCAGCAAAGGTAACATCCAACAGCGGCACGGTGGTAGCAGCGTCGGCATCCGTCACTATACTCTGCACGCCATTGCGTTCATAAGTAGGCAAATGCAGGGCTAGTCCTTCAGCGTCCAATTGAGCTCGCACAGCGCGCATGTATTCACCCATAAGCATCTCGTACAATATATCCGCGAGAGGTTGCCCAAGGAAAACCGAACGCTGCGGCATGGAAATCTGGTCAGAACCCTCGCACAGGAACCAGGGGGCATGGCAGCATTGTGAAATCTGAGCTGCCGCGTGCGCGTGCAACGTGCCGTTCACCACTTGCCGCTCCACAATAGGTGTCTGCTCTCGTATACGCCGCGCGAGCTCACGCATGGCACTCGACGGTAGTCCCACTTCCCTGACAATACAAGCAACGGCATCATCGTCGAGCGGCGAGCGAAGGAGCAGCTCCCGCAAGGTGCGAAAAAATGCCTGCACCACTTCCAGGAATAGCGCGCCGAAAGACAGAGCACGCGCAGCCGCAACAACTTGCGCAAGACGAATAATGACTGACGGAGAGCCAGCTGCCCGACCTGGTATTCCCCCGAACTGCGCATCCCCTGCCGTGGCAAGTAGTGCCGGCATCAGCCCAGTCCGCAAGCAACTTCGCGATGCCTCACCAAGCAGCGAGGACACCAGAATACCGCGGGAGCTGACACAGGCACTGGGGTCGGCCGTGATGGACTCCAGCAAATCGCGATAGAACCCCCCCTTCCATTGAGTAGGCTCAAATAGGGCAACGGCGGTCTTGAGTTGTAGCGGGCAGTACAGGGCAGCGAGCTCGGTGGCACAAGCATGCACCAGAGCTTCCGTGAAACTGTCACAGCCAGGGGCGGCGCGCTTGGTCTGGCGGCAGGCATGCTGAAACTCAGACAGGGTCGGCAGGGTATCACTAGGCACAGGATCGGAGGACATCCGATCGCATGGCACCCGTGCGAAGTGACCCGCAAGCCTGGTCACATCTGCAAGCTCGAAGGTAGCTGCCAACTTTAGCGTGCCAAAGTGCGGCTGCCAGCGACGGGCTGCCTGAACCTGCAAAGTTACCGGCTGAGCATGAATGTCCTTGGGGATGGGCAGCCCTTTAAGCATGCGCTTGCGGCGGGACCCTGCACCGACACGGCACAGGGCCGCAAAAGCCTCCGCTGCCTGTCTCTGGGGCCATGCATGTTGAATGCCGGTCACAATGTCATGACAATGCTTGGCAGCGCCCAGCGTGGTAGATTTGTTGATCACAAACGCCGTACCGCGCATGAAAACGCATGTGACCGCCCACAAGAGACCCTGCCACCTCCAGAAGTTGGGAACGATACAATGTAATCGATACAGGGCGCGTGGAATGCCTACCAGGTAGCAAATCATTAGGCTGCAGGTGCCCCACGTGGCTCCCAGGTGTCGGTACACGACACAGTCTCCACAAGGCCCCCCGATGTACGATATGGAAGGGAGGGGCATACAACCTACCTCTTACATCCTGTAAGGGTTGCGCAAACTCCACTGCAGCCTCGAAAGCCTGCGACCCCACATACGCAACTGCCTCGCATGCATCTACGAGCAACGCACGAGAGGGACCCTCTCGCACTAACCACCTCCACCTGCACTGTCGGTAGACCAACCACTCCTCCACCTCCTTCCCATCTGTGGCCCACGCACAAAAGGCAGCGGCAAGCAGCAGCAAGGTGAGTCGTCGTCGCGACATACGTAGCTCTCGTCGCCCAGAAGAGCGATGGCCCATGAGCGTCAGCGAGCGAACCGAGAGCCAGGTCTGACACGGCAAATGCCCCGTGGGTGACTTCTATACGGGGAAGCACTCGGTAACCGCCCCAGCTAGCTCGCCACTCACATGTTGTGCGTGATTATCAGGGTGCGGCTGGAAAGCTGGCTGCGGAATAGTTCTGACCATGGTAACAAACTTGGCCGCGCACTCGGCGTCTTGGATTTTTGTCTGATCGCGGGGGATTTGGGCCCAAGAGGAAGGAGCCCGCACGGGGCCCGCACTGCTCACTTGCACGTCGGCCATAACAACGAAAGTATCATTTGATCGCATAGACAGATCCACTGTCGGATCAACTCCTTGTCGACTGATAGATTTGACAGAGGGTTGAGGCACTGTCACGCAGTCAATGCGGCGTCTTGGGCCCTGGGGGGCCGCGCCAGGCGGCATCCACATACCATGTATGCCGTGGACAAAGGCCAGGAAAAAGTAGATGCCGCACTCTGTCCCGTAGCTCGTGAGAAATCGCGAAACAAGTGTCCAGCATCGCTTTCCTGCCAGGCGCCCGCGGGGCCCGCGTAGCTGGACTGAACCGCCCCGACAGTGGCGCGCGCGCCCAGTAGACAAAAGCGGGCCTGATTAGGCCGCGCAAATACAACATCACGCATGCGCGTCCACCACTGCGCCACCACGTCGAGACCTCCCGCCGCACGCGCACGCGGCGCGCGCGCAACCAGAACATCGGTACGCAGCAAGGGGGCCCGCACAGCTACTAGCACATTCCGTGAATCATGCGAGGGTACCCGAAAACGTCGCCTGCTTAGCGCGCAGCCAGGAAGGTACTCCAATCCTGTGTTAACCCACAACGCAAACCCGTAGCATCCATTTGCTTCGGCCGCTGACGTCGCCACGAGATACGGATCAACTTCGCGCCAAATTTTGCACCTCAGTCGCGTCTCAAGCGTGCCCCCGAAAAGATATTGGCAAAGTGCAAATTGATGAGCAAGGGCCAGCATGCGGCCGGGGATATCAATACCAGCTGCATCCCAGCACGTGCATCGTTTCCGCATTCCTTGAGAGCGCGCAAGTCGTCTCCGCGGTCGCGGTGTAAGTACGTTAACGACTGCGCACCTGAGTTTACAGAAAGACGATGGCGCGGTATCCTGTGGACTGTCCGCGTCTGGATGCTGACTGTCTCGAACCGTCGATCCAGCAGCGGGCGACGAGAGAGCTCGCAGGGGGGGGGGCACCTCCGCAGGAGCAATCCTGTCGAGACGGGCCGGGGTCAGCTTTGGGAGCTCCCCCGCACCACGGCGGGCGTCGGCTGTCAACCATAACCATGGAACCTTGTCCATCTGAGAGAGTAGTGCAGACCAAGGCACACCGTCTTCTGGACGGCCCGATAAATCCCCAATCGACACAAGGCGAGCAAGTGCATCTACACATTCGTTCAGTGGATACGCAGTGTGACCTGGAACATGCAACCATGTTACCACAGCGGGCACTCGAGCAAGCTTCACCCGGGAATATAACAGGATGGGCAACACACTGCAAGACTTGTACATCACACCTCCTGCAGCAGCTTCTACCACCATCATATTATCCGAACGAACAATAATGCACCTCGAGCGATAAATCGAAGGCGCCCGAAGGAGCCAACGAACGAACCAACGAGCAGCGATGGAACTCAGCGAGACTCGACGGGCCCTCGCACTCCTCTGCTAGTGCTGGGGCTGATCCGGCCACGTAACCACCCATCCGATGTTTGCCGCCCTGCGCCACGCCACACACAGCGAACGCCCGCGACGGTGCCCCCTTCATGTCCGCACTGTCTGACCCTCCCGATCCGTCTGTGCACGCTACAAAATGATCAATGTCATCGTCGCGAACATCATTAGAGCAGGCAGACTGCGCCAGGAAATCAACGGCACTAGAATGGAGACGATGGCGAAGGAGGCATGGCACAAGATGTCGCGTGGATGGCGGCGCCGCGAAAATGGGAGGGAGCACTGCGTCTTGCCACTGGGCCGCGAGCAATGCTGCCAAATTGCCGCAATCGGGAACTGGACTGACGGGCGGCACATCCAAAATGAGAGACGGGGCTGGGCGCCCCAGCAGAGCCGCGGCGCTCGGAGCCCGCGAGGGCTGATCCCCACTGGCGCCTAGCGGTTCTGCAGGTTGGCCCACCCCTTGTGCGACGGGCTCGCCTGCGTCACGTCGATATCTTCCCCCGTGCTCTGGCCACGCGAAGCTCCTCCGCGTTCGCGCGGCGCGGGCTGCGGCCACGGCCCCCGGCCCCTGCTGGCCCCTCTCCCCCCGCGGGCTCGGGTCGCTCCTCGCCCAGCAACACGCGTGGGGGCACGCCTCCTGGTAGCGTCACTGAACCCGACCCTGCCATGACTGCCGCGAGGGTGGGCGGCCCAGCAGCCGCCAGGCCCTGGGCCTGCAGGGCTGCCTTCTCGTCCGCCGCTGCCTTCGCACGAGCCTCGGCAGCAGCACGAGCATGCGCCTGGCGAGCCGCCTTGCGCTCACCCCACGCAGCCTGACTGGCAGCGGCGGTGGCGTTGGCCTCCTGCTGCGCGTCCTCACCCTTGTCGGCGCCCGCTGGATCAATCGCTGCCTGCGCCTGGAGCTGAGCTGCCAGCATGGCAGGACTAGCCGCGGCAGAGGGCTGCGTGTCAGCGGCCTGTGGCACTGCGGCGTCGCGCTGCGCGGACTGCGCAGTCGGCGCAGGATTGGCATCAGCAGCTGGCTGCGTGGCTGGAGTAATCGCAGCAGTCGTCGCCGCCACGCTCGCTGCCGCCGTGATCTGCGTCAGCGCCGACTGCAGTCCGTCCAGGACCGCGGCCAGCCCCGCGATCTGCTGCGCCATGCTCACCTGGCCTTGCTGGAGCTCGGCGACGGCTGCGACCGAGGCGCCTGACATCTGGGTGGGCGCCGTCGCCACGGGCGCGGCGGGCGCCGCGCCCTCCGCCACGGGCGTCGCGGCGCCCTGCACCTCGACGCCATTGGCGGCGGCCGGCAGCGGGAAGAGGGTCTCGAGCTGCTGAAGCAAGACCTGTGCACGGGTGAGCTCGTCGGCACGATGCTGCTGGACCAGCTGGCGGGCCTCGTGCTCAATCACGGCCTCGTGCGCCGCCTTCTCTGCACGTTCGGAGCGGCGTTGGGCCCGCTCAACGAACGCCCGCTGCCTCGCAAGGCGCACCTCCGGGGTCCTGGCCACTATGATCATTGTCATCAGGACTGAGTATTCCTGCTCCTGCGCCTCCAGGATGCTGGTCGGCAGGCCGAACTCGCGGGACGCGCGAAGCATCTGTGCCGACGCTACTGCCGTGCGGCGGAGGTTGCGCCCGTGGGTGGCCATGGCAGCAGGGTCCGTCGGTGGCTGCACCCAGGCTGGGTGCGCACGCGCCTGCTCTGGCATTGCAGGGAGCACCCCGAGCGCCTCCTGCGGGCCTGTTGGACGATCCGCCGTCTCCTCAATCGACTCGGGCTCCCTCTCATCGAACGTGACGTCAGTAGCTGGCGAGCGACGGCGGGATGACTGGCGTCGGGAGGGCACCTCTGGGGCTGGTTCCTCCGCAGGCTCGCCATATCGCTGTTGGGGCTGGGGCGGCGGCGGAGCACGGCTGGGACTGCGCTGGCGAGCGCTGCTGTGCGCCGGCCTTGAGGTAATTACGCCTCCGCCGCCGCTGGTCGCGTCCACTTCCTCCGTGCTGATCTCGCCAAATGCCCGCTGCTGCATGCTGTTGCTGGTGCTGCTGCTGCCCGCTGCATGCATGCTGCTGCTGGTGCTGCGGCTGGTCGCGGAACACGCTGAACACCGCGGGACTCTGCTGCGGGAGCGGGCAGCAGGTCCTGCACATCATGTCACTGGCGGCGTTGGCGTGCCCGCATGCTGGACACCACCACGGCCGGAGCGGCGGGAACGGCGGGAACTGATCGCCCTTTCCTCCGCCCTTGCCTCTGGCCTGCCACGCCATCGCGCTGTGGTGCGTCGCCAGGCACCTCGCCGCACTCGCTACGCGAAGAACAAATCGAACTTGAGCGCGCTGACCACGAGCACGCCTGTGCCACGCCGGCTCGCTGCCGCCGCCGCTGGGTGCTGGCGCGGCGTGCCGCCAGCATGAAGGCGCCGCCGCGAGCAGCGCGAGAGGCACGCCAGGAGCAGGCACGCCGCGAGCAGCGCGAGAGGCGGCGCGGCGGGGCCAGCGCGCCCGAGGCGAGGGCGCGGGCCAGCGCGCGTGGCTGCCCGCCCCGAGAGAGGTTCGCCGTACCTGGTACGGCGCCCGAAACCTCTCGAACCGGGGCGGCAGCTGGGGGGAGGGGAGGGGGGGAGGGCGAAGGGCACGAGGAAAGAGAGGGGAGGGGGCAGGGCGATGAGGGGAAGGACAGGAGGGGAAGCGGGAAAGAAGAAGCACGAATCGACCCGTGGTGTCCTCGGTTGCAGACACCCCACCTCCTCCTCCTCCTCCTCCTCCTCCTCCTCCTCCTCCTCCTCCTCCTCTCCTCCTCCTCCTCCTCTCCTCCTCCTCCTCCTCCTCCTCCTCCTCCTCCTCGTCAGCAGCAGCAGCAGTCCTCCTCCTCCTCCTCCTCCTCCTCCTCCTCCCTCCTCCTCCTCCTCCTCCTCCTCCTCCTCATCCTTCCCATCATCATCATCATCATCATCATCATCATCATCATCATCATCATCATCATCATCATCATCATCATCATCATCAGCAGCAGCAGCAGCAGCAGCAGCAGCAGCAGCCGCAGCAGCATCAGCATCAGCATCAGCATCAGCATCATCATCATCAGCAGCAGCATAAGCCTCATCATCATCATCAGCAGCATCATCATCAGCATCATCAGCATCATCATCACCACCACCACCACCACCATCATCATCATCATCATCATCATCATCATCATCATCATCGTAATCGCCATCATCATCATCATCATCATCATCATCATCATCATCATCATCAGCAGCAGCAGCAGCATCAGCATCATTATCGTCATCATCAGCATCATCAGCATGGTAATCAGCATCAGCACAAGCACCAGCATACTCATAAGAATCATCATCATCAGCAGCAGCATCATCATCAACATCATCACCATCATCAGTATCATCATCATCACCATCAGAATCAGCATCATCATTATCATCATCACCATCAGAATCAGCATCATCATCATCCGCCGCAGCAGCAGCATCAGCATCAGCATCAGCATCATAATCATCATCATCATCATCAGCAGCAGCATGATCATAATCATGATCATCATCATCATCATCATCAGCAGCATCATCATCATCATCAGCATCATCATCTGCTTATCAACCATCAGCACAATATGTCGAATGATCAGCATCATCATCATTCAGATTCATTAGCATCATCAGCATCATCAGCATCAGCATCATCATCAGCATATCATCAACATCAGCATCATCATCAGCATCATCAGCAGCAGCAGCCTCATCATCATTTTCATCATCAGCATCAGCATCGTCAGCATCATCATCATAATCAGCATCATCACCACCACCATCATCATATCGTCACCCTTCCTACCATCCTCACCCACCTCACCCTTATCATCCTCATCCTCATCCTCATCCTCATCATCATCAGCAGCATCATCATCCGTATCCTCGTCACCATCATCGTCAGCATCCTCATCATCACAATCACCCTACTCACCGTCAACAACAACAACATCATCATCCTAAGCATTACCATTATTACCATCATCATCATCATCACCATCATCATCATCACCATCATCAGCATCATCATCAGCATCATCATCATTGTCAGCATCATCATCAGAATCAGCATCATCGGTAGCATCAGCATCATCAGCATATTCATCGGCACCCTCATGATTATCCTCATCAGCAGCATCATCAGCATCACCATCATCATCCACAACATGACCATCACCATCATCATCATCATCAGCATCATCATCATTGTCAGCATCATCATCAGAATCAGCATCATCGTTAGCATCATCATCATCAGCATGTTCATCGGCACCCTCATCATTCTCATCATCAGCAGCATCATCAGCATCACCATCATCATCCACAACATTACCATCATTATCATCATCATCAGCATCATCCTCGTCATCATCATCCTCGTAATCCGACTCGTCATCCTCATTTCTCGTCCTCCTCCTAATTTATCATACTCCTCCCCCCTTCTCCTCATCCTCCTCCTCCTCCTCAAGATGCTTCCTCCCTCCTCCTCCCTCCTCCTCTCTCCTCCATCCCCTCCTCGCTGACAACTCATCCCGTTTGCATCCCCAAGCACGTCGGTAGGGTCTGCTGGGCGCTTCGCCCGAGACTTTCTCACCTCGTGTTTTCATGAAGCCTCACAATCGTAACATCTACGCGGATGGAGAAGAGGGGTCAAAATGTGGATCTCCCCCATCGCCGCGCACACTCGTCTCAGGCTGGCAGCATTTACGCGGATGAAGAGTGAGATGTTCAAAATGTTGCTCTCGTCACAGCGCAGCGCCCATTCCTCCCGAAAGCTTGCAGCATTTGCGATGATGGAGCACAAGTGGCTTTCAACACGTGCCGCTTGCCTGAGTACCGCGCGCATTGGTCCTGAAGGCTTGCCACAGCCACAAGACTGGAGTGCGGCTTCCTTTCAAAGTTGGTCCCTCGCCTCAACGACGCGCACACTCGTCTTAAAATACATCAACTGCTACACAGATAGAAGGCGGGTCATGTTCAAAAGTACAGTCGACCCGTACCATAACGATGTACGATAAGAATGCAAGGGCCTTCGGCGCCCATTTCGAAACTTCTCGAGCGGGGCACGGCCAACGAAAGTGGCCGAGGATGGACCGAGGAGGTAAGGATGCAAGGGTACCCTTGGGAAGGATATACATCCTTACTATGCGGGTTGACTGTAGGCTCTAGCCGTAGCGCCGCGCACCTTCGCCTGAAAACCGCACAGCACTTACAAGGATTGAGGACGGCTCCTTCTCCAATGGAACTCTTGCTTGAGACATTACTCCGTTTGGAAGAACAGACCCGTGGGACAGATGTAACGGTCGTACGGGTGGAAGGCTGGTCCATGTAAACATGGGCCCTCGCTTGAGACCCCCCCGCTCATGGCCAGAAGTATGACACTGTGCAACAAGTATACCGATGGGGGCTGCCCTGCCCCTCCTCCCCCCCCCACACACACACACAAGCAAACAAACACCGCTGGACACCTCGCGGAACTGTACGTTAGGTTCGTGTCGTGCCGACTTCGGCGTTGGTTTCTGACACCGCGGGGATCGTTCAACCTTGAACGATCGGCCGTTTCCGAAACGTCTAAATCGTTTTACATCGAGCGATTCTGGGTCGCTCGCGGCGTTCAACGTTGAACGCCGCTGGCGGGGTCGCCGCTGGTCGACACGGCACGAACCTACCGTATGATGATACCTGCTCGTTGTCAGTACCATATGCTAGACTGATGAAAGGCTGTTCAGTTTCAAAAACTGGACACTCGCCTGAATGGCAGGCCCAGGGCGTGCTGGTCCTTCGAGGGAGAGCGTCTCGTAGCGAGAAGGGTGGCTTGCAAGGACTTGTGCAGGGGGGCATTGGGACGGGTGGAAGTATTGTAGCATCGATAACGCATCTTGGATTTATTATCGCGTTCATCCTCTTATTCCTCCTCCTCCTCCTCCTCCTCCTCCTCCTCCTCCTCCTCCTCCTCCTCCTCCTCCTCCTCCTCCTCCTATCATCAGCATCATCATCATCAGCAGCAGCATCAGCATCATCATCAGCAGCATCATCGTCAGCATCAGCATCAGCATCAGGGCATCAGCGTCAGCATAAGCAGCGTCAGCGTCAACAACATCATCATCATCAGCAGCAGCAGCATCATCATCATCACGCGGAATCGAGCATGTTCAGCGCAGGCGGAAGCCAGGCCCTGCGCATCGCTCTGCCCCCAGCGCTGGCTGAGCCCGCCGCCCGCGTCATGTCTTCCGAGTGTCGCCCACCGTGTGCGACCCCTGCGGCGAGTAGACGGTGGAGGGCGAGGCGTACGGTGGTGCGCCACGCCCGCGTCATGTCGTGCACGCCGACGGGGATCGCGCCCACGAGTAGCCTTCCTGCCGCGACAGCGATGGTGGAGCAGGTCAGTCATGCGGCTGTACGCCCAGGTCCTGCAAGTCATTGTCGCGCCGAGAGAGCCGACGTCGCGTCTCCTGGCGGCGCCCTGTAAGCTCCTCCTGTCGCAGCGCGTCAGCTTCCGGCTCCAGTGGAACGGGCCTCGTGCTGGCCCTCCCAGTTGCGGTGGCCTGGGCGCCCGTAACAATCGTATGGATGTCGCTGGTCTTCACCGTCGCGCAACGGCTGCCAAGCGGCCGCACCGCGTGTCATACGCGCTTCTCGAACCAGTGTAGCTGTATTTCCACAAGGCGTGCATCCGCCCGCCTCTGGCCTTGGCGAGCACGCGCCCGATCACTCTTCATCCTCCCCTTTGGTCCTTGGCAGCGTGCCCCGCGGCGAGGCCGACACCCCCCCCCACCCAACCCACATCGCCCCGCGTGGGACGGGCCTCGGAGCATCGCCCAGACCGGACGGAGCCGAGACGAGCGCCGAACGAACCCCGGGCTGGCCCAGCACGGATTCACTTAGAGGAGAGGGGGAGGGGTCGTCGTCACCACCGCCCGCATAATCATCGCCACCAGCATCGCCGTCGTCATCGCCAGCGTCATCAGCACCACCAGCACAACCACCACAAGTAGCATTAGCATCAGCATCAGAACCGTCATCATCATCATCATCATCATCATCATCATCATCATCATCATCATCAGCAGCAGCAGCAGCAGCAGCAGCATCAGCATGAGCATCATCATTAGCATCAGGAGCAGCACCATCTTCATCATCATCATCATCATCATCATCATCATCATCATCATCATCAGCATCATAATCATCCTCATCATCATACGCATCATCAGAATCATCATAATCATCAGCATCATCACCATCAGCATCAGCATCATCAGCAGCAGCAGCGTCATCGTCACCATCATCATCATCATCATCATCATCATAATCCGAATCATCATCATCATCATCATCATCATCATCATCATCATCATCATCATCATCATCATCATCCTCATCATCATCGTCATCATCAGCAGCATCGTCATCATCACCAGCATTAGCATCATCGTCAGCATCACCATCATCACCACCACCATCATCATCATCAGCATCATCATCATTGTAAGCATCGTCGTCAGCTGCAGCTTCAGCCGCATCAGATCATCAGCATCATCATCATCGTCATCATCATCGCCATCAACAGCATCAGCATCATCATCAGCATCGCCGTCGTCATCATCATCCACATCATCAGCAGCAACATCATCAGCATCATCAGCATCGTCATCACCATCATCAGCATCATCAGCAGCAGTATCATCATCAGAATCAGCATCAACATTGTCATCATCAGCATAAGCATCAGCATCAGCATCATCATCATCAGTTCCCGTCGTCGTCATCATCGCCATAAGCAGCAGCGTTATCATCATCAGCATCAGCATCGTCGTCATCATCGTCATCAGCAGCAGCATGAACGTCATCCTCACCAGCACCATCATCAACGTCATCAGCAGCATCATCAGCCGGTTCATCAGTCACGTTATAATCATTATCGGCATCACCAGCGTCATCATCATCATCGTCAACCAGCAGTAGCATCAGCAGCAACATCATCATCAGTGTCAGCATCGTCATCAGCATCAGCAGCAGCAGCATAAGCATCTGAATCAACACAAACATCACCATCAGCAGCAACAGCAGCAGCATCAGCATCATCAGCATCATAATCATCGACACCGTCATCAGCATCAGTATCATCCGCATCGTCATCATCATCAGCAGCATCATCAGCAGCAGCATCGTCACCAGCATCATCATCAGTACCCGCATCACGATCACCATCAGCAGCAACAGCATCAGCATCAGCAACATCATCATGAGCATCAGCAGAATCAGCAGTATCATCATTACCAGCGTCGTCATCATCACCAGCATCAGCATTGGCATAGGCACCATCACCATCATCGTCGTCTTACACCATCATCATCATCAGCAGCATCGCCATCATCATCAGCAGTGTCATCAGCAGCATCCTCAACGACAGAAGAACGTCGCCGTCATCAGCATCAGCAGCAGCAGCAACGTCATCATCATTAACAACTTCCTCATCATCACCATCAGCATCAACATTATAGTCGTCAACGTAGCCCGCGTCGGCAACATCATCATCGTGGTAATCGTCATCATCACCACCACCACCATCACCATCATCACGAAGGGTGGAGAGGGAAGGGAAAAGGGGGGAGAGGGGAAACCAGGGAGGGTAGAAGAGTGGAGGGGGGAGGTGAAATGGAAAGGGTCAAGGGGCAGGGGGAGAAGGAGTCAAAGGGTGAGGGAGGAGAAGGAGGAGGCGGGAGGGAGTAGGGAAGCAAAGTGATAAGGATGTCAAAAAGGGAAAGGAGGAGGAGGAGCAGCAGGAGGAGGAGTGTTGTTTGGGATTTCGTTTTGGTCGAAAGTCTGTCCAACTGCAGACTTTATTATAAGTAAGAAACATGGCTGCTGTCTCTGCTAGGGAGGCTGTAAACTCCCTTCAGGGCGTGCCTCTGGCTAGGGTGCGACTCTTTCGCACGACCTGCAAGCCGCTTCAAACGAAAGGGATTCTAGTACAAAGTAAGGGCTAGATGTGTGTAGACCGTACCCCCTTGAATTCCCGAACTGTTCGGGAATTCAACCAAGCCAAGCAAACGCAACCGCAGCACGACTGTGAAGCAGGTGTCCAAACGGACTGGTCAGGGCTCAGAAAACAATTATCGCCAGAAAACCGTAGGTGTGATCAGGCCTTCACGGGCAAAAGTTACGTTGATGGCAGTTGTGCCAAGTCACACCATAACTAGTTTGATCGCGCTGGCTGGGGAATCTCGAAGAAATCCCCGGCAGGCGAGCTTAAAGCACGAATGCTTTGCCGGGTAGGCTGCTTGCAACCGTCTCACGGCTCTCTTTAGTCACCGAGGCAGCGTCTGACCACGCTGGTACAGTTTCTAGTATGCAGCAGCCTGTAAGTGCGTACTGGTTCAAGAAGTCTTTGTACGCGGGAGTCAAGCTCAGAATCCGATCTTACTCGCATAAGGATCGTCACATAAGCAAAGTAGAGGCACACCAGGACGCAGGTTCGCTAACGCCGATGTCTGAACAGTGGTTCAATGCTGTAGGCAATGATGAAACAGACAAGGCCGCCAAAATGGGGGCAAATTTGCATGCGGCCCCTAGCGCTGCCGAGTCAGAAGCCCATTGAAACCAGGGCAAGGATTTCAAGTCATATTAAGATATGTCCCACGTGCTTTGAAATTGTGGCCAGTTCTTGCCCCAAAGGGGAAGAAGAGCTACACGAGAGCAGGCAGCGGGGAGCCTTCCAAGATGGGGAGGGTTGCTTTCGTGGCTGAGCTTATCGGCGACTTCTGTCCTACCCGCCCCATTCCTGGCCAGTCCATGGGAAGGGCTGGGCAGTCTGCTGTCTGCAGCAAGCGCAAGTAGCGCCAGCGCGCGTGCAGTACCATCATGCGGTCATCCCATCTGCCCTCCACCTCCTCCCCTGGTGCCAGCAGGCGCGACTACCAGAGAAGGAGTGTTGATGCCTGCTTCTTCGGTAACGCAGGCACCTCAGCTTGACGCAGCAGGACAGGCCAAAAGCCACGCCTGGAAATGGATTAAGAACAAGCTGTGGGCATGCCGCGTCTGTTACACCAGATGCAGGGCAGAATACCCGCCTCAAACCGTAGTGTGCTCAGGGTATTACGCTGTGTTCAGCGCGATCGCTGCCGACCCGCGAAACCACATAATACATATAACCAGTTACAACGAGGATCACCTCATATGTGTGTGCTCCTCTTGTGGTTGTTTCTGCCAGGGCCAGCGAGTGGTAGACGAATAGAGCCTTGCAAAGAGAGGCTCACCAGACCTCATAACAAGTCCAATTGGAACAGGATGCTCCAGAGAAAGAACTCCAACCTCTCTAAAGGAGAGGCTTAGGTGCTGGACGAGTTGCTTCCGTTGGGCAGTATGCTTTAACGGTTTATAAAGCAACTATTTCCCCCTTTCCCTTCTCTTCCTGTCCTCCTCTCGGCCTTCCTTCTTCTCCTCTAGGAGCAGGAGGAGGAGGAGAGGAAGCTGAGGAGGAGCAGATGCAGAAGCAAGATCAATTGTCCAACTCACTGGAACCCCATGATGCGACATAAATCCGCCACCAAGCCCAGTGGCACATTGAGGCGTGGCAGAACGCCAAGTGTTGTCTAGCATGCTCTCTGCAATCTTCTGAGGCCCCCCACCCCTCACCGAAAACGTCCCTGTGCGCCGCCTCCCCTTCCAGGGCAACGATCTCCCTCTGTGTATATCAATATTTGTCACCGTGCCTCGAGGCACGAAGTGGAGTGTCCTCCGGTCCTCAAGGGTTCCCCGTTCTCTGTACTCAGGACTGTGGGATTATAGGAAGTATTCGAGAGGCTGGGGGCCAAAAATCTCAAATTTCCCTGGCGTTCCCGCACGCTCTCGCGCGCCCGTGGGCTCGGTCGCATGGATTCTACAGAAGCCACAGGGCCCCAAGACAGGTCGGTAAGGCCCTAAGAAACGCCCAAGAGGCCTCCAAGACAGCCCAAGTCTGCGTTTCGCGTTCGCGCGTTTTCGGGCTCCCGACGCTCCAAGATGGTTCCAGAAGCCCCCAAGACCGCCCCAAGACGGCCCAACAGGACCCCAAGAGGGCCCCAAGACGGTCCAAAAGGGCCCCAAAACAGCCCGAGAGGCGCCCAAGATCGCGCAAGAGGGCCCCAAGACGGTCCCAAGAGGAGCCGCCTGAGAGGGAGAACATGAACTGACAACTCGAGCCTTCCGCCCCAAGAGGCCCCCAGGAGGCTCCAAGAGGCCCCCAAAAGAGCCAAAGAGGCCCCCTAGAGGCCCCACGAGGCCCGCAAGAACTGCCTCCAAGAGGCCCCCAAGAGGCCTCCCACGATATCCAAGCGAACATCTAAGAGGCCTCTAACCCACAACCCAGGCACGGTGGCGGGATGGGCCGAAGGCCACTATGTGTATAACCCTTTCACTTTACCTTCCCACGCCAAGGGGTCTGTGGCTAGCGTCGCTAGCAACCACCAGCTGGAGAGGCATGCGCCAGGCCCCTCACCGCTCGAGACCTACCCCCGAGACCTCAGGAGACCTCCAGGCAGCCCCGAGGACACCCAAGGAGTCTCTTTGCAGGATACCCCAAGGTCGAGGCCCTAGGAGGACCCGAAAGACTCCCGTCCAGGAAGCACGACCCAGGGGACCCCGAGGGACGCCGAGGCCTGAGGAGGGCTAGATCGGAGCGGACAGGCGGCTAGCCTCTAGACAGCGTGGGGGTAAAAACGCCTCGCATCCACGAAGTAGGCCAGGCACTACTATAAGGTGGCGCGGGCGGGAACCACAAAGAGATCTACGAAAGGATGCGGCGTTTCTCGGTTTCCGAGTGTTATGTTACAATCGTCCCGATAACTGCTCATAACCCTTTCACTTTACCTTCCCACGCCAAGGGGTCTGTGGCTAGCGTCGCTAGCAACCACCAGCTGGAGAGGCATGCGCCAGGCCCCTCACCGCTCGAGACCTACCCCCTAGACCTCAGGAGACCTCCAGGCAGCCCCGAGGACACCCAAGGAGTCTCTTTGCAGGATACCCCAAGGTCGAGGCCCTAGGAGGACCCGAAAGACTCCCGTCCAGGAAGCACGACCCAGGGGACCCCGAGGGACGCCGAGGCCTGAGGAGGGCTAGATCGGAGCGGACAGGCGGCTAGCCTCTAGACAGCGTGGGGGTATTCCACGGACTCACAAAAATTGGCACGGGAGGACTCACGTGTCGTGTCTCAAGATCTCTCTCACAGCGTACCACACCTGCTCTGATCCCCTTTTGCAACAATTGACTGATAGAGACCACGCGCAAAGTGCTGGATCAGCATATGGTCATCTGAGGCAGGGGTGACCTGGACTATGTCTGCAACCGCCTGCTCGATGTAAATATTTGCGGTCGTCGCTGAACCCCATCTGCCCCTCATCATCGTTGTCTCCATACTTTGATGCGACATGAAGTCGCATGTGGCACCACCTCGACGGCATGAGTACCAGGAGAAGCGGAAATCCTCGAGGTGAAAGAATGCCAGCAGCTTCTTCAGGCAACTGCGAAGCTGCGATGGCGACCGTGTGCTGATCGTGTCCGATGGCGCTGCGTGTACATACCAGCGCTTGACTAGATCTACGGCGATGGGGCAGTCGACAACGACCATCTCGGTAGTGGCTTTGCGGTACCCTGTTTTGGTCTCAGGCAAGCGGACAATCACTCTGTCATTGATGATCGCAACTTGCTGCTTGGACAATGTGAGCAGCTCCGTGGTGCGCAGCAGACCTGCGAAACCCAATGCTAGGAGGGTGCCGATATCCACAGCGTCGCACTCGATGGCGAGGGCGGCCATCCCCAGAATGAGCTCTGGTGTGAACGGCAGGGCGCGAACCGCCGGCTCGCATCGCCTCCAAGCTTTGAGCAGACTCCATGACAACCCCAAGCTCTGTTTGACTGAGGGGAAGAAGAAGCCTATCGCAGCGACCGCATAGTTGGCAAGGCTAACAGGCTGGCCTTCGCTCCAGAGCATCTCTATGTACTCGGCGATGCCCTCGTCGGTGTCCAGCGGTCCTGAGGGCATGAGGCCTACGGCATCCCAGAAGTCGAGGACGCGCTTGGCTGCTGCTCTGTAGCGGTGGAGCGTGGCGGAGGTGACTCGGAGCAGCTTCAACCGAGTACCGCGCTTCGCTGAGTGTGCCTTCCTCGCTTTTTGAAGGAGTGCTTGCGGACCTTCTGGGGCTGTCGGAATGGCTGTCCTGGCCCCCCCGCCTTCCACTGTCGTCTGGAGGGCGCGTCGGCGGGGTTGTCCTCGGTCGCGATGTACCCGATGATGGGGTAGAGGCCTCCCGCCGCGCAGAGGGCGGCCCACTTGCGCAGGAGCCACTGCAGCCTGGTACTTGACGACCGCCCCTTCGTAGTGATCGCTGCTACTACCTGCGAGTCAAACAGGTGGACAAACCTGGCGCTGAGGTGCTTGGTGGAGCGGGTCCTCCACAGCAGGGCCGCCACTCCCGCCTGTAGCTCACGGGCGTTGATGTGGAGGTCGATGCTGCCCTGCCACCTCAGCGAGACCACGACTCTCCAGTTCCAGCTGAAGGGGCTGATGCTCGCCCGCGGCCACGCCTTCGGTCGATAGGGCAGGCCCGCGTCTAGGCGAATGTCGCTCCCACTGCGATCACTTAGCGCCAAGAACTCGCCTGTGAACTCGGAGGCCAGCTTCTTGTCGCACTCGGCCGCGCCCTTCGTGTAGGTGCCGACCTCGCCCCAGGCCAGCGGGCACGCCCCCCGCGCGAACAGAGCTTCAGCAGGTAGCTCGCAAGCAAGAAGTCCTCGAGCCAGAAAAAGCTGCTGGAGGAGCCAGGAGACCGAATACACTGAATAAGAGTTGCCCAAGAGAAAGCTCCTCGTGTCAGCAACTCCTTGGGCCTCAGGGTCATTGTGGGCAACCCTTGTGTAATGCTTGTCGAATCCCAGCAGGGCCTCTCTCTCCTCGGGGTTAGGCGTGCGGAGGCTCCCATCCAAATCGTTCCGAAGCATGGGGGTCTCTTCATACCAGCCCAAGTGATAGCGATAACAGTCCTGCTCCCACCTCCTTTTTGCAGCGTCTGAAGCAGAGCGGAGGCCTGCAGGCATCGCGGGTCTACTCGAGGCAGACCGCGGGCACACAAGCGTCGGGACTGGAGCAGCCCCGCCCCCCCAGGTCCAGCCAGCAGCGACCCACTGGAGGGGGGTGACTGAACCGCTGACTCGGCGCACGACCTGGGGTGACCCGCTGGGCTGGCGCGGCACCTCGACGGCGAATTCCCCGCGAGTCTGCACGGGCCAGCTGCACCAGTAGTAACGCGGCCGACGAGCAGGAACAAATATAGAGGAGCATAGCTTGACTGGCGGGACCCCAAGCTCCTTCGTGATAGCATCTCTCACTTGCGGACTCATCGAGGCAACATTCTCAACAAAAGTGGCTAGCTTCTCCTTGAAGTGCTTGCGAAGGAGACCGTGGATCCTCGGGATCTCATAGAAGAGCTTCGAACTGGGGCCAGCCAGGCCCGCCCGCGACAAGTTGACTGCGCTGAGGTCCTGACAAGGACTGCCCGCTCCACAGACGCAGACGTCGCACAGGCTGTAGTAGGTGTCAGCTAGCTTAACGACGTCCTTTTCGGAGATCGATCGGACGTCGCCCCAATCGGCGGTGCCAGGCCATCGGAGCCGCACGACTCGTCTAGCAGGCTTGTCAACCTCGCTGCACACCATGCCGATGATGTCGACTGGCAGCCTGGACACTGCCACGGCCAGCGCGGCGATGCCGTCGAAGAGGCTCACGATGAGCACCTTGGGCCGCGGCCGCCCCCCTGGCAGCGACGGGGAGCTGCGCGCGGGCTGCAGGTCGCTGCGGCCTGGCCCCAGCACCGGCCTAGCTCCCTGGCGGGCGGCCCTGAGCTGATGGACTGCCAAGGGTGTGAGGCCAGTGGAAGCGCACACTCCACCTCCAGCCTCCGAGGCATCCGAGACGGTGGCGACTGGCGACAGCGCCGCCCTAAGGTCGGTGCACGCGATGGGCAGGTACCCGATGCACACAAGCAGCTCCTGGCTCATGCCCATGTTGATGCGTCCGCCTCTCGTCCTGGTGGCGAACTCCCAGACCGAGTTGAGACAGCTCAGTAGCGGCCGCCTGAACTCCAGGGCCCGAACGGCGCGGCCCAGCAACGTGAGCATCAGCAGCCACGGGCAGCCCAGGGCGTACAGAATGTAGCGGACCAGCTCGATCACCTTGTCGGCAGGGGCCCTGATCGTGCCCGCGCAGCCGTCGATGGACGCTCCCATCCTCTCGAGCTGCAACTGCCGTGCGTGGCTTTTCTCCTCCGCGTAGGCGACCTCTGCCTGGGTGTAGGCGCGCCGCATGGCGAGCTGCATCTCGCCTGGGGTGCCCACGACCCGATACGCCTCTGCCGCCTCCAGGACCTCGGGCGCATCAAAGTCATCGATGTAGACCTGCCACCACGCGCGAGGCTGTTGCCTCGCCAGCGGCCAAGGCTGATCGCGCCTCCACTCCGCTCCTGCAGGCAAACCAGCTCCCAGACGCGGTGCTCGCAAGGCCAGGCGGCGGTGCAGGTGCTGGAAGAGGGTGACTGCGAGGACCCAGCCCATGGGGATGACGCGGAACGCCACGTAGAGTAGGTGGTATCCATGCAACCCAGCTGCGCTCGCTGGCACGGGCACCGAGACGGCCATTCTGCCATGCCAGGCTGGCGGCAACTTCCACACATAGAAGGCGCCCTTCTGGTCGTCGCTGCTCCACACCATGACACATCCCGCTGGCAAGTGGAGGCTGGTCCATGAAGTGGAGGCCGCCAAAGTCGACGTGTCCTCAACGATGTTGCGGAGGTAGGCGTTCGAGGGTATCATGTTGAAGATGAGGCGCGTGCATCTCGACTGGCCCTCGAGTGGCTTGCCCTTCTTCTCTCGAGCGAACAGGCCGTTGAAGACCTTCTGGCCCCGCGGCGCAAAGATGTCTGCCTCGTCGACCACGCCCAAAATGCCGAGGCCAATCAAGTGCTCCGCGACCTCGTACCAGTCCTCGAGCCTCTCGCAATTGACTCGGGCGCGAGGGGGGTCCAGCGGCCATTCTGCAACAGGCAGCGTGGCAACTTCAGGGTTCATAAGCCACTCCAGGATGTGCTCGTCAACGAACTCCTCCGTCTGGAGCTGCGCGGCATGCTGTTTGTCAGGTAGGCCTGGTATGAGCTCCGCCAGCTTGATGGGCAAGGCCTCGCCCTGCTCCTCACCAGTGTAGTCGACCCTGAGCTTGCTGATCTTCTGGGACCAGTCGATGTCAGGCCGACGAGTCAGCGGGTCCTCTAAGAAGCCGTCAACGTGGGAGATGATGGTCTTGTAGGCGGACCGCTGGGCAAGATGTAGCATTGGCGAGTGTCTCCACAGACGGGGGTCACCTCGACCAACGCACTCGAAGTTGAGAGACAGCACCACTATATATGACCAAACTTCTCTGGCGACTAAGCGCCCCTCGATCCTGAATATCCGACGCTTCCTTCTCGGTCCGTCCTGCGATGCGACCCATGCTCGTGTGAGCGTAAGGTCGGGGAGGGCCATCGGCAACAGGTCACGCGCCCTTACCTGCGGCCCTCCAGTCGTGGGAAGGTGTGGACGAAACTCACGGCAAAACTTTCCAAGGCGGCCTGGGTGCTGCCACTGCAAAGTGACAATGGCGATGCCCAAGTCCAGTAAGTACGGCGTGGCGGGTACAGCTCGAGTCACAGCTGCCCTCCACGCGGTCAAGTCAGCGCAGACCTGCAAGTGTTCGGGCCAGCGAGGCTGCGCGTCAGTGTCCAGCGCTGCCTCGCGGCCTACTTCGCGGGTCGGTCCTGTCGCCCGCGAGCCTCCTGCATGAGCTTCCTGAGGCGCATGCCGTAGGCTCCACGCGTCTCGCCCTGCCTCTTCGGGTGGGCGTCCTTGATGGCCTTCCAGGAGACCTCCTTCGGCGTCGCCTCCTTCGAGACGTCCTCGCGCAGCTGCACTGTCCGCTGCGGCCCTGGCGCAGGGCGGCGGGCTGCTGCTGCTGCTGGCGCTGCTGGTAGGGGTAGATCCTTGACGAGGTCCGCAGGCGTCCGAGGCGCAGGCAGCTGGTGTGCCGCCTTGCCTTGGCTCCCGCCAGTCTGGCCTACAGGAGGGGAGTTGCTCCTCGGCGGCTCCCTCTCCCGGCCTGACCCCTAGCCCCGCTTGAGCTTGGACAGCAGCTCCTCGAGGCGCAGCTCGCCCAGCTCGACTGTGCGCACAATCTCCTCATCCTCCGTCCTGAGCGCAAGCTGCTCGTTCGAGGGCGGGATGAGCTCCAGCCAGCGGGCACCTGACCAACTCTTGTCCACAGCGAAGAGCTGAAGCGCCTTGAACCGTTGACTCAGCACGTCCAAGGCGTAGGCCGTCTTGCCCGAGAGGATGGCACCGGCGGCCTCGCAAACTGTCCTCATCTCGCGGTAGACCCCAATCCCGATCGACTTGATGGGGTTCTGAGGGATGAAGACATTCAAGAAGTACTTCAGGAAGATGGGTGGGAACTCCTCCCCCTCCTCCTCACCAACCTGCGTGGCGACGTACTCACTCATCTTGGCCAGCGCCTGCTCCGAGAGAAGTCCTGGGAACTTGGCGGCAATCTGGCGAAAATGACCTCGACGAGAGGCGAGCCCTCGCGGGACTGCCCCCTCGCTGCTGCTGCCGGCGCCACCAAGAACTGACTGCAAAGCGTCACCATTGCCGCTCCTGTTGGCCGCCGCCTCGAGCAGCAACTGGAGAAGGGACCCGTCGCCTCCTGCACCAGCGCCTCCGCTCTCGGCGCTCGCAGCCGCCTCCGCTGGGACCTCGGGCGGGCGCCTCTTGCCGGCCCTGTCCTGCACGACCTCCGCCAGCGGTCGCTTTGCTCCGCCACGCGCAGGGGCTGATCCAGCCACTGCCTCGCGCAGCTTCTCCGTCGGCTGTTTCCCTCCAGGGGCCGGCTGCAGCGCCCCGCGAAACCGATCGAGCCGAGCGCGAAGGTCGCCAGCCTCGCGCGCAGGGGGCGCCACGGCTGACAGGCGGGCGCCTGCCCCTGCCAGCGGCGAAGCCTGCAGGGCAGCGGGCTGGCGGCTGCCGACGCGCACTGGCGCCGCCCTCGGGCGCGAGCCTGAGGCAGGGGCAGCCGTGTCCTGAACCACGCAACTGTCGAGCGGCATGCCGAACTCGTCCAGGGCGTCCTCCGTCGACTCGCGAGCCGCCGCCTCTCCAGTAGGCTCGGGCCCGAACTCCTCTGGCCACTTAGCCCAAGAGTCCACCGCCTTGCACTCCAGATAGAACTCCGCCGCCTCCGCTGCGTCGACCTCCTCAAACTCCGAGACGTGAATCAGTGTCCCGCGCGAGGCGCTCGGCGAGGCTAGGCACATCTCCTCCGTACAGAAGTGATAGAGAGGTCGGCCTGCTCCTCCGCGCTCGACGGGATGCGCCATCCACCAGGCCCAGTAGCCGTCGCTGCAGCAGATCTGCTCGGCCCGAGCGAACTGGCCGTCCTCGTCGGGCGGGTAGGCGCCTACAACCTGTCTCTCAAGAGGGAAGAAACATTTGAACCACAAAGAGATCTACGAAAGGATGCGGCGTTTCTCGGCTTCCGAGTGTTATGTTACAATCGTCCCGATAACTGCTCATATATCCGCCGCCCCCTGTCGATTCATCGCAGGGGTGCCTGGCATGCTAGATTATTTCGGTTTGGGTTTGGGCTCTTTTTCCAAAAGAACTCCCCCTGGGGCTTCGGCCCGTCCCGCCGGGGTGCCGGGAAAGACCTCCAGGACCGCAAACGACCTCAACGACCGGAAAAAAATTCTCCAAGACTACTCAAAATGGCCTCCATGATGGCCACATTGGCCCAAGATGGCCTCCAAGATTGCCTCCGATGGCCTCCAAGCCCGCCCAAGATGGTCCAAGACGGCCTCCAAGACGGCTCAGGAGAGTCCAGGACAACCCAAGACGGCCCAAGAGGCCCCCCAGAGGCCTCCAAGACGGCCCAAGAGGCCTCCGCAAGGTCCTCCAGGAGGGCCCGAACAGGCAAAAAATATTGCTCTTTTTCGGCTTTCCGACGACCCGAAACGACCCAAGAGGCCCCCAAGATCGCCCCCACGGACCGATACGGCCCAAGAGCCCCCAAAGATCGCCCAAAGATCGCCCAAGAGGCCTCCAAGATGGCCCCAGAACGACCCAAGAGGCCCCCAAGACGGCCCCAAGAGGCCCCCAAGACGGCCCAAGAGGCCTCCAAGACGCCCAAAATGGCCCCTAAGACGGCCCTGGAGCACCCCAAGAGGGCCCCAAGGCGGCCCAGAAAGGCCCCCCAAACGGCTTCCGACGGCGTCGGACGGGCCAGGAGCCCACCAAAACGGCCGAAGATGACTCGAAGCTGGCACAAGACGGCCCAAGAGGCCTCCAAGAGGGCCTCCAGGAAGGGCCGCAAAGGCCAAAATCATTGACTTTCCGTCAGTTTTTGAAGGATTGTGGCATTTGCTTTTTTTCTACCTTCCGACGGCCCGAGACGGCCCAAGAGCCCCCAAAGATCGCCCAAAGATCGCCCAAGAGGCCTCCAAGATGGCCCCAGAACGGCCCAAGAGGCCCCCAAGACGGCCCCAAGAGGCCCCCAAGACGGCCCAAGAGGCCTCCAAGACGCCCAAAATGGCCTCTAAGACGGCCCTGGAGCACCCCAAGAGGGCCCCAAGGCGGCCCAGAAAGGCCCCCCAAACGGCTTCCGACGGCGTCGGAAGGGCCAGGAGCCCACCAAAACGGCCGAAGATGGCTCGAAGCTGGCACAAGACGGCCCAAGAGGCCTCCAAGAGGGCCTCCAGGAAGGGCCGCAAAGGCCAAAATCATTGACTTTCCGTAAGGTTTTGAAGGATTGTGGCATTTGCTTTTTTTCGACCTTCCGACGGCCCGAGACGGCCCAAGTGCCCCCAAAGATCGCCCAAGAGGCACACGACGGCCCCCAGAGGCCCCCAAGACGGCCCAAGAGGCCTCCAAGACGCTCAAGATGGCCTCCAAGACGGCCCAAGAGCCCTCCAAGACGTCCTCCAAGAAGGCCCGAAAGGGTCAAAATGGCGTCCAGACGGCCAAGATAACTTTCAAGATGCCCGCGTGTTCCCCGAAGGCTTTCCAAACCGATTCGAAGAACACATGGTCCGATAGCTTGGCAGGTCTGGCCTCAACGTTCGGCCACGTAGGCGCTTCCAAAAAGGCAGGGGGCGGCGGTGTTTCGCCGTAGGCGCCTTGGATATATGTATATATATATATATATATATATATATATACATACATACATACATACGTACATACATACATACGTACATACGTACATACATACATACATACATACACACATACATATATATACATACATACATACATGCATACATACATACACACACACATACATGCATGCATGCATGCATGCATATATACATACATACCGACAGACATACATACAGACATGCATACATGCATACCTACATACATGCATGCATGCATGCATACATGCATACATACATACCTGTATGCATACATATACATATATATGTAAATATTTACATATACATATACATACGCATATACATATACATATACATAAGCATACGTACACAAATACATAAACGTATACAGATGCATATACATATATATATGTATATGTATACGCATATGCATATGCATATACATATACATATACATACACACATATATACATATGCATATGCATATACCTATACATATATATATATATATACAAATACATATGTATATGCATATACATATACACATAAGTATACATAAACATATACCTACACATATGCAGATACATCTACATATGCATACGCAGATACATATACATACACATATACACATATATATACATATACATACACACATACACATACATATACATATACATATACATATACATATACATATACCTACACATACATAAATATATATAGATGTAGCTCTATATATATATATATATATGTCAAAAATATACGAGAAGCGCGACGTGACAGTGCTGCTTAAGTCATCCCGAGGCCGCGATCCTTCCTGATGACCTATGGGGCCGCGCTCCCGAGGTCACGTCTCCCTATCAAAAACGAGGGACCCGCGCCCCCGAGACCACGACCCGTAGTAAAAACACAGCGGGCCCGCGCCCCCGGGCTTCCATCAAGACGGCCGAGGCAAGCAGCCGAGGCCGCCGCGATGGCCCAGGATGCATCCGAGACGGCCCGAGGTGGCCCCATGGCGGCCCAAGAGGGCACCAGGACAGCCCAGGAAGCCCCCGAGACGGCCCAAAGTATGGCCAAAAAACCCAACGTCGAGTACGCCCCGTGAGATTCAAAAGTGGGCGGATTCGTAGTGCCGGGTTCCCTGCAGCCCCAGACGGCGAAGCCTCCAAGATGGCCCCATGAGTGCCCATTAATTGCCGAATACTCCTGCTGTGCTGCCTGAAGACAACACACAAGAGACCATGGACAGCCCCAAGAAGGCCCTTGGAGGGGCCCAAGAAGGCATTAGAGAGCCCCTCGACGGCCCAAGAGGGCCCCAAGACGACCCAAAATGGCTCGACTGAATCCCAAGACTGCCCCGCAGGAGCCCGCGAAAGGACGGAAGAAAGAGAGGAAAACAACGAAGACGAGACGGTAACCCCCGACACGACGCGGGCGGAAGAGAAGAGTTGTTAAATGTTACGACTCCCCCAAGCCTCGGACACGAAGTGCCACACGTTACGGCCTCCTGTGCTGCCCCCCCCCAACAGTCGCCACCCAAGGTACTGGGCTGGCACGGTGGCGAGACTTGCCACAGGCAGCTGGATAGATTATCTCCATTGCTCTCCTCCTCCTCCTCCTCGCCATCGTCTTGCATGAGATCGCCACTTGGCAGTGAAGCCCGCCTACTCCTCCTCCTCCTCCTCATCACCCTCTTCCTCATCCTGCCTCGTCCTCCTTCTCATCACACTACTTCCTCATCCTAACCCTGTCTCCTCCTCATCATCATCACTCCTCCATGTCGCACCCCCAGACGTGCAGGTGGGGCGGGCAAGGCGTTTCGCCTGAGACTTCCTCCCCATTTATGATTTGAAGGTTGAAATGTACAACAGCTTCACGGATGGAGGGCGGTTCGTTTACAGAATGAGACTCCCGCCTTAGCACCGCGCACATTCATTTTTTGTAACATATTCACGGACGGAGGGTGGTTGGTTTTCAAATGCGGCTCTCGCCTTAGCGCCACGCACCGTCGTCGCAAAGGTTCACAACTATTTCAACGATTCGCAGGGCTGAAGTCCCAGGAGTGGTGTTACGCCGCGATTTAGGACTGCCAAGACGCACGACTTAGGAGTGTCAGGACGCAAGAGTCACGGTAATTCGCGGCGCTGGAGTCTGCAAAAATGTGTTCCGGCACGGTTAACGATTATCAGACGTTGTCTTCCAATGGTTCAATTCCGCAACGAAGCAGTCTTGTGGGGGGCCTGTAGAGAGGGACCTTGAAGGGAGTACTCATTCAACATTGTTGATGCGTCTTGGTTTTACACTGGTCCTCACCATCCTCCTCGTCCGCCTCCTACTCCTCCTCCTCCCTCCTCCTCCTCCTCCTCCTCCTCCTCCTCCTCCTCCTCCTCCTCCTCCTCCTCCTCCTCCTCCTAGTCCTCCTCCTCCTCCTCCGCCTCATCCTCTTTCCTTCTCCTGTACCCTCCGACCCCCCGACCCCCCTTCCTTCCCCGTCCACCTTGTCCTTCTCCTCCCTATCATCCTTCTCCCGCTTCCTGAAGTTTGTCCTCCTCCTCGTCCCTCCTTCCTCCACCTCCCCCCCACGTGCCTCCTCGTCATCGATCTCATACTTCATCCTCCTCCTCCTCCTCCTCCTCCTCCTCCTCCCCTCTTCCTCCTCCTCGTCCTCCTGCTGCTACTCCTCTTCCTCCTCCTCGTCCTCCTCCTCCTCCTCCTCCTCCTCCTCCTCCTCATCATCATCATCATCATCATCATCATCATCATCATCATCATCATCATCATCATCATCATCATCATCATCATCATCATCATCATCCATCATCATCATCATCATCATCATCAGCATCATCATCATCATCATCATCATCATCATCATCATCATCATCATCATCATCATCATCATCATCCACCTCCGCCTCCTCTTCCTCTTCCTCCTCCGCCTCATTCTCTTTCCTTCTCCTGTACCCTCCGACCCCCCAATCCCCTTTCCTTCCCCGTCCACATACTCCTTCTCCTCCCCATCATCTATCTCCCGAATCCTCCATTTGTCCTCTTCCTCCTTCCTCTACCTACCCCTCCACGTGCCTCCTCGTCATCGCCCTCATACCTCCTATACCTCTCCTCCTCCTCCTCCTGCTCCTTCTCCTCCTCCTCCTCGTCCTCATCATCATCATCATCATCATCATCATCATCATCATCATCATCATCATCATCATCATCATCATCATCATCATCATCATCATCATCATCATTCTAGTCCTCCTCCTCCTCCTCCTGCTACTCCTCCTCCTCAATTCCTCTTCCTTATACATTACTTCTCCCTATCGCACCCCGAGGTCAGTTTTAGGGCGGGCCGGGCGTTTCGCCTGAGACTTCCTCACTATTTATGACTCTGCAGCTTACATAGTGACAACAGCTTCACAGATGGAGAGCGGGTGATTTTTTAATGCGGCTCTCGCCTTAGCGCCGCGCACATTCGTTTTCAAAATTTGGACGAGCTTCACGGATCGAGGGCGGGTCGTTTTCAAAATGTGGTTCTCGCATGAGCGCCGCGCACATTCGCTTTCAAACTCTGCAAGAGTTTCACGGATTGAGGGCGGCTCCTTTTCAAAATGTGGCTACCGCCTTTAGCGCCGCGCACAGTTGTTTTCAAACTTTGCAAGAGCATCACGGATTAAGGAGCACCCGTTTCCAAAATGTGGCTCTCGCCTCAGCGCCGCGCACATTTAACAATTTGCCAGGGTTTCACGGATTCCTATGATCAGCGTACCAGACATGGTGTTTAGGAAGGATTCAGGATTACGCGGGTGCAACAAGTATGTTGATTCGCTGTGTTGAAGTTCCACAAATGGCGTTCTGGTACGATTTCAGATCGTCAAGACGCAACAGTCAGGTTAATCCGTGGCGTTGAAATCCCGAGAACCATGTTTTAGCATGCTTCAGGACCTTCAAACGGTCATCTTCCAACGAGGCAGTTCCCTCAATGGAAATGAACCGTTGTAGGGGCCTATGGAGAGGGAGCTTGGAGGAAGGATTAATTCAAACATCATTGATGACTCTTGGGTTTACGCTGGCCCTCATCCTCATCCTCATCCTCATCCTCCACCTCCTCATCCTCCTTCTCCTCCTCCCCCCCCTCCTCTGGCGAGCGCGCGCCGCGGGATGAGACCGATGTTGTACGAGGTGCGCTGGGCGCCGCGGTCTGCGGGATCAGCCGGCAAGAGGGTTGCCTCCTTACTCCTCCTGCTCCACTCTCATGCCCCTCCCTTCTGTCTCATGCCTCCTTCCTTCTCCTCCTCCTCCTCCTCCTCCTCTCCTCCTCCTGCCTCCGCCTCCTCCTCCTCCTCCTCCTCCTCTTCCTCCTCCTATCCTCCTCCTCCTCCTCTCTCCTCCTCCTCCTCCTCCTCCTCCTCCTCCTCCTCCTCCTCCTCCTCCTCCTCCTCCTCGGGGGACCTCGGGCGGTCCCCCTGTGGAGAGGGGGGGACACGGGGGTTGTCGGGTGGTCTCCCTGCCTGTCGGCAAGGGAGCCCAGGACCCCTCCCCCCCGGCTCTGGCTCCAGACCGGGCCCCGATCCCGGCCCCAGGCCCCGGCTCTGGCCCGCCCCCCCCCTCCCCCCCTGCTACCCACCCCCAGCTTTGGCCCTGGCTCCAGCCCCGGCCCCGCAGCCCTGGCCCCCCGGCCCCGCCAGCCCTGGCCCCGGCACCGGCCCTGGCCCCCCGGCCCTGGCCTGAGCCCTGGCTCCGGCCCCGGCCCCAGCCTCGGTCCCGGCCGCGGATCCGGCCCCGGCCCGAGCCCCATCGCCTGCCAGGCGACCGCCCCCGAGGAGACACACAGCTCTCCTCCTCATCCTCCTCCTCCTCCTCCTCCTCCTCCCTCCCTCCCTCCCTCCCTCCTTTCCCTCCCTCCCTCCCTCCCTCACTCCCTCCACTACCCGCCCCATGTCCCGAGCTTGTGGCGGGGTCATCAGATCGTCGTTGTCGTCGTCGTCGTCGTCGTCGCCGTCCTTCTGTGTCGGCGCACAGGCCGTGAGGCCTTCACAACACAGCATCCAGAAAAACTTCAGACTGCCCTCGGCTACTCGACGGCCCCCCCGAGCGCCCAAGATGGTTCAAGATAGCCCGACACTCGCACGACACGGCCTCAGGACAGCCCAGGACAACCCCAAGATGGCTCCAAGGTCGTCCTATATTGGCCCACGAAGATCCCAAGACCTCCACGGAAGCCTCGAAGTCCCCCCGAGCGGCCCAAAGAACCAACCAGACGGCCCCAAGACCGCCAAGTGATCATCACGAAAAGCAAAAAAAACGATCGCACGCGATGATACGGCGACCTCACGCGGTTGGCTCACGCAGGCTGCCAGCGCGACGCACCACGTGGAAGAGAGGATGCCTGCGCGCGACCCTGCGCGAGCATCTCACGCGCAAATACCAGCGCAGTCGACCACCCTGTTTGCGTCGTTCAAGTGGCGGTCGCCCCACGGGGGACGGGGGAGCACGGGAGGGGGACTTTGAGGAGGAGGAGGAGGAGGAGGAGGAAGAGGAGGAGGAGGAGGAGGAGGCAGAAGGTCCCAACTGGACCCCCACGCATGTACGGACATGCGTGCCACGCCCCAAGCCATAGACACACAACGCAACAACCATGCGACGGTGCAATCACGCAGCGCTAGTCCCACCAGCCCTTTAGAGCGTGAGCGGTTTAGGGGAATTCTCTTCCAACCTTCTTCTTTC
>CAUYUJ010008225.1:281885-311885 GCA_963575745.1 Prorocentrum cordatum | reverse complement strand
TCCTCCTCAAACTCCTTCCCCGCAAACACCTCAAACTCCTCAAATGCCTCCTCCCAAAACTCCTCAAACGCCTCCAACGTGTCACACTCCTCAACCCCTCAAACTTCTCAAACTCATCAAACTCCTTAACCTCTTCAAACTACCCAAACCCCTCACTCCTAAAACTCCTCAAACTCATTAAACTCCTACAACTCCTCGAATTCCTCCAACTCGTCAAACTCCTCAAACTCCTCAAACTCCTCAAACTCATCCTCCTCCTCCTCCTCCTCCTCCACCTCCTCCTCCTCCTCCTCCTCCTCCTCCTGCTCCTCCTCCTCCTTCTCCTACTCCTCCTCCTCCTTCTCGTCCTCATCTCCTTCCTCCTCCTCTCCCTAATACCCCTCCTCCCCAAACCCCTCAAAATCTCCAAACTCTTCATACGCCGCAAACTCCCCGAACTCCTCATGCTCCTCAAACGCCTCCTCCTACTCATCCTGATCAAAAGCCTCAAACTCCTCAAATTCCAAAAACTCGTCAAACTCCTCAAGCTCCTCAAACTGACCAAACTCCTCATACGCCGCAAACTCCTCAAACCCCACAAACTCCTCAAAATCCTCAAACTTCTCAGACTCTCCAAACTCCTCAAACTCTGCAAGCTCCTCCTCCGCCTCCTCCTCATCTGTCTCCTCCTCTTTCTCCTCCTCCAATTTCTCCTCCTCCTCCCCAGCTTCATCCTCCTCCTCCGCCTCCAAAAGTTCCTCCTCATCAGCATCCTCAAACTCGTCCAACTCCTCAAAGTCCTCAAACTCATCAAACTGCCCCTCCTCACCCTCCTCCTCCTCCTCCTCCTCCTCCTCCTCCTCCTCCTCCTCCTCCTCCTCCTCCTCCTCCTCTTCCTCCTCCCCATCCTTCTTCTCATCCTCCTCCTCCTCCCCCGCGCACTCCCGAAACTCATCATCCTCCTCATCATCGAACTCCTCAAACGTCTCCTCCTCCTCCTCCTCCTCCTCCTCGTCTGTATCGTCTGAATATCCTCCTCCCGCCTTCTCATCCTCCTCCTCATCATCATCCTCATCCTCCGCCTCCTCCTTAAACTCCTCAAACTCCTCAAACTCCTCAAACTCACCAAACCCCTCAAACCACTCAAATTCATCAAACTCATCAAGCTCCAACATGTTAACCGCCTGCTCTCTACACCCACCTGCCCCCTCTGAAAATTCCTCAAACTCCCCAAACTTCCCAAACTCCTCAAACTCCTCAAACTCCTCAAACGCCTCCTACTCCTCCTGATCAAAAGCCACAAACTCCTCAAACTCCCCAAACTCCTCAAACCCCACAAGCTCCTCAAACTCCCCAAACTCCTCAACCCCTTCATACGCCGCAAACTCCTCAAACCCCTGAAGTTCCTCCAACCGCTCAAACTCCTCACACTCCTAAAACTCCTCCTCCTCCTCCTCCTCCTCCTCCTCCTCCTCCTCCTCCAATTCCTCAAACTCCTCTAACTCTCAAACTCCCCAAACTCCTCAAACTCCTCAAACTCCTCCTCCTCCTCCTCCTCCCCTCCTCCTCCTCCTCCTCCCTCCCCTCCTCAAGTCCTCTTCCTCCTCCTCCTCCTCCTCCTCCTCCTCCTCCTTCCTCCTGCTCCCTCCTCCCCAACTCCTCCTCCTCCTCCTCCTCCGCCTCCTCCTCCTAAAACTCCCCAAACTCCTCGAACTCTCAAACTCCTCAACTCCTCAAACCCCTCAAACTCTACAAACTCATCAAGCTCCTCAAACACGTCAAACTCCTCAAACTTCCTCCTCCTCCTCCTCCTCCTCCTCCTCATCCTCCTCCTCCTCCTCCTCCTCCCCTCCCTCCTCCTCCTCCTCCTCCTGTCCCTCCTCCTCCTCCTCCTCCTCCCTCCTCCTCCTCCTCACTCCTCCTACCTCCTCCTCCTCCTCCTCCTCCTCCTCCTCCCTCTCCTCCTCCTCATCCTCCTTTCCCTCCTCCTCCTCCTCCTCTTCCTCCTTAAACTCCTCCTCTTCCTCCTCAAACTCCTCCTCCTCAAACTCCTCCTCCTCAAACTCCTCCTCCTCCTCAAACTCCTCCTCCTCCTCAAACTCCTCCTCCTCCTCCTCAAATTCCTCCTCCTCATCCTCCTTTTGTTGCTCCGCCATCCTCCTCTTCTTGGGGTATGACGGCTTTCCAGCCTTTTTCCTACTGCGTGGTCCCCCACATGCCTGATCAGGACAACTCGCCTGGGCGTCGTGTTATGGATGGGCTCGTGGGGTTACGCGACGCGTCTAGAAGTGCATCAGTTATACCTGCTCTGGAAGCGCAGTGGCGGATGTGTGGGGGGGGGCAGCGCAACTGGATAGATGCAACGACGACTACGAGTGATAGCACAGACGGACAGGTAGGCACCATAAGAGGCAGAGTCGGAGACAAAGACAGAGGCGGAGGCATAGAAAGAAGCCGAGACAGAGGAAGAGACAGAGACGAAGGCAGAGGCAGAGGTAGAGGCAGACACGACAGGCAGAGGCAGAGGCAAGGGTACAGGCAGGGACAGAGAAAGCGTGAGAAAGAAATACAGAAAGAGGGAAATAGAGAGACAGAGAGAGAGAGAGAACAAGAAAGAACGAGAGACGGTGCAATGCGATCTGGACTCAAAGCGATATCCACAACGAGATCCACAGCGAGATCCCACCTATGGAGAGGCAGGAAGGGCGAGAGCGAGAGAGAGAGAGAATGAGAGGGAGAAAGAGAGAGATCAGTCGGCCGAGCCTGCCCCGTCCTCGTAGTGGCTGCGGTGCTGGTGGCTGCTGTGGTGGCTGCTGTGGTGGCTGCGGTGGTCGCCGTGGTGGCTGTGGTGGACGTGGTGCCGGCTGTGGTGGTGCGAGTGCCTGCGGTGATCTCCGGCCTGACGGGGCGCGAGGGAGGGGGGCGGTGGGAGGCGGGGACCTAGCCATGTCCACCGCCAGCGGGCTGCATGTTGGCCCCCGGGGCCCGAATATATATATATATATATATATATATATGTATATATGCACATGCATGCATGCATGCATGCATGCATGCATGCATACAGACAGACAGACAGACAGACAGACAGACAGACAGACAGACAGACAGACAGACAGACAGACAGACAGACAGACAAACATAGAGACATACACACACATACATACATACATACATACATACATACATACAGACAGACAGACAGACAGACAGACAGACAGACAGACAGACAGACAGGCAGACAGACAGACAGAGAGACAGACAGACAGACAGACAGACTGACAGACAGACAGACATACATACATACGTACGTACATACATACATACATACATACATGCATACATCCATACATACATACATGCATGCATGCATACAGGCAGGCAGGCAGGCATACACGCATACCGACATACATACATACAAAGTCACATACATACATACGTACGTACATAACAAAAACGTGCATGCATACATACATGCATGGAAATATTGTTGTATGTGCGCACACGTATACATACATACCAAGTTACACACATGCATACATGCATGCATACATACATACAGACATACAGACAGACAGACAGAAAGACAGATAGACAGACAGACAGACAGACAGACAGACAAGAACAGACAGGCATCTCCATATCCTTAACCATAATCATATCCATATCCCCATCTATATGTCCACCGCTGCTGGAGGTCCGCGGAGATCGATCCCCCGGGAGGTGGTCATCGAGACATCCCCGCCTCGCAGGGGGGGGGGGGGAAGGCGAGAGGGAAGGGCGGGAGAGCAGCGGGTCGGGCGTGGGCGAAGCTAAGCTGCGCGGGCAGGCGACCTCCTCCTCCTCCTCCTCCTCATGCTCCTTCTCCTCCTCCTCCTCGTCCCCCTGCTCGAGGAATGACATTTCCCAACCTCCTTACCATCCGAAAGGGGGTTGTATAGGTAAGGAGATCCGTCGTTGTCGCTCGCCGAGGCCCTTGCCCCTGCGGACCGGCGCGGCCGCGGGGTCGACCCGCACGGAGCCGCCCACCTCGGCGCGGCTCGGGGGGTCGCCCTTCTGCTCGAGGGGGACTGGGAGGGGGGTCAGGATGACGAGGGAAGGAACAGAAGGAGGAAGGGACGAGGGCACCCCAACAGCAGCAAAAACCTGCAGGCAACGACGACGACATCGACGACGACTGCGGCGGCGGCGGCGGCGGGAAGCAACCCAGCGACCAGCGGCAACGACTGCCGACATACAGAACGATCGGGCCATCGAGACGCGGCCACATCGCGTCACAGACCGGTCTCCGGCCGGTCGAACGCGTCGTTCTGACCAGTACAGCCCCAAGCCCCAGGCCAGCTGGGGCGGCAAGTGGCGCCCTGGCGACCAGCAGCAACGACAAAGCGACCGCCAGCACACCACAGGCATCCGGCAGCCGAGCGCTCCGCCAGGCCATCGTCCTGCGCCGACGGCGGAGACGCGGATGGTTTCCTCGCGAAATCGCCGTCGCCGCGCGGAGCGATCCCGTTGCCGCCGCCGCTGCTGCTACCGCCGCCACCGTTGCCACCGTTGCTGGCGCCGCCGAGTCGAATCCAAACAGCAATGCTGCACAGGGCGAGGGGTTGAGTGCCTGGCGCTTTGCCAAGTTATCTGGCACATGTTCGATATTCTCTTTCATGTGAGCGACGAAAGAAGCGAACTCTATGCGAGATGGCATAGCGACCGTACGCGGTGGCTTACGCAGGCCGCGAGCGCGGCACACCGCGTGAAGACCGAACGCACTTACCCGCGACCTGACGCGGGGAGCCTACGCTCCAATGTCGGTGCAGTAGTCGACCCCTCTGTCTTCCGTCGCCGAAAGGGACCTGGGCGTTGAGAGCGACGCGGCGCGCCGAGCCGTCCACCTCCGCCGGCAACGCGCCCCCCGCCTCGAGACCCCCGCAGTCGCATGGGTCACGGACGCCGGCAGGCCACATGAGAGTCGCACTCTCTTGCGACGTCTCCAGGCGAACGCAGCTCGGGGGGCCCCCCGTGACGACCCCAGTCCAAGACGGGGAACGTGGCCCCGTCAAGGCCGGCGCGCCACAAAGCGCCCAGCCCGGCGGCCAAAGCCGCAGCCCGTCGGCGCCGGGTCACATTGTCCCCAGGCCCACTCCCCGAATGGCTCCCTGAACGAGGGAGCCGACGGCCTCATCCCTCAAGAGGCCAACGGGGACGACGGCGCTCACTGCGAGCAACGCGTCGGGGCCCTCCACTGGGCACGGGCCGCAGGTGCTGCACAGACGGCGACGCTGCCGCAGAGCGTGCCAGAGGCAGAGGGGCAGCGCGAAGGGGCTGGCTGCCTCGTCGGAGTCCGGCAACCAGCGGACGACGGTCAGTGGCTCGCCAGCCACCTCCAGGCGCCACCCCAGCGCGTCGCTCGCACCTGGCGGTAGCGTCGACTGTGCAGACAGAGTCTCGGACGGACCGCTGGCCGCGCGAGCAGCGCGAGCAGAAGCCACTGGCGACAACGCGACCGGGGCGGAGCTCTCCGCTGCAGGGACGCACTCAGCGGGGCGGCGCTGGAGCTGGCGTGCGAGCAGAAGCTCAGCGAGCACCACTTCCACCTCGGTGGCTGGGGGAGCGCCCGCACCCCTCCCCCGCCGACGGCGCGGCCTCCAGACATCCCAAAGCGGTTGCAAGACGCCGCAAGAGGCCTCCAGGAGACCTCGGAAGAGGGCCCACAGAACGAATTGCAAATTTCCCGTTATGTTGGAAAATGTTTGGCGTTCTCGCCTTCTCGGCTTTCCAACGCTCCAGCACGGCCCAAGAGGCCCCCAAGACCGCCCCAAGACGGTCCGAGAAGCCTCCAGAAAGGCCTCAAGACGGCCCAAGATGGCCCCACGACAGCCCAAGACGGCCCAAGGACCCCAGAACGGCCTTAGAGGGGGGACCCAGGAGGGGACCACGAATCGAAAATCCAGCCCTCAGCCCCAGGAGGCCCCCAGAAGGCCCTGAGAGGCCCGCGAGAGGCCCCAAGAGGCCCCAACACGACCCCCAAGAGGCTTCAAAAGTGCCTCCCGGAGGCCCCCCAATGGGTCGGCGGAATGAGCGAAGCGATTCACTAGTAGAACTCGCGCAAATCATCGCACATGACACTACAAGTCAGACGCAAGGAGACAGGCTGATACGGCAGAGCAAGAAGCCCTGGCCGAGGCGTTGAGTGCTGGAGCAGATGCTCTGACAGCGACTGTTCACCACCGTGGGATTCAGGATCAGACGATCGAAGTCGTCGCCCACGAGAACTCCGAATGCCCCACGCGCCTCGTCCCAAGCGAGGCTCGAGGGGGAAGTCCGAAACAGAGCGCCGCAGAAGCCCCACTTCTACACCGCGCGGAAGGCGCGCGACCTCGGGGCGCAGAGAGGCAGCGTGGGCCCCAGAGTCCGGGACATAGGGGGGCGGGGTCGAACGTAAGCGAGCCATCCTACTTGATGCGGGACGCCCTGACCTCAAGGTAGAAGGGCCCGGCGCGGGCGGAGCCCCAGGCCGCCGCGGCGGCCAACTAGCCAACAGGAAGAGCGCTCCTCGAGCAAACCCACACGGGGGCAGGCACGAGGGAGGAGGACGAGGGGAACGAGGCATCGAGAGCTGCAACGTGGGCGGCCAGACCATGGAGCGAGACCCCGGCGACATCGGACTGCGCGAGCGCCCGCTCTGAGTCGCTCCTGCCCCTGCAAGCAAGGCGAACTGCGATCGCGCAGTTTTGCTCGACGCGGCCCCGCGCGCCCCCCCGGCAAGGGAGACCGTTGCACGCGCGCGAGACTCGGGAGGCGCGGGGCCAGGCACCCCTGGGGTCGGCCAATTAAGCGCAGTCACGACGCGCTGCGCAAAAGCGCGCGGCGCGCTTCAACCGCCGACGCTCGCGAGAGTGACCCGACGTCAAGGCCGCGGGAGGCTCGAGAGCGGGGGCTGGAGGGCGCGGCAAAGGATCGCGGGGAGGGCACTCCTCGGAAGCAGGAACGCCCCCAAACGGCGCACGCATGGATGAGCCGGAGACAGAAGCAAGAACACCGAGCACCGTGCCCTACCTGGGCCAGCACAGCGGCACAAATGAATGACATCGACTTTCGCGCCCGGAAACAGACGCGGAAAGGCAGCGAGGTGAGCGACAAAGGGCGCGACCTTGCAATGGCAAAAGCGGCGGCCGAACCATTGTCCGCACCGCTAGAGAGAGCGTGATCCACCGCCGCTTTACTGTGGAAAATTGCCCCCCTTTTCCTCCGGAACCCGGGGGTCCCCCCCCCCCTCCGAAAATCCCCCCCTTGCTGGATACCCCCCCCCTCTCCCCCGGCAAAAACCCCCCCCCTCCCCTAACTCCTCCCCCCCCCCCTCCCCCTCGAAAACCGGGGGGGTCACTACCGGTTCGACCCCCCCCCCCTCGAAAACCAGAGGGGGGGGTCACTACCGGTTCGAACCCCTCCCCACCCGTACCTCTGTCCCCACTGGTACCATTGTCTCACCGCCGTCCTCGCCACCGCCTTCACCACTGTTCCCACCACCACTGTACCCTCCACTGTCCTACTGTTTCCACCGCATTCCCACTGTCCCCACACCACTGTCCCCACC
Organism: Prorocentrum cordatum; assembly: GCA_963575745.1. NCBI lineage: Eukaryota > Dinophyceae > Prorocentrales > Prorocentraceae > Prorocentrum > Prorocentrum cordatum. Next base: position 304,318 of record CAUYUJ010008225.1, on the reverse strand, counting down.
ACCACCGTCCCCACCACTGTCCCACTGTCCCCACTGTTCCCACCATTGTCCTCACCATTGTCCCCACCCACTACGGTCCCCACCACTGTCCCATTGTCCCCACCACTGTCCCGCTGTCCCCTCACCACTGTCCCCACCACCACCGCCCCCACCACTGTCCGCACCCCCCCTCGGTTTTCCCCCGGCTTTCGAGTTCGAGGGGGGGGGGGTTCGAACCGGTAGTGACCCCCCCCCCTTTTTTTCATGATGAACTGGGGGGGGGGGGGTCGAACCGGCAGCGGCCCCCCCCGGTTTTTCCGGAGGTGTGGGGGGAGGGTTCGAACTGGTAGTGACCCCCCCCCGGTTTTCCGCCAGCGGCGGTAGAACACGCTCATTCAAAGACAAGGATGAACCGAAGGTCCCGACGTCCGACGGGGCACGAAGGGAGCCTGAGGCGGAGCGAGAGCCGCGACCGCGGAACGCGCGTCATCCTGCGGGGCCGCAACAACATCGCTGGAGTAGCACATGCCCACGGCCGCGGCCCCGCTCTGCCCGAGCGCGCTCGGCGGCCGCAACGTCGTCGGGCCCCTCGACTCGCCGCGGCCTCCGCCCTCGGCCACCGCGCGCAAAATGCGCGGATCCCCCCTCGGGCCCCACCGGCCTTTTTGGGGGCACCTTTTGATGAAGATTCCCTCCCTTGGGCCTTGCCCTTGGAGGGGCCCCAGCCGCGCGGGCGCCGGCGCCGCCGTCGCCGGCCCCCCCGACTGATCGGCCCCGTCGCGCAGTCGCCCCGAGCCGACGGCCAGCGAGGATCCACGAGCGGAGAGAAAGGCATCCGGGCCTCCCTCTCCGCGCGGACGCGGGTCGCCCACGCGGGAAGCGTTCCCAGCCTATTCCGGCCCCGCCATGAACCAAGCGGCCCCCAGGTAACCACGGCCCCCGGCCAGATGGTCGAGGGACACGCACTGGCAGCTGATCAGGGCCCCCACCCTGCCCGCGCCCCCGCTCTCGGACGCGCGCCACAGCTCCGCGCTCAGCCACGCGACATGGGCGAGCACATCGCGCGTCGCTGGGCGGGCCCCCAGCGGGCTGCGCTCGCGTTTTTTCCCGTCAAAAAATGCCATGGAGGTGATCGCAGACGGCCCCACCCCTGAGCCCGCGCAAGGTTTGCCTTCAGGATGGGTCGAACTTCCTGCCCGCGCTGCACCTGCACTTGCGGCCGCCCCCTGTGACGCGCGACCCCGCGCGTTCATCGACGCTCCGGCAACCTCCCCCTCGGTCACCGTGCAGGCGGCGGGATGAAGAGGGTCGCCGAGCGACCCCCAGGAGGGGACGCCTCGCCGCTCTAAGCTGTCCCGACCGCCGGAGAGATTCCCGCGGACACAGCGACGCCAATTCTGAGGTGGACTCCGGCATGCTGCTCGCGCGGGGCCCGTCTCCCACGGCGCCCCCCCGACGACGTCGCCGACGCCGTCGGGCACTGCCGAACACGGGGGGGCAGGGAGCAGCGGCGGCGCCAGGAGCGGCGGGAGTGGCGGACGCGCGCCCCCAAGCCCCCTCTGAACCCACACCGCCGCCAACACAGACGCAGGCGCCGGGGCACGGACGTGGACACGCGGCGGGGGGGGGGCCGGCGACAATGCCAGCGCGGCCTGCAGGTCGTCCCGAGGAAGGCCCACGCGCGCCGCCTCGTCCGCGAACAGCTGAAGCGGCTCGGCGCGGGCCCCCAGTGCGTTCGGGCGCGCCCCCAGGTGGAGCCGCAGGCTGGGCCGCATTCGCAGCCATCTGCCGCTGGATCTCCAGCTGGACCCCCGCGCGGGTCACGCGCGCCCCCTCGCCCACAGCCGCGGCGATAGCCCCCCTCACGGGGGCGGGCTTCTCGCACAGGGCTTCGGCTGCACGCCGAGACGGCCCCGCGGCGGAGCAGGAGGCACCACCGGCAGCGGCGACGCGCGCACGGGGAGAAGGGGGGGGGGCTCTCGGCGTCGGCGTCGCCCCCCACCTCGCCCCCCCGAACTCGTCCGCGGATTGATAGGGCGCGGCCCCCTCCACACCAGGGGGGGCATCTTCCCCGCCGGCGGGCGCCGCGCCGAAGATCGCCGCGCAACCGTCGCGCAGACCGACGACCCCCGCGGGGCGCGGCCAACACGCGCGGCCACGGGCCGACCCGAACGAGACAAGCCCGGCGGCGTCTCCCTCGCCGAGGGGGGGGCGAGAACTCCATATCCAGCTCGTAGACGCCCAGGTCGACCACCAACACCGAGCGTCGTGCTCAGCGGGCGCGACGCCGCGCCGAGCAAGGGCACGCTGATCACCTCCTGGACTAGGCCCTCCAGCCCGATGAATCCTTCCGCCTCCGCCAGATTGAGGCGGCCGGCTGAGCGAAGGACCCAGGCAGCGCCAGCAGGATGCCCCCAGGCTGGGTGGCCAGGGGCATCGCGGCGCAGCTCACCTCGCCCTCGTCCAGACGCAAGCGGTCGCACCGCGAAGCCGGCGGAGGCGAGAACTGGTGAAGGTCAGGCCAGATTGGCCCATCGGGGATGGCGACTCCCCCCGACGCGGAAGCGTCGTCCGCCATGACTGTTGCCGAGCGGGAGGCGCGCTGGCCGCCAGCTAAGCTCAGCCGAGGAGAGCCGCAGCAGCAGGACCTCGCGCCATGGCCCGCGCGCGCTCCTCAGCCTGCGCTTCTGGGCCGTAGGCCAGGGAACGCTGCTGGCAGCGACCGAGCCCCCCAGGGGCTACGGTCGACGCCCGTGCGAGGGAGGCCTGAGGACCCCCACCAGCGGGCCAACAGGGCCCCGACGCAACAGCCCCCGCAGAGGCCGCAGGCGGCAGTGGCCACCAACAGGGCCACTACCGACGAGAGCAGCAGAGGGGTCATCCCGCTGCTCAGGTCCACCGCCGGCCCCAGGCAGACGGTGGGGCAGGCCGCACCCCAAGTGGCAGGAAGACGGTGCCCTCCGCCGCTCGGGTCGGCCTAAGCGGACCGCGAGGACCCCGCGGAGGAGCCGACGTAGTCCGCGACAGGTGCCAGAGGTTGGTGGAAAAGCACCGCCCCTGAACCCTCGATGGCGGCCTGGGCAAGCGCCTGCATAAAGCGCCCGCCCAGGGATGCCACGCGAGGATTCAGGGCCGAGTCAGCTGCAGACGACCACGACGCGCGCGCGGGGACGAGAGAATAAAAAGGACATTGCTAAATTGTAGTATTAATGTTATCCACATTGTTCTTTTTAGTCTACTTAATATTAATGATAATAATAATAAGAAGAAGAAAAAGAAGAATAATGTGTTCCTTCGGATTCTCATTATGAATTCAATTACTCTCCTTCATTTCCTCCTGTCCATCACTTTCCCTCCCTCGATATTCCTGGGCGGTGCCACCTACGCCGATGTTGCTACGTTGTGAGTTCCCTGTGTGCTTCTAGCTGTGGAACTGTCACCGCTTCGACGTCTAGAGTGTCTGGCGGAGTGCGGGCCTACGCAGACACAAACAACACAAACAAAACCTCGCCTTCTCTGAGCGCTGCCAATGCGAAAATGTCGCCGGTTTTGTGAGCATGCTGGGGGTCCGGTCTCGTGTGGCCCAACGCAGACCCAAACGTGATCTCGCCTTCCCTGGTAGCTTTCCTGGGTGCTGCCAACTGCGCACCTGTCAACACTTGCGTGCGCTCCTGGAACACAGGAAGCACGAATCCGCCGGCAAGCGGGCCCCTTGAGGGCGGCGGGTGGGCAGGAGCCCATTCAGAAGTGCATGTGGACGAGAATATCGCTTCCAGTGGCCAGGCTGAGCAGTACAGGGTTGAAGCCACGATATTGAACAGATGATGAAGGCTTCACCCTAGGATCGATGCAAGGGCGAATGGCAGGAAAACAACAACACCAAACAACAACAACAACAACAACAACAACATCATCATCATCATCATCATCATCATCATCATCATCATCATCATCATCAACAACAACAACAACAACAACAACAACAACAACAACAACAACCAACAACAACCTTAACAACAACAACAACAACAACCTCCTGGTCCCCCAAACAACAACAACAACAACAAACCTCCAACAACAACACGGCAACGCAATCAACAACACACTTTATGCTCCCAACTTCAACAATCAAACAACAACGCCAACAAAACAACTGACGGGACAACAACATGCGCGGGGCAACAAGAGGTCGCACGGGTCCACGGCATCAAAAAGGCGCCGCCGCGCTTGTGGGGCGGGTTTACCAGTGAACGTGGGGGGGTCGCGGGTGCTCTTCGCGCCCACCACCACTTGGAAGGCGCCCCAACCCATTTGTACGCTGAACGTGGTTTGGGGACGGGTGGGCCGCTATTCTCCACCGGGGCGAATGAAGGGCCCCGCGCGCGAGGCGAAAAAGATGTGGTTTGACATGAACGTGGTGCGGGGGGAGGGGCTCTCCAGGGAAACCGTGTCGCAGATGCCCGCCCAGGCGCCAAAAATGTGGTTTTACCCTGAACGTGGTTTGGTCGCGGGTTGGTACGAAAAGGTTGGGGCGTACGCGGATCTTGACCTGCGGGAATGAAAAAACCCGCCGCAGGCGCCGAAAATGTTTTTATGTTTTTGAACGTGGTTTTTTCGAAGGTGGGTCGCGGGTGGGCGCGGTCTACTCGCGGGTGGGTCCGGGTGGGTTATTTTGTTCGGGGGGGGTCGCGGGTGGGTCGCGGGGTGGCCGCGGGGGGGTCGGGGGTGGGATCGGGTGGAAAACCGGGTGGGGACGGGGTGGGTCGCCGGGTGGGTTCGGTGTGGGTCGATGGGTGGGTCGCGGGGGGGTCGCGGGGCTGCGGGGGTGGCGCGCGGGTGGGTCGCGGGGTGGGTTCGGGGTGGAGAAGGGTGGGTCGCGGGGTGGGTCGCGGGGTGGGTCGCGTGGTGGGTCGCGGGTGGGTCGCGGGGGGGTCCGCGGCGGTGGGTCGCGGGTGGGTCGCGGAGTGGGTCGCGGGCTGGGACGACGACAACCAACAACAACAACAACAACAACAATCATTTTACCCGAACAACAACAACAATCATTTACCCGAACGCTCAGTGTTCTCCCAGTGCCAGGGTTTTCATGCGACGCGAGACAATACCCCCACTTCGTGGGGGGGCAGTTCAAGCTCTACCAAATATCCAAACGACTCTTCGCGACCACCCAAACCCAGCTTCCCGCCCTATGACGTTGGGACACTTCACTTCGTGGCGTGCGGACGACCGTGGCTACTACACTGGCGTGGGGTACACACCCACAGAACTTGGTCACTTATTCGGGGCGCGCGTGTGCCCAGCATCCTGCAATTGTGACATACAATACATGACACAGACAGACAGAGAGAGAGACAGAGAGCAGACAGAGAGAGAGACAGAGAGAGCGGAGTTGGTCACATTTTTGGGGCAAGTTCCTGAGATCGTCGTGTTTTTTGTTGGTCTTGCGCGCGCGAATGTCCACTTTACTTTTTTTTTGCAAGGGAATATTGATTATGTTAGAACAAGAAAAAGTAGCTCGCGCGAGCTCATGTAACATAAATGTTGAAAAACCATTGGTTTTGTGGGAGTCGGACAGCGCGCGCGGGATGAAATTTGGACATTTTTTTTTGAAAAACCATTGGGTTTTTGATGTTTTTATGTTGAAATCGTTACGAAACCTAAGGTTCTGGAAGGATTTCGTCTTGCGCGCGCGAATGTCCACTTTACCTTATTTTTTGCAAGGGATTATTGAAATTTGATTATGTTAGAACAAGAAAAAGTAGCTCGCGCGAGCTCATGTAACATAAATGTTGAAAAACCATTGGTTTTGTGGGATTCGGACAGCGCGCGCGGAAGGACATTTTGACAATTTTTTCTTAAAAAACCATTGGGTTTTTGATGTTTTTATGTTAAAATCGTTACGAAACCTAAGGTTTTGGAAGGATTTCGTCTTGCGCGCGCGAATGTCCACTTTACCTTATTTTTTGCAAGGGATTCTTGAATTTGATCAAGTAAGAACAAGAATTTTCATTTTATAGTGTTTTTTGCAAGGGAAAACGGAGTACAACAAAAAACCGGATCCGGTAACAATCCACTTTTCTGAAGCTTTCGCGAAAAAATGATGAAAATGTAGCTGCGGCCTAGGCGCGGCGCAGAGGTCGCGCACCAGGGGTCCCAACAATAATTATTCTTAAGAAGAAATAATGTTCAACAACAACAACAATAATAACAACAGTAACAATAACAACAAACAACAAACAACAACGAGAATCCGCACCGCGGAATCCCACTTCAGCCACGCACCCAGGGACAGTGAATGACCGTTCGGCCCCCTCACTCTGATATACAAAAAGATACAGACAGACAAACAGACAGGCAGACAGACAGACAGGCACGCAGGCAGGCAGGCAGGCATACAGACAGATAGACTGATCTACATACATGCATACATGCATACCGAAATACATACAGAAATGTGTGCATGCATATATACATACATACATACATACATACATACATACATACATACATGCATACATACATACATACATACATACATACATACATACATACATACAACGATTGCCTGACCATCGCCGTACTGATGCAGGGTCCCGAGTGGGCTGCCTTCGGGGTTTCTTGAGGTCGTTTTCAGGCCGTCTTGGGGGCCGCCTGGGCCGTCTTGGGGCTCTATGGGGCCGTCTTGGTCCCTGAAGGCAATCGTGGGGGCCTCTTAGGACTGTTCTGTGGCGGTCTGGGGACCCAGTAGGGCTGTCGTGGGGTCCACTTGGGCTGTCTGGAGCCCCTCCGGGGGCCCTCTTGGGACGTCTTGGGGCCGTCTCGGGCCCCTCTTGGGCCGTCCTGCCTGTGGGGCCTTGAAGTGCGTGACGGGCGTGCCGAAATGGGCGCGGCGGGCGCATGCAAGCGCAGCCACTGGGGCCCTCGGTGGAGCTATCCATTGGGCAACGAAACGTGTGAGTGGTGTGCCGGCATCGATGCGGCGGGCGCATGCGAGCGCAGCACCTGGGGCCTTAGGTGAAGCTCCCTGTGGGGCCACAAAAAAATGTGAGAGAGGTGCCGAACCGTGTGCGGCGGGCGCATGCGAGCGCAGCCATTGAGGCTTTCGGTGGGGCTCCCTGTGGGGCCACGAAACGTTTCAGGGGCGTGCCAAAATGGGCGCGGCAGGCGCATGCGAGCGCAACCACTGGGGCCTTCGGTGGAGCTATCCATTGGGCCACGAAACGTGTGAATGCTGTACCGGCATCGACGCGGCGGGCGCATGCGAGCACAGCCACGCTCCCTGTGGAACCACGACACGTTTCAGGGGTTTGACGAAATGGGCGCGGCGGGCGCATTCGAGCGCAGCCATTGGGGTGGAGTTCCCCGTGGGACCACGAAACGTTCGGGCGCATGCGAACGCAACCAGTGGAGCCGTCGGTGGAGTTCCTTCCGTGGCCACGAAACATGTGAAGGGGAGTGCCGACATGAATGCGGCGGGCGCATGCGAGCGCAGCCACTGCGGTTTTCGGTGGAGCACCTTATTGGGCCACGAGACGTGTGGGCGGCGTGCCGACATGGGCGCAGCGGGCGCACGCGAAGGCAGCCACTAGGGCGTCCAGTTGAGCCCCCATATGGGGTCAGGATACCTTTTGGGGGGGGGGCGACATGAGTGCGGCGGGCGCAAACGAGCCTTCGATGGAGCTCCCCATGCGGCCACGAAACATGTGAGGGGTGTGCCGCAATGTGTACGGCGGGCGCATGCAAGCGCGGCCATTGGAGCCTTCGGTGGAGTTCCCTATGGGGCCACGAAACGTGAGAGGGATGTGCCGACATGGGCACGGCGGGCGCATGCGAGCGCAGCCACTGGCCTTTCGGTGGAGCTCCGTGTGGGACCACAAAACGTGTTAGCGGTGTGCTTAAATGGTCGCTGCGGGCGCATGCGAGCGCAGCCAGTGAGGCTTTCGGTGGTGTTCCTTGTAGGGCCACGGAGCGTTTCAGGGGCGTGCCGAAATGGACACGGCGGGCGCCTGCGAGCGCAGCCATTGGGGCCTTCGCTGGAGCTATCCATTGGGCCACGAAACCTTTCAGTGTTGTGCCGACATCGATGCAGCGGGCACATGCGAGCGTAGCCACGGTCGCTGTGGGGCCACGAAATGTGTTTGAGGGATGTGCTGGACTGGGCGCGGCGGGCGCATGCGAGCGTAGCCACGGGGGCCTTCGGTGAGGCCCCCTTTTTTATGGGACCACGGAATACGCGAGGGGCGTGGCGACATGGGTGCGGCGGGCGCATGCGAGCGCAGCCACTGCGGCCTCTGGTGGGGCTCCCTTTATGGGGCCACAAAGCATTCGGACATGGTTGACTGGCGCGGAGGGCAGATGCAGGGAGGGGGGGCGGGAGGAGGGCGGGGAGGAAGGAATGAAGGAGGGAAGGAACGCGGGGAGCTGATTTTTTCAAAACGAGGACGCAACGCCACAAGATGGTCGGGAAAAATTGGTGTCCAACATCCGTTTTGAGAATACAGGCGCTCCTGCAAATTATGTCGGGAAAAAAGAATGGTGATCAACATTTTCGCCAGTTTACATCACGCGCGCCTCCCGAGCGCGCATGTCGAAATCATGCGCACATCCTTGCGCACTTGCCGGGGGGAACGATGCCGGTCAGAAGTAACAGCACGCGGTCCGCCCGCGCACGCCGACCGCACGCGCATGTCTAAATATTTTCCAAACTTCATGCGCGAAACATGGACATCGTCATCGTCATTGGCGTGACCAGCATCGGCGCCGTTATTAGCCTCGCCGTCGTCATTGTTATCATCGCCACCACCATCGCTACTATCATCACCGGCTCTGCCGATGCCGGCGTCAACATGATACCGCGCCCGCCCGAGTCACCGACCCTCATTGAAGCGCACGCGCGACAGCGCGGCCCGCGCGACGCGCTGGGAGGTCCCCACCGGTCAGCACCACCGCCGCCACGTCGGCTGTGCCAAAGTAGCTGGCCGCTGCGCGTGCGAGCCAGTTCCAAGTAGCCATCGCAATCGCCGCCGTGTTACGGGTGGGAGGGTGGGAGTATCGCGCGAGCATGGGAGTTAACAACATCAAGCGTTGCAAGGTGGATTGCACCACATAAGTTGCACCACATAGCTTAAACCACCTACACCTACATATATATATATATATATATAACATCTTCTCAAAGGAATATACACTCTAGCACCCCCCCTGCCTCACCCCATCCACCACCCCCACCCACCCACCCACACCCACATCCACCCACCCCCCAGGTTGTTCGTTATCTCCTGGGATAACACTACCATCGCTCATTTTGCACACGAATTCAATTACCCCAGGGAGCCCCCCTGCCGCACCGCCTTTCACAATTGTCGAAAAACAGAAGCGTCACGAAGTCCACGCGCGCGCCGCCGTGCGCACATGTTGGAACCTTTTCGGAAATCATCGGTTTCGCAAGTATACCAAGATCGACGTTCAACATTACGTTTCAAGAAAATCGTGTTAAATCGTGTTTAGCATGATGTTGCACAAGAGTAGGCGCGTGCGGGCGCTCTTTCGAATTATTGTGACAACCATAAGTGTTCCAACAGTCTCGTCAAATGAGGCCATTCGAGCTTTTCGCGCGCGCATGTCGGAATCATTCGAACGCCCTTGCGCGAATGTTTGGGGGGCGAAATCTCTGTCAAATAATACCACGTGGGCCACGCGCGCGTCAGCCGCACGCGCATGTCGAAATTCCCCCGAAACCTTCGCCATTGAGAAACGGACATGATCACCGTCACCAGCGTGACCAGCATCGGCGACGTCATTGGCCTTGCCATCGTCATAGTTTTCATCGTCACAATCATCGCCACTATCATCATCGTTTCCGCCGTTGTCGGCGTCAACATGATACCGCGCCCGCCCGAGTCACCGACCCGCACTGAAGCGCCCGCGCGTCAGCGCGACCCGCGCGACGCGCTGAGAAGTCCCCACCGGTCAGCGCCACCGCCGCCACATCGGTTGTGCCAAACTAGCTGGCCGCTGTGTGCGCGAGCTTGTGCACGCTAGCGCGGCCGCAGAGGTGCGCCAGCCAGTTCGAAGTAGCCAGCGCAATCGCCGCCGCATGGGTTTTGCAAACCAAATTGCGGGAGGAAGGGTAGGATGATTGCGCGAGAAGTGGAGTTGACAACGTCAAGTTCTGCAAGGTAGGTTGCACCACATACATTGCACCACACAGTATGCTAGAACACACTGTTTGGGGCCCACGCTGGCGAACATGAGCATATATATATATATATATACATATAGAGAGAGATAGAGATAGAGAGAGAGAGAGAGAAAAAGAAAAAAAAAAAAAAAAAAAAGGAGAAAGAGAGAGAGAGAGAGATGGAGAGCGGAAGATTTACCAGTGGGCGAGCAGCATCGCGCGCATCCCGAATATCGTACGGGTGATGCCCAAGCCCTCGGCTCCGGCAATCCAGCGCGGCACTGAAGTCGATTTCTATATCTTTATCTCTGTCTCTCGCTCGCTGCCGCTCCTTCTTCCTTTCTCTTTTTTGTTCTCTCTCTCTCTCTTTCTCTCTTTCTCCCTCCGTCTCTCTCCTCTCCTTATCTCTCCTCGCTCTCTCTCTCTCTCTCTCTCTCTATATATATATATATATACACACACATATATATATATATATATATATATATATATATATCCCTCTGCCTCCCTCTCGTTTTCCTCCTCTCTGTCCCCCTCTCTGCCTCACTCCCTCTTTCCCACCGCACGGGGAGGACAGCAGTGGGCAGCGGGGGGGAGGCTGAGAGGCGATGTTCGTCTCTCCCCCTGTCCCCCCAGTGCCAGGACGCGCTGGCAGCAATGGGAGGCGTCTGCTCGCGGTGCCGGCCGAAGTGGAGCGAGGAGGGGGAGGAGGAGAGGCAGCAGCAGAGGTAGCCAGTTTTGAGTTGTGTTCAGGTTCGCCTCTGCTGCTCGACTTGACCTCTGGTGGCGTCTTGCGTCACCGGCGGCAGGCGGATGCCCCATGAGAGGCGACACCGTTCCTGGACCATGATATGCAGTGTGCCCTTTTGCCCCGCCGTGCTGCGGACGCTACGGCCACCCTTGCAGGCGCCAGCCGGGAGACGTCGCTGCAGGGGCGTGCCGATCAGCCGCGCATGTCACCTAAGAAAATCGTGGTCCTCCTCGTCAGCACAACTATCGCCCTGACGGCCTCTGCAAAGACCTCTACCAGACCTGGTTCACTGCCCGTCCCGAATGTGGCCCATCTTGCATGGTCCTGTTGGCCCCAATCGCGTAGATTGTTGACCACTGGCTTGTCTGGCGCCATGGAGCGTAGAGCCAATGTGCGCCCAGAGCGAGCACGTGAGAGTATCATTCCCGTGGTTGGCCACCGATTTTGTTTGCCAATCCGGTTGCTGCCTACCTCCTGCCAAAACAGTATCGCAGTGTGTTGTTGTCATTTCGTGCGCAGAAATCAACAGATCCCTGCCGCCTAGACTTGCGCACTCTTCTTAGCTTGGCATCGCTCGGATGTGTGCATGGTTTCTCGGCGAGGACCCTCGGGGAGCAGCCTGGATCGCCGAGCCCAAACAACAATACGCACAAGAACGAAAAATGTGCGAGCATTGGACGTCCGAACGAGGGCCCGTTAGTCCACCCAGTTGTTCACGTCGTCCGGTGTGGAATGCGACCACAAGATTCAGGAATGCCCAGTTGGGGGGCGCAGCACCCCAGTGGGAGGTGGCGCCGCTTCGTCGTCGCGGCGTCGTCGTGGAGGCCGCCAGGCGAAGGCCAGTGACCCACACGAGAAAAACCAGTGTTAGAAAAGTCGTCCTTGCTCGATGTGTGGTTGAATCGCTCGGCGGCATTGGAGAGTTCGCGGCAAACACGCATACTTTACTCGAAGGGCAATGTGCTCGACGGTGCGCTCTTCACACAAGGCGCGCTGACGCGCCAGGCCAGGATCAGCGTTCAACCAAGCAAAGCGCAACCAAGCCAAATTTGCGGCGGGGGTGCAGCAGCAAGAACTAGAGCAAGAGGTACTCGACAGCGAGTCCTTAACTGGGAGACGACGCGAGCCGTTGGCCTTTTCGCAGAGACGGGCAGCTCCCCAGTTCGACTTGGCAACGATGCTCTGATGATGCGCTATTCCGCCTTACATCCATCATGCTGGCACTCGTCTTTGGCAGGACGAGGAAGAGGAGGAGGAGGAGGATGAGCAGGAGGAGCAGGACGAGGAGGAGGAGGAGCAGGAGGAGCAGGAGGAGGAGGAGGAGCAGGAGGAAGAGGGAGGAGGAGGAGGAGGAGGAGGAGCAGGAGCAGGAGGAGAAGGAGGAGGAGGAGCAGGAGGAGGAGGAGCAGGAGGAGGAGTAGGAGCAGGAGGAGGAGGAGGAGCAGTAGGAGGAGGAGGAGGTGTTCACCCCCAGCATGGTTGGTGCGCGCGTGTGCTGTCACTCGCCCTCGTCGTGGTTGCACGATGGCGTTCCTGCTCTCCTTTGGAACAGCTACACTCTGCAGGTGGGGCGAGAGCGACGACGCGCCCGTGGACAACGTTCCCCTCGTGAAGGTCGGAAAGAAGGGGCGGCGCGTCGACGTTGCGCTGGACGACACAGGCATAAGAGTCGCAGGCGGCCGTCGCTTTGATGTGTGTGCACGCTGTGACCGTATACGCGCTCAGAACAATCCGAGTATCCAGCTGCATGTGGCCCATCCCGCACCGTGCCCAGAGTGTGTGTCAGAAGCCCCTCGGGTGCGTTTGGTGGATTTTTTGGGAGGCACCTCGGAAGCCTCTTGGAGGCGGTTTGGGGGGCGTCTTAAGGACCTCTTGGTGGACTCTCGGCGCCTAATTCTGGTCTCTTCAAAGCCTCCTGGAGCATCTGGAGGGCATCTTGGTAGCCTGCTAGCGGTCTCGGGGGTCATTGTGGGGCGGAGGGCGCGAAATTTCAGTTTGCGTTCCCCCTCTGTGGGCCGTCTTGCTGCCCTTTTAAACAGTTTTGTGGCGTTTCGGGGGGCCTCTTGGCCCGCCTTGGGACGATCATGGGTGCCTCTTGGGCCGTCTTGAAGCGTCGGAAGCCCGGAAAGGCGAGAACGCCGAAATTCTTTGTCACAGCGAATCAATGATCTTGGCCTCTTGGAGCCTATGGGGCGTCTTGAGGATTTCTGGAGGCCGAATTGAGCGTCGTAGAGACATCTTCGGGCAACTCGAGCCCCCTCGCGGGCCGTCATGGAGGCCTCTTAGGGCCCCGATGGCCCGTCTTGCGGCACTTTGGGAATCGTTTCAGCTTCCCTAGAGCTCGCCTGGCTCGCGCCGTCACCCCAGGAGGGGCCACAGAGAATCGAACAATCCAACAACAAGACGACAGATGAGCCTCAGTGACACTCCACTACGTGATGAAAGTATGGTGGCGGATACCCGCGAGAACGGAAACGGCGAGGCGACGGGAACGACGTTCCGAAAACAGAATCTGATAAAGAAAGCAGAGCAAAGACCACAACACAACAAATGCAGGAGCGATGGCAGCCAGCACGACGAAGATGAGGTTATCTTCGAAGCGTTCACGGGTTTTGAACAGTGGCCTTGAAAATCACGTGACAAACAGCAGCCTCACATAGGTTTTCCTAGACCATTCGCGTAACCCCACCAGCCTCCGCAGCCTGGCTCAAGCCGTCTCGACGGGACCCCCGTCTCTCGAGGGGGCGCCCGACGCAGCGCCGATCCCCCCGGCCGCGGCCGCCGCGCGGGAGCCGCGCCGCCATCAACCCCTCTTGCGCCGCCGCCTAGTGCCGCCCCCTTCCAGTTGCGACTGGCTTAGCGGACGGACGAGATGGAAGATCGGCCTCCGGGGGAACCCGGTACAGGTGGGGAGTTTACTGAGCGAGTGCAATGCTTGGGGGCCTCGACACTGCCAAGAAACAACTCTGTCCCGGGGCCCTTTGGGACCGTCGACCACGCCCTACCCGCAGGGGGGAATCTTGCTACGGGCCGGCTCGAGGGTCAGCAGCCTCCGCCTCCGGTCGAACAGGCACCCGCCGCCGATTTGCACTCGGGCTCGGGTAGCCTGATCTGCCCACCGCGCCCACTCCACGCCGCTGCAGCTGTCTGCTGCACTGGGGTGGAACGGCAGGTCGGTCCAACTCCCATCGAGGAAGATCGAGCGCAAGGACCGGCTGCACCCCAACTGACCATGCCAACGCGACCCGCATCCACCAGACCGCGCCAGTTACCCACGCCCCTGCAGAGCAGCTGCACGTCCCACCGTCTTGCGGCTGTTAGCTGCACCCCAGCAGGGCCTCTACATGTCTCAGGCGGAACCAGTCCCCAGCATCCTGCGGCTGTTAGCTGCACCCTACCAGAGCATCGTCAGGTCTCAGGCGAAACCGCCCCCTATCACTCCGCGGCTGTCAGCCGCACCTCAGTAGAGCAACGACAATTTCCTTTCATGCCCGACTGCAGCCAGGAGCGAGAGCCACCCCCTGGTCTCCCCGTGCCCAAGAAGTTCCCCAAACCGAGCTCGGCACACCCACCCGGGGACGCCTGGAGCCCCAGAGCCCCCCTGCGGCCTGCTACTGCGCGCAACGCTATGCACGCGCTAATACCACCTTGGGCGCGCCAGGCTGGGGCTGTCGGTCCGCCCCAGGTATTAGGCCCCCTCTTTGGGGCATCCCTTGCGGCCTCTCTCTCCCTGGATGACTGCCGCCTCCCGCGCCTCGCTTTAGGCAGCCTGGGGATTAGGCGCCTCGTTGGCCCCCGCCACTGCTAGTGCCCTGGCGGCAGCCACTTTGCAGCTCCCTGCTGCCCTGCACATTCGCTGCGCCTCTCGGAGTCGCCCTCCTGCACTTGGTGCCTTCCACTAACTCCACGGTGGCGGCTCGCCACCCTCCTTCTGGTTGATTGCCCTCAGGGCCCCGTCTCGGCCGTCGTCTCCTACGGCCGTTGCGTCCACCGCCCGCTCCACGCCGTTGCAGCTGTCTGCTGCACTGGCGTGGAACGGGCTGCGGTCCCCTACCCATCGCTGCGGGTCGGGCCCAACGGTCTTATCCTGGCCGCTCCACCCGGCTCGTGGCTGACTGCGGCATCCGGTTACTCCTCCGCTGGGCTCCCCCAAGTGGCTGCACGGCGGCATGTCTCAGGCTGCGCCATGTCCCACCGTCCTGCGGCCGTTAGCCGCACCCCAACAGCGGTCTCAGGCGAAACCTTCTCCCATGCACTCGCGGCTGCCAGCCGCACCCCCTCCACGCTTTGGCCGAACTCTGGCGGGGCCTCCCCCCCCCTTTCTGCGGCTGTCAGCTGCACCCCCGCGGGGCCTCGCCACACCTTGCGCGGCGCCTTCCCTCCTGCGGCGGTTAGCCGCACCCCATCGCGCGATGTCCGGTCTCAGGCGAAACCCTATCCTACTTTCTGGCGGCTGTCAGCCGTGCCCCACCAGCGCGGTCCGGGCTTGGCTTTCTCAACGTTTCCCGGGCGGGCCATTATCCAACCTTCATAGGCTGGGTGCCGAACCCCAACTGTGCATCGGCATGCCTCAGGCGGGATCTTCCTCACCATCCTGCGGACGTCTGCCGTACCCCATTCGGTCTACAGACGTTCCGGTTACCATCCAGCTGCTGTCAACCGCTCCCCAGTGTGCGGCAGGCCTCAGGCCTTACTACGTCCCCCTCTTCCTGTTGTCGTTAGCCGCGAACGGCCGGTCGGTTCAGGTCCCATCGTGAAAGACCGAGCGCATGGACCGGCTCCTGATCACCTCATCGGCGCTGCGGCTGTTAGCTGCTCCCTTGCAGAGCAGCAGCATGTCTCAGGCGAAGCCGATTCCCGCCATCCTGCGGTTGTTAGCTGCACCCTACCAGAGGACCAGCATGTCTCAGGCGAAGCAATCCCCCTTCATTCTGCGACTGTCAGCTGCACTCCGGCCGAGCATCGGGATGTCTCAGGTCAAACAATGTTTCCATCACTCTGCGGCTGTTAGGTGCACCCCAACTGACCATGCAGACGCGACCCGTACCCAACAGACCGCGCCTGCTACCCACGCCCCTGCAGAGCAGCTGTACGTCTCAGGCGAAACTATTTCCCACCATCCTGCGGCTGTTAGCTGCACCCTACCAGAGGACCAGCATGTCTCAGGCGAAGCCATCCATTTCCCATCACTCTGCAGCTGTTAGCTGCACCCCCGCTAGGCACCGATATGTCTCAGGCGAAACATTTCCCCTTCAGCAACCGCGGCTGTTAGCTGCACTCCCTGGGCCGTGGGCTGGTCACTGGCGATACTGGCGCGGGCACCCACCCTCCTGCGGCTGTCAGGCGCCTCCCCCTAAAGCTGATCGAGTTCCCGGCGGCTGTCAGCTGCCTTTCTCTGCCTGGCGCCTCCGGACCCGGTGCCGCCCCCAGGGCGCGCGGGGCGGCAGGCCCGTCTCACCCGGTCGGCCTCGCGCTGACACTGGAGACGCCCGTGGGCATTGCTACTCGATCCTGAGTGAGGGCGCTGTCGGGCTTCCACTTACTCTTCCTGCCGGTGTCCACTCCTGGGCTGTGCAGTCACTTGGTCATTACGAGGCATCTGCATCCGAGGACTGGATTGGTTTTGTGGCCACTTGTCGCCTATTTACGGCAAGCACAGGGAGTACAGCAAGATCCGGGTGATCCCCTACCCGTTCCTCTTCTGAGCTGTGGCGTCTCTTTTCTTCTTCCTGCTCCCTCGGCCCTCTCTCGCCGTCATTTTCTTCGTTTTTATTATTCTCTCGTGCCGCTCTCTCCTGCTTCGCCTCGTTTTCGCCGCTCTCGCGCTGCCTCTGCGTAGTGGCCTTGACCTTTCTTCCCGCGTCTAGCCGGCGACAGTTGCGCTGTGCCCACCAGCCTCCGCTCGTTGCCCGACCTTTCCGACTCCGCGCGGGTGCCTGCTCGCGGTCGCGATCCAAAAAGTAACCCCACCAGCCCATCCAGAAACGATGCCCAGGCGAGTTGTTTTGATCAGGGATGTGGCGAAGCATGCAGTGGCACAGAGGGTTGGGGAAGCTATCGTACCCCACGAGGAGGCGGATGAACGAGGAATCGAAGAAAGAGGAGGAGGACGAGGAGGAGGAGGAGAAGGAGGAGGAGGAAGAAGGGGAGGAGGGAGGAATATGAGGAGTTGGTTTACTGGTGTGTTGGTAGATTGGTGCATGAAGGTGGAGGTACGTTTGGACCCCTCCCTGCAGCCGTCTTCGTTGGCCGAGGGGCTGCAGGGAGGTCCTCGGCCCCCTCCATTGGCTATTGACGCCGTAAAGTATTGGTGTAATGGTGTATTGGTGGGAGAGGGCGACCCCCGCGGCCCCTATGATGGCAGCCGCAGGGGGTGTGAGGCCTATGATGGTCCTCACTGGTGAGGCCTATGATGGCCCTCACCGGGGTGGGGGTGGGGGAAGAGGGCAGAAAGTCGAAGCGGATGTCCGGCAGCAACGTCCTGGGGGGATACCTGAAAAGGGGACTTAAAAACAACGTCTGTCCTCCGCCTATGTTCCAGAGGAGCCCCGTTCAAGAAGCAGAGGCAGAGAGAGAGAGGGAGAGAAGAGAGAGAGAGAGAGAGAGAGAGAGAGGGAGAGAGGGAAAAAGAGGAGGAGGAGGAGGAGGAGGAGGGGGAGGGGGAGGAGGAGGAGGAGGAGGTGGGGGCAACCAGTGGCCAATGCGGCCTGGCTGTGGCCACATCGCGCGGGCTACTGCTGAGAGGGAGGTGGCCGGCCTCGCAGCCGGGGGGGCGTCCTGCGCATCGTCCGTTCCTGCCTGCGTCGCCGTGCCCGCTGCAGCTGGGTGAGGAAGAGGAGAAGGGGGGGGGAGGAGGAGGAGGAGGAGGAGGAGGAGGAGGAGGAGGAGGAGGAGGAGGGAGGAGGAGGAGGGAGGAGGAGGAGGGAGGAGGAGGAGGAGGAGGAGGAGGAGGAGGAGGAGGAGGAGGAGGGGGGAGGAGGAGGAGGAAGACGAGGAGGAGGAGGAGGGCGAACCGAAATGTCAGAGCCCTCTTGGATGCTCCTCAGATTATCTTCGGATGTCTCTCGAGAATGTTTTGGGGTCCTCTTGGGGCGTCTTGGGGGGTTATTGGCGTTCCCCTGGGCCTCTTGGGTGCATCGGGGGTGCGTCGGGGGTGCCTCTGGGGGCCTCGTGGGGGCCTCTTGGGAGCCTCTTGGGGGCCTCTTCGGGGCCTTTTGGGGCCTCCTGGGCGCCCCTTGGCGCCCTCATGGGGCACTCTTGGGAGCCTTGGGAGCCATTTTGGGGCCATCTTGGAGGGTTCGATCAAAGAGGGGGGTACTTAATTGGAGCTCCCCACGAGGCCAGAATGGGCACAAAACCTGATAAAAATTAATGTGGTCTGCCTTGTCGCCGAGGTCCCCTTGACGCTCTAACGACCCGCGAACCCCCCCCGTCCAGGTCCAGGGGAGGGGGTTGGCGAGAGGGGTAAGCCCCTCCACGAAGGGGACGAAGCGCGGTTGGAAGAGGAAGCTCTCTAAACCATTCACGCCCAGAGCGTAAACAAACACATTAACACGCGTGCGTGGCTCATTGAGCGCATCCGCGGCGGGGGGTACGGGTGGATACCGCCACGCATGGATCGTACATCATATTCGGGCGAATTGGAGCGGATGCGATTCAAGACCTGGCACACCAGCATCCGTTCGATATCGCATCGACTTGCATTATCCCGATTTGCTGTTCCTAGGGTCGCACCTCATTTCAGAGCTTCAGCATGTGCCATGACTGACAGGTTCCGCAACGCGGGTGCCAATGACATTGTTATCCGTTGGCGCATCGGTTGGTAGGTTTACAGCCGCAGCGGGCGTCTGGAACAATACGCCGCACGTTGCTCGTTTTCTCGCATTAGGTGTGCCATTTCGACCCAGGATGGGTATCTGCGATATTTGCACAATTGCCGTTTCGGTTGCTCGAAAGTCGATTGATAGCGATGCCTAAATCCGCCCGTTTCGCGACGGCACAGTATTCATATAAAGCGTAATTGATGAGTCGGACGGGTGGCGCAGAATGCGCACGCGGTCTTGGTAGGACGAACACAGTTATCGTTCATCTACGGGCATTGGATCATGAAAACGTTGAACACGTTGGCGCTCCTTGTTGCCGCTCTGTTGCGTGTATACGGCGACACATACGAACAAACAAAAAACAAACACATTCATGAGAATACCGGGTATACGTCCAAGCGCGTCATCTCGCTTCTTGCGCCGATATGTCGAATATGAGCAGACTCACCCCGATCTGGCGGAGAGGTGGGTCTTGAGAGACAGTGCAGAGAAGGCGTGAGGTGTGATTGAGTCCGTTCTGATTGAGTTTTGACCGGAACATCAAGATGACGAGGAGCACGAGGAGCAGGAGATGGAGTCGCACCATGAGTAAAAGATTCTGATGTTTTTCGTAAGGGCCCTTTGAGGTCTGCAGTTTTGACGGCTATGGCTTGTCCCGTGCTGTCGCCATTGTGATTGCCATCTTTGAATTCACCCTCTCTGTCTCCACATCTTCCTTCTTAATAAACTTCCCATTCCCACACTTTTTTGAATATGCCTCCCATAAGAGTTATCTGGTTCATGTTTCCGATGCGCGGCCTACGTGTCTACATACGACTGAACCGCCATAACAAGAGAGTGTCCTTGGGAGGCTTCTTGGGAGTTTCCTCGAGTGTCCTAGATGCCTTTAGAGCACGTCTGAAGAGATCAGGCAGTCTCGGAGGCCCGTCGGAACAAAAAGGAACACACAAGAAACTACCAGTTTTTGAGTTGACGAGGGCGACCGCGACGACAACGACGATGAGGGCGACGCGCGCAACAACGATGGTTACAACGACGGCGATGACGACGACGACGCCAACGACGAAGACGACGAGGACGATGTCCAAGAAGGCGACAACGACGACTGTGGGGGCGAAGACAGCCGTAAAGGGCGGAGCGGGCGGGTGGGCCCCAACGGGCAAGCCGGGCGGGCGGATTCGTTCCCCTCACCCCCCAAGGCGGTAGTTTTGCTCCTCCTCCTCCTTCTCCTCCTCCTCCTCCTCCTCTGCCTCCTCCTTCTCCTTCTCTTCCTCCTCTTCCTCCTCTTGCTCCTCTTCCTCCTCCTGCTCCTCATCCTCCTTTTCCTCCTTCTCTTCCTCCTCCTCCACCTCCTCCTCCTCCACCTCCTCCTCCTACTTTTCCTCCTCCTCCTCCTCCTTTGTCCTGTTGTCTTTCGAATGCAATGGCACGTCCCCGGCTCTGGCCCCCTGTGCAGCCCTTTTCAAGGACTTCCGATCCGATCCGATCTACTTGCTGCTTCTCTTCTTCCTCCTTCTCACCATCTTACTCCTCTTGTTTCTTCTCCTCCTCGCTCCTCCTCCTCCTCCTCCTCCTTCTCCTCCTCCTCCTCCTCCTCCTCCTCCTCCTCCTCCTCCTCTTCCTCCTCCTCCTCTCTTCATCCTTATCCTCCTCATCCTCCTCCTCTTCCTCCTCATCCTCCTCCTCTCCCTCCTCCCCCTCCTCGTCCTCCTCATCCTCCCCCGCCTCCTTCTCTTCACTATCCTTCCTTTCCTCCTCCTATTCCTTTTTTCATTGTTCAATTCCCCTCCTTCCGGCCACCCGTGGGAAACCTTAGTTGGGGGATCGGAGTAAACATATTTTCTGTGTTGGTTACCATAACAGGTTGGTTACCAATGCGATGTGATGCTTACCAGAACCAGGCGTCCCACACCACGGAAACTGGCGACCAGGTCTGCGCCGCCGCCAACACTGGGCCTTTGTCGAGCACAAGCACGAGCAACCGTCTCATCGACAACGCATTCCACATTAGGTAGGAACCGATCCTGGGCTGGACCATCACCAAGGACCGACGTGGTTTGATCCAAGTGCGGGACAACGACGATTCCGCAATCATGCCGTTCGACTTCACAGCGGCTTTCCACAACATGTCAGGAGAGTTTATGATGGTGGCAACCGAAGCCGCGGGATTGCCGCCGACCGCGATGAACGCGTTGCGCAACCTGTACCACAACACGGTGGGCACCTTTCTCCGAACTGGATCCCTCCACTCACAGATCTCGCTCCTATCTGGAATTCGGCAGAGTTGGCCTTATCACCGCTGTTTTTTTGCGATTGCTTCGGACGGCTTTCTCCAGATTCTGAAATACCGCAACGGCGACTTGTCCATCAAGGCGCTTGCGGACGGTACGGCCGTTTTTTTTCTGGTCGTGGTCACGAGATCAGGGCCGCGTGCGTCGAAACATCGCAGTCTTTGCAGAAGTATCCCAATT
Source organism: Prorocentrum cordatum (assembly GCA_963575745.1). Classification (NCBI taxonomy): domain Eukaryota; class Dinophyceae; order Prorocentrales; family Prorocentraceae; genus Prorocentrum; species Prorocentrum cordatum. The sequence continues at coordinate 283,114 of CAUYUJ010008225.1, read as the reverse complement.
CCTTCTCTCTCTCGCTCTCTTTTTTTCTCTTCTTTCAAACTGTCCAAAAAAAGCGTGGCTCTTTCATGGCAAGAAGAAGCTAGAGCCGTCAGAGCGCGGATGCCTGCGGTTGAGCGCGCTCCCGATATCCAGTGGGATTAACAAGAGAAGTATATCCCGAAGCCGTCTACGAGATTAAGCACAAAGCCGTCCGCGCTGTCGCGCCAAGGCCCAGGGCTTGGTGTCAACCACAAGACCTTCACTTTTGCCTTCTCGGCCTCGCCCGGCTCCTGTGCCGGGTGAAACAGAAATACCGCGTTGTTACGTTCAGAATGCACACGCGGGAACCTCACCGCGCCTGGGGGGCATCCCGTGGGACAACCAGATGGTCTGCGTGGGACCGGGGGCACGGCCCAGCGGCGGTGCGCAGTTTCTGCAGCATCGGCGCTTGGAGCCGCGGCGGCATGCCTCAGGACGGACTGTGCCAGGGGACGAACTGGCTCCCTCTCGTAAGCGGCGCCGAAGAAAATCAAGACGGGCACCCAGCATCGGTTTGTCCAACAGCTGTTAGAGCAACGAGGGCTCGACCCAGAATAGCGTCGTTGACGACACATGGAAAGGTGGCGGCCGCCAGGACTTCCCAGAAGGGTTCGAAGGTCCACCTTGGAGAATGCGGGCCAGTTGCACCAGCTTGCCACCCCCCGGCCGGCTTGCCCCGCAGTGTTGGGCACGCAGACACGCCGATGCGAATTGCTCGGGGGAACAGGGGAGCTTTACACGCGGTTGCTTACCACGAGCAAGCGACTCGATCAGACACTACATGCTCCCCCCTGTTGTTCGAGATTGGGCACGCTCAAGACCGTGGACCTGGGGTGGCCCCACTTCGCCGATGGAGCGGTGGATGTCGGGCATGCCCATGGAAAAAGACACGTTCTGACACGCTGCCGCACCAACTCACGCAACTTATCACACGACCAGTTACATTCGGCGCAAGGGGTGGCATCGAGAGATTACATGCGCCATTCACTGGGCCAGATGTAATACGGGGCTGCCGGCGGTGACCACCCCGACAGGACGATACAGGCGGCGGGGCTAATGAGGGCGCCCCATCCATTGGCGCCAGCATCTCCTTGCCTCCAAGACGTTCTTGTCTCTCCCACCTACCATGCCATGTCAAATTGAGTTAGGGCATCAGAGCGACGTCTCTGAGCTGTTTGATGGGCCGTCTTCTTGAGACACCGCCTCTGACG